>JACXIT010000203.1:1582980-1800768 GCA_014737525.1 Bombus difficillimus | reverse complement strand
AATGTTTATTTTTATTTTAGCTTTATTTCATTTCAGTTAATTATTTACAGAAAAATAGAAATTTCGGTTTACCAAGTCTTCCAGAATTAACGCATTTTAGAGATTCACTGTTCCATAGAATGACCACTATACAGAATCTCGTTATAATCGGTGTATTACATTCCTTAATTAACTGTTCGACTAATGTTTATAATTAGGCCGTGAAATTAAGTATCTAGTTTGATTTTAATTCGCTGTGTATCCTATTTTCAATCGTGTTTTAGGGTGGAAAAATGATAAAGAACGTAGTATCAAATTTATTACAAATTATAGAATATAGGTGTAAAAAATATTTTTAGCTACATTTTTACATGGGGTACTACTTTTCCATCAATTTTTCGTATCCTCTTAAGAATTAAGTACATTTTCACGTTGACTAGTCTTTAATTTCTGTATTTACAGATGAATGTACAAACATTAGCCATAAAAATATAATCAACACGTATATTTTTAATTTATTATGAATTTTATTTATCCCAGAGACCAATTTCTTTCATTCTTGTTTGGAAATATTTTTCTAAAGCATTAGCACATCGATAGTACTCGGTATCAGGACTATTATACAAGCGGCAGTTAGTGAAAATTCGTGTCATGTCTGCAATAAATAATCTTCTTGTAACATAATATCTAGCTTTCAATCGATCAGTCATAGTTTTGAGATCTGAAAAGTAAAATCATTCATTCTCTCCCCATTTTGTACGATTTATTATGTTTTGAATTTTTGTACTCAATTCTTTTGTACTCACCCATTGGATATTTAATATGATCGTAATAATCTGGCACTTCGTTCTTATCCACAGGCTTTAAAAATGGCCATGCTGTACTATGATTTTTTACGCTGTTTAAAACATTTTTCAACGCATTATACAAAGAATCAGTGATATCCAAGCACGCTTCCATTGGTTCTGGCCCTTGAGTTCCTTTAGCTACTCCTCTTGTTCTTGTCTGAGTGTAACTTTTCCAACCAGTTTCACGAATACCAGGTATAGATTCGACTGGAATTCCCCTAACACCTTCTTTGAAACATGTTAAACCAGGGTGAACTTTTTGTATCTCTTGTTGCCTTTGATGAATCAACTTTTTAATAATTTCTTTCTGTTTTCGTATCACAGCCGTAAATTCAGTGTACACAATTTTCGCATTCAATTCGCAATGCATTAATGTTGCTCCCTCATAATCCTTAATATATCCTTGATACATTGACCGAGGTAATTTTATATCTTTACTAAAGCCTTGCTTTTTGAAATATCCGATTGCAAATTCATCGGCGAATGTAAGGAAATGTAATATATTATTTTTTATATGATAGTCTTTAAGCATATTCATTAAGTGGGTACCATAGCCTTTAACTTGCTCTTGGCTTGTAACAGCACAAAATACTATTTCTGTAAAGCCCTGAGTAGGAAACATTCGAAAACAGATACCACCAATTGGTCGACCATCTTTTATTAGAGCTAGCGTTTTATGCTTCCTATAAATAATGAAAATATTATTATAAATCGTGAAAAATATATCTATTTTATTATCCAGGTTACTTACGGATCAAAAACTAATTGAGATATGTATTCTTTTGGCATTCTAGGTAATTGATGGCTAAATACGTTATGTAATCCAATTAACCAAAGCATTGTTTGTTTAGAAACTGGCTGCGTTAAACTGTTACCAACCACGTGAAATTCTATAATCTTTCTGCTTTCCTCGATCTTAGCAGTTTCATCTCGTGGAACATTTGGGGGAAATACTGCGTCAGGCCCGCACATGTAATTAGGATCGTTAATAGTCGCTATAATTTCAGCAACTGTTTCTTCTGATAAATCTTCAAAAATTTCTTCGTTCTTTCTTCTTTTTACGTCTGAACGGCCTTCGGAATGTGATCTTTTTTCGTGAATTTTCTTCATGCCAGGACTTATGTTAATTGTCGTATAGTTATCTTTATCATTTGGTGGAACTGTGACTTTTTCAAATTCACCGGTTCTTCTACCTTGACTTGCTTTTGATTCCAATGCTGATTGTAAATAAGTAGGAGGTACTTGTTTAAAATCAGGATCCCAGATCGGAGAATTATCCGAATAAATCTCCGCTTCTAACATTGATAGGAACCTTAAATTGAATAAATATATTACATATTGTATATGCGTTATATATATCATCGATTAATGAAATAACACAAATAAAATAGAAATAGAAATTTTCACATACTTCGGAAAATGTGTTAAGACTATTACTCTTTTCTCCGGTGCTAACTTATCTCGTTCGCTGTGACATTTATCTAGCAATTGCCTGGAAACTGGCTTAAAAACAGCTTGGACAAACGTTCGTCCGAAAACTAGAGACGTATCGTAATGAGGTAATGAATCACAAAATGCTGGTATATGACAAAATACAAGCCAACGAGTATGATTAATTTTATATGCAGGAGCTTCTTCTGCACTGATTGTGCCTCTTCTAGCACTGAGTGGATCAAAGTTCCAATGGTTCAAACAATGCAGAAACATCTTAGCCATATCGCACATAGCTTGCATGTCTCTTTGCGGCAAGTGACCATATTTATAAGCAACAAAATTCATTACTGCTTTCGCTATACTAGGTCGTTCAAAAGGTGGTTGCCCTAAAGGACCTTCTATCATAGGTTTAGTCATAGATTGTATACATTTTCTTAAAAGCTTGTATAAGTAGAAATAAACTTTCTTTGTGTCAGGATCTTCTTCTTTCTGTAAACCTAGAAAAATATTGTCAGCGTCTATAACCATACATAATAATTTATTGACCTCTTCTTCTGATTGATTAGTCAAATGTGAAACATGATTTTCTAAAACATGCTTGCAACTTTTACAAGGGTCAAAAAAGTTTATAATAGGTTGTTGCGTATCATTTTTAGAAGATTTAGTTAGTAATTGAGAATTCTTCCATCCAATGCATTTGCAATCTTCAATTTTACACGCGCTATATGTTGCAATTTTTAATATTTTTTTCATTTGCGGTAAATTTAACATCTGTTGTTTCCTTTGTTGTATTCTTTGTAAATTATTTTGTCGGCTGCTCTGTTCCTGTGGTCTGACAGTATTTGATTCTCTACTATTTCCTGCATGTTGTGATGTACTAGTTACACATTGACCAGTTTCCTCTAGCGACTGTAAAGTTGAGTTACGATTTCCTTCTTCAGTTGTCATACTTTTCCTAAATAAAAGGGCGAAAGGAAATAATTTTTGGCTTTGTATGAAATAAGAAAGTGATTAGCTTTTGAAATGAAAATATGTAAGTAAGGGATGCATCGTAAACTTACACCGCATCAATGACCCTGTAAATGTATAAATTGTCAATACATTTAGACTGTTAATAGTAAACAATACTACTATTGTATATCTTTGATATAATTAAATGTTATAAAACTAGAGGAAAGATTCATGAAACAGATATAACACTTATATTTGTATATAATATACGAGGACTCGACGCTTATTTACATCATAATGAGCATAAAGGTTAGGAAATAAAGTGAAATTAAATTGAACATAGTGCCATCTGTTTCACAAATAGAAATTAATCCTCTCTTTCATTCAACATCCAAGAAGGTTCTAAAGCTCTCTTCTTGTAAGTACGACGATCAATCTTTATCTTATATTAGATGATATATATGATACAGACTACATTATTTCTGTTATAAAATATTCGAGATATCTTCTAAATGTTATTTCAATTACAATTTCAAATAATTGTTCAAATGTACAATTCCAATGAAAACTTGATAGCGTGTTTTGATTACATGATTCATGCTTGATAAGTCACGAGTAAGTACTTACACACTTACTTAAAAGGGTCTTCGTATCATTTCAGTGCTGTATTGCAGTATCAATCGTATCTTATCTTATTTCCTTCACAACAGGTATTTAATATACTTATATTTAAAAAATTCAAGACAAAGACATACAACGGTGTATACTACGAAATTTTGGTATTACGATAAAAGATTTCTAAAAAGATTGCGTTAACCATATTTTAGGTTTAATTGTACATCAGCTCAGCGCAATATTGGAAGGGACTTATAAATATAATTGTATTCTTGTTAGTATAACAAATTACAACGAAGAAAGTAAAGTTGCTAGAATTATGGCTACTTGGGATGGTTCTTATTCAGGACCAGATGACCAAAATTATTGTCAAATGTATTCTGATCAAAGCGTACCTGGGCCTGCAACAGGAAATTGGCAATTATTTTCTGATAATATAAATAACGATTATTTACAACCTGGTCGTGAGTTCTATGTACAAAATGAACCTATGTTTGAACAGAACAGTCCAAATGCTTTCTATCATTCGAACACGAATGTTATGCCAAGTTTGTTGACTACGACCAATAATTATCATGGGCATGTAATAAACCCAGTAGGAAATGCACAAGTATTAAATAGCGAGGAGTACTTTCCAACTGTTGTCAAATCTCAACAAGGCTACGCATCTGATGACTCTTGGAAATATGATAACAATCTAATGAAAAACGAAGATAAATATGTCTCTACAAAGAGAATTAATGAATCTTCATCAGGCAGTATAGTCAATCACTCAAAATTACATGTCATGGCTGAAGAGTTTGTGCCAAATAATAGAGGATATGGTGATAGAAGTAAAAATAAAGAGTTAGAGAATACAAAATCTACTAATGATGCAAATTATTGTGTCATGGATAATGGCAAGATATCAGATAAATACTTCTTTTGTAATGAGAATAGGCATGAAGGTAAATATAATAAGAAGAAATGTTCTAATTATAAACACAAAGAAAGACAGCAAGATCAGTGTTACAAAAAAAATGCATATACAAATTCCTATCAACAGCATGTCAAAACTTCTCATAAACTTCAAGGCAATAAATACTTTACTAATAAGTATTATGCAGGAAAATCACAAGTAAATTCAAAAGTTATAAATGAAAATGCATTGGATCAATGTTCAATGACTAATAGCGCTACTTGTAATAATAAAAAGGATCCTGTAATAAATTTGAATAAAGGAGAATCATCGTTAAGTATGAATGTATGTTCAAATAAAAATAGAAATTTGTCAAATGAGGTTAATGATAAAAGAACTATCGTCGGTGATAGTAATGTACAAGGTGATAGCATACAGCAGCCCAAAAATTCGACGAAGGAATTTACTTACCATAATCCTGGCTTCAAACAGACCTACAATAATCATAGAAATTTAAGGAAATATCAGTGTAATGATAGATATAAGAGGGAAGAAAATTTTTATAAAGAAAAGCGACATCACTATCCAGGATATGGTAGAGAAAATTATAATAAAGAAGATAAATTTAAAGTAAGAAATGAAATGTGCATTAATGGAGAATGTAACGAATATAAAGAATGTACTAACGAGAGAACTGGATTAGAAGCAAAAGAGATAAAAGAGAAAAGGCACAACTATCAAGGATATAATGGTTTTAAAGAACATCATAAGGAAGCTAAACTAGAAATCTTTAAAGAGAAAGATAAAGGTAAATATTATGTATCTGAAAATAAAGAGAAAGGAAATGAACATTGGAGAAATAAAAGGGAAATTAGCGAAAGAAGTAATATTCAGAAACGGGGACAAAATAGAAAGTCACCAGTTGGTACGTATGTAAGTTGGTATTTCCTATGCTATGTTGTATTTTTAACATGATAATAATGCAGTTTTATAATTTTATTGTGCAGACGATGATGCAAGTCAAAGAGAAAGATTAGCAGAACAGTTGAATAGAGGACAATTAGAATGTTTGGTATGTTGTGAATATATTAAACAGAATGATTATGTTTGGTCATGTTCTAACTGCTATCATGTATTGCATCTGAAATGTATTAAAAAATGGGCAAAGTCATCACAATCTGGTAAATATAATTAGAGTTATATACTAATAATTCTTATATACTATATACCATACTACAATAATTCTTTATATACTATTTGCATAGAAAATGGCTGGAGATGTCCAGCATGTCAAAATGTTAATTTAGTAATTCCTGAAGATTACTTTTGCTTTTGTGGCAAAACAAGAGTACCTGAATGGAATCGTAGAGATGTTGCACATTCTTGTGGTGAAATATGCGCTAGAACATTATCCAAAAATAGTTGTCCACATAAGTGCACTCTCCTATGCCATCCTGGATCTTGTCCACAATGTACAGCAATGGTAACAAAATATTGTGGCTGCGGTAAAACTCAGCAAACGGTACAGTGTAGTACTCAGAAATTATTGCTGTGCGAGTCTATATGTGGTAAAAATTTAAAATGTGGCAGGCATAAATGTCAAAGTAAATGCCATCATGGAGAATGTGCAAATTGTGAAGAGACAATAACGCAAAGTATGTAATTTAAATATGACATAATGTAAATTAAAGTATTAAATTTCATTCTGATAGCATATTTATTTTCAGAGTGTTATTGTGGCAAAAGTACAAAAGAAATAACTTGTCAGAGTAATATTTCGTTTACATATTCTTGTGGAACTATTTGCGGTAAATTGTTAGAATGTGGTAATCACACTTGTACAAAATTATGTCACGCGGATGCTTGCGAATCCTGTTCTTTAACTCCTGACAAAATTACAAGTTGCTGCTGCGGCCAAACACCATTAATAGATAAGAGACAAACTTGCTTAGATTCAATTCCAGTCTGTGACAAAATATGTTTGAAAAATTTGAAATGCGGGCAACCTAGTGAGTATTTCATCTCAAACTGAAGGTGTATGGGATTTTTGATAAAATACAGTAAAAACTGATGATATTAATATATTGTCTGCAGATAATCCTCATAAGTGTAAAGTGAAGTGCCATGTAGGAGATTGTCCTGCTTGTGACTTAATTACCAATGTTAGATGTCGTTGCGGAAACATGGATAGGGAAATAGCTTGCAAAGATTTGATATCAAAAGCTGATGATGCACGGTGTGAAAAAAGGTGTATAAAAAAAAGATCTTGTGGGAAGCACAAATGTAACCAACTGTGTTGTATAGAGATAGAACATGTTTGTCCATTAACATGTTCTAAAACTTTAAGCTGTGGGAGGCATAAATGTGAACAAAGTTGTCATAAAGGTATTAAATTACGTTAATGATAATATTAATATTAATATAATATTATTTTGAAATTAATTCGTAAAAATTAAGTAAAAATCATAAAAATTATACTGTACAATAAATAGTAAAAGAAACTAAGATTTGTAGCAAAAAAAGAAAAAAGAGTTAACGAAATTAATAGATTAATATAAAATTTATATTAAAATTATATTAAAATAGGAAGGTGTCAACCTTGTTGGCGAAGTAGTTTTGACGAATTATACTGTGAATGCGGGGCTTCTGTGATATATCCTCCCGTTCCTTGTGGGACAAGAAGACCTACATGTGACAGACCTTGCTCTCGACAGCACTCTTGTGGCCACGAAATATTACATAATTGCCATAGCGAATTAAACTGTCCGCCTTGTACTGTTCTTACTCAAAGATGGTGTCATGGCAAACATGAATTACGAAAAGCTGTACCATGCTATGTTAACGAAATTTCATGTGGTTTGTCATGTAACAAGCCCATATCCTGTGGCCGACATAAATGCATTACTATTTGTCATTCTGGACCATGTGAGAAACCAGGACAACAATGTTCTCAGCCTTGTACTGCTCAGAGGGAACTGTGTGGGCACATCTGTGCTGCTCCGTGTCACGATGGTAAATGTCCGGACACACCTTGCAAGGAGATGGTTAAGGTAATTAATTAAATATGTTTTCAAAATGACATTCACGGCCTGACGATACATAAGATCTCCGTATAATTAAGTTTAAAGTTTGTATTAATATATTGGCTTTCTAAATTGCTAATAAAAATCTCTTTATACGTAGGTGACGTGTCAGTGTGGGCATAGGACTATGTCGCGTGTTTGCGCCGAAAATTCTAAAGAATATCAGAGAATAGCAAGTAGCATATTAGCTAGTAAAATGGCTGATATGCAATTAGGTCATTCTATTAATTTGGAAGAAGTATTTGGTCAAGGAGCAAAGAAGCAGAATCAGTTAAAAACTTTAGAATGCAATGATGAATGTAAAATAATAGAACGGAATAGAAGATTGGCGTTGGGTTTGCAAATTGCAAATCCAGATTTAAGTGGAAAATTAATGCCTAGATACAGTGATTTTATGAAACAGTGGGCTAAAAAGGATCCTCATTTTTGTCAGATGGTTCATGACAAATTAACCGAGTTGGTACAATTAGCAAAAACGTCTAAACAAAAATCACGCAGTTATTCCTTTGATAGCATGAACAAAGATAAACGTCATTTTATTCACGAGTCTTGTGAACATTTTGGTTGTGAAAGCCAGGCATATGATCAGGAGCCAAAAAGAAATGTTGTTGCTACTGCCGTAAAAGATAAGGTAATGCACATTTTACGTTTAACTAGCAGAATTGAACTCATAATTTAATTTTCTGGTATTATGTTGAAATTTATTACAGTGTTGGTTACCTAGTTATAGTTTATTAGAGATTGTACAACGGGAAAATGGTCAGAGAAAAGTTCCAGGTCCAATGTTAAATACTACAAAAGCTGATGGGTCCGTGAAGTAAGTAAAATTAAGTAAATTCAGCATTTCCAAAATCTGTCACATAGTTTTAATAAATTAACAATGGGTTTGTATATCGGCTTGGTAACTAAGTGATTGCGGATTTTGTCATTAGGTGGTACTGACAAAATCCGCAATCACTTAGCTGTCAACCCAATATTAATTTCAAATTATCCATTTGTTCTCTTTAGGACAATATTATCACTGCCTGCGAAAAAGATCCAAAAGCCAGAAACAACATTAAGCATAAAAACATCAGAACCAGAAATAGATTATTTTGATTATAAGGGTTAAGATTACTATCTCCGTATTACATAAAGTGTAAGTAATATAAGCGATGAAATTAATATCATAATTAGAAAAAATGCTGTTAAATGTTCAATCGTTAGGTGGTAAAATAAAAGAATGCAAAATTTCCGACTCCAAAGCAGAATTTTCTAACTTTTAAGTTTAACTTATTAGTGCCACACGTCATAACTGTTGTAAGACAAATTTTTACAGTTACTATATAGTATAAGAGTTAATGTCTTCGATTAAACAAGAAGTTTGGTTACAAAGAATCATTATAAATGATTAAAATTCTCTTTGCTATGTCGAGAAGTTTATTTTGATTACGAATAATCTGTAAATAGTTCATCAAGTAGCCCGAATTTCTTAGTCATAAAGTGATTTGTCTAGTAGCATATTTCGTCTGCGACGTAGTCCACCGTTTTTCGGACACCGTTCGTATGACACGGTTTTTTTTTTTTTTTTTTTTTTTTTTTTTTTTTTTTTTTTTTTTTTTTTTTTTTTTTTTTTTTTTTTTTTTTTTTTTTTTTTTTTTTTTTACACATTGCACGAGAGGTCTATCTCATCTTTAATCGATGATGTTGTCATTGATAATATATGTATACATAATATAGTTGCGTAATATACGTAATATAGTTACATCGATAATATAGTTCCCTTCGTCGTTTGACAAAGTAGGTAACCTCTTTGACTTGAAGTTGGTGCGGTGTGCCTCTTTGGCCTGAAGTTGGCGCAGTATAGATCCGAAGTCCGTCACAAGCCTGGCGAATAGGGCCCATATATATGAAAATTGAGCGTTCCTATTGGCGCGATGTATTGCGGAGTGAAATCGAGGGTGCCTATTGGCACAGAATATTGTCAAAGTCAAATCGAGCGTGCTTATTGGTGCGAAATATTGGAAAGTCGTAGTTTCGCGGAGAAACGTACCGTGTGGTGAGGTTGTACTCTTGACAATCGTGGAGCGAAAATTCGTCCCGTCGATCGTTAGCCTGTCATTGTTAGTACCTTTCATTTCAAGTTTACCAACGTTTCTACACTTCTATCTGCTTCATTCAAATAGTACGTTCGTATTTAATCGCTTATCGATTATAATCTTAATAAAATTAAGCAGTAGGACGAAATTTTCTTTTACTTTCATCGTTGATTGCGTACTTGACAGGTTACAGTCATCGTATTATCGGTCTTTGAGATAGAATTTGGGTTCTATTATTACTTTATTCCGCTATAATTAATTTCATTGCTTTGAATTATTGGTTTATTATACATTTATTCTTGACTGTATTTCTGATGGTTAAAATTATCTATAATTCGCATTACCGACCTTTGAGGGAGACTTTGGATTTTATCGTCGTTTTATCTCGCTATAATTTGTTCTGTTATTGTTAATTACTGATTTTGTCATACATTTGTTTGAAATTGTCGGTTTTCTTTTGTGCAGATTATTGGTTGATCACGTGACTGAAAGGATAGAGGTTCATCACATCACAGACGCCACAGGCGATTAATAATCGATAATTCGAACTGATACGAAATGGACGCTGCGGATGATTGTTATTAATCGAGTCGTTGATTACTCATGCAGATTTAGTAATGATCGAGGTATTAGAACAAAGCAGACGTATGTAGACGATTATTTTCTCTTTTTATTGAATCAATGATGATCGATATTTGCTACGTAATTGCTATACAACTTACGATTGGTATATAATGACATTATTTTATAAATAGTTGTATAATTTGTTGAAAATATTAATACGAAGGAAAAACGCTTAAAGAAATCACATTTTGAAACTGTTTCGGTTATATAGATTAGACGGATATATTTATTAAGTGATTAATCTTTTTGTATCAATATATAGCAAATTATACGACCCATTTGATTGTTATTAGAAAACAATCTGCTGCGTAGTTATTATATTTTTATGTATTCGAGTGAGAAAATCGGTTTATTACTTGGTCGAAGGGGTCTGAACAAGACATGTTGAAATAGGTTTCTGTGCAAGATTAAATATACACTCTGATCACTAATCACTTCGGACATGTTTATATAAGGAGGTTTAATAGAAGTTTATTAGAAGCATCGTCGAATCTTTATAAGGTGCAACATAATATATTAGCAAATACCATATTTCACGCTATGATAACGAACATTCAATATTGAATTTTTCCTGATGAAATGATATTATATTTTGAAACATTAATAAAGACTGGGAGATATGTTAGAAAATATCTTGCAATACATAAACAGTGTTTGAAATATTACACGTATATTCCATTTTCTTAATATGTATATTTAATGGCTGTTTGTTGGTGAGAAACGAATAATAATCGGTATATAGTATATATATATATATACATTTCGAAAACCAGTCACTCCTTCGCCCTATCGTTCCCTGCTAGTAAAACTTTTTTTCAGAACATATTTCTGACCGCGCGTAATGCGCATTACGCTAGAGTCGGTGTTTGTCGCGTAATGACATTTTTTATATTTTCCTAAGGTTGTTCGCATTAATATTTAATTTTTATTCAATAAGTTAAATAAATTTCCCATTCACTGTCAATTTGTCTGTTTCGTAATGGAATTTCGATAATCCAGAGTGTCAGTTATTTGGACGTTAATCGTTACGTAGGCGTGTTTTCGCATGTTCAACCTGTTTCAGGGAATTTCATTTGAGCAAATCGACGGTGAAGCTGGCCACGGATGGAGCACGTGCCGTGCCGCATCGATTTTTCGAATTCCGCGATCGTGATCGCGAATAGGTTCCCACACGAACGTTCACGTATTGCTCAAGCATACGCATGCCAATAGACCGCGATCTCTATGATCGTTGTTCATTCGTGTGTACTCGGATCAGTTTTCGCGATTTACTTTTTTATTTCACCTTTGTAAGTTATTTTTTTGTTTGCTACTTTGTCACTGTGCTCGTCTAAAGTATTTGTAGTAGTATCAGTTGTGATCCGTTTGTTAGCCGACGCGTATGTCGGTCCATCGTCATATTGGGTTAACCGCGGTCTTTGCAATTAGCGTTGCGGCTCTAAATTTCGCGTTACCAATTACAGTTGCGGATTAGAAGATGTCGCGATTGTTCCTATCGAGTATTTCCTATCGTGAATAATTATTAGAATATGAATTTGTCGCGTTTTCTTTCATTTAAAGGTGATTTCAAACGACGTTAATTTTGAACTAGCGCATTTTCGTAGCGTTGCGATTTATTTATTCGTTTTCTTTGTTTTTCTTTTCCCATAAATTATTATATTCCGACATATAATATATATATATATAATATATATATATATATATATTTTTTTTTTTTAGCCCTGTTTTATACACGACGTGTGCGTCGTCGTTCAAAAATATAGTAAACGATTAATTTCTCATTCTTATACTTGCCTGTGTCAGATAGAAAAGTAGATAGGTAGTAGATTTCCGTCGAACCGAACAATTAAATAGGTTCTTGGCTATGCTAGTGCACGAGTCAATTTAAACTCGGCACTTGACCGCGTGGTGCAGCACTAGTCCGAGAACAACCAGGTTCGTGAGCGTGAGCGCTCTCATTACCTCTCTGATACGACTGTGATTCGAGGCGACAGGTTTCATAACCTAAGCGCAGTGTGAGAAATATTTAACGTTCTTCGTAATTAGATAGCAAGGTAATTGAAATAGATGGCGGACAATATTGAAAGTAAAGCTACTGTCGCATCGGAAGAGATAGAAGCAAAAGAATGCCAAGAAGATGTTCCAGAGGAAGGAAAGATCATTCGGAAAGACGAAAAATCGAGGCTAAATGTGGAGGTGCTCGATGACGCGGAAACTGTGACGCTAGAACAACCAGTTTATCAAATACGTCCGCAGTTACACGAGAAGTACCTATTAATCGTATCGAGATTTTCTACAGTTGAATTCTATTTCCTTTGGCTCGAGAGTTTTTAATCGAATCTTTTTCTCAACGACACGACGTTTGTTTGTCAAGCTTGATTATTTCTAATATGTTGTTGTTGTTGTTGTTGTTGTTGTTGTTGTTGTTGTTGTTGTTGTTGTTACAATCAAGAGGAATACTTTTTTCATTTTGAAGATTTGATTTCATACTTTAAGTATATACTTCTAACATAATCTTAAATATATAATTTGCATATAGAAACTATATACAGAGCTATATCTAGTAGCAGCAGCAGTCTCGTTGTAAGTAACGTATGAAATGCATTTTACGTGGAATATAACTTTTATTATTATTAGGAATGGTTAAAACGAGTAATATAGTAGTAATATAATAGTTCGTTAAGCTCTGCTTATATATAACGATAGTTTAATAAAGCGTTTCGCTATTGACTATAACTATAATATAAAAGGTGAACAAATGATTTGGATACAGGTTTAAACCGTTAAACGCTAAAGAAGTTATACGTAATGTGCTATTTGATCAGCTTTCTGCGAAAACTTACGATGCTCAGGAAGCAGCCCAATGGACTAAAGATATAGCGGATTTAATTAGAGAGAAAGTTAAAGGTGAAATTCTCTTTTCTAAAATAAATTAGACGTCAAGAAAATAATACGCCAAGTTTAATCGGTTTAATTAAAAATTTCAAATAATTTGTTACGTACTTATTTCTAGAGTTAAAGTTCAAACGTTACAAATATATTGTAAATGTGGTTTTGGGTGAGCAGCATGGTGCTGGGGTGAAAATGGGTACAAGATGTATTTGGGATGCAGAAGCAGATACGTACGCGTATGATAGTTTCTTGAATGTAAGAGTCGCGCGGTTAATTTTAGTATCTTAATTTAGTTTAATGTCGGTACTGTATTTGATTGAGAACAAGCGATACTAAACAGTTTACAAATTGAGTTACAATATCGGATATCGTTCGACTACGTCGATTTTAAAATAAACGTACTTGCAAACATACGGTTATGTATTATTTAGTATACGTGTATAGATTTTAATTCTTGCGATTATTATAAAAAGCGATTATTAGCGAAAGAAACTTGATAGCAAAGAGATAAATGCACAAAGATAATAACATTTTTTCAGGATACGATATTCTGTGTGGCCACCGTGTATGCCGTGTATTTCTATTAGAAAATGCTTATACGCATCTTTATTGAATTTGAAGTTTGTCAATTATGGTATCCTATGATGATACGAACAAAATCGAATGAGAGACGAAGAAGAATGAAAGACGATCTCATAGCTGGAGTAGATATTTTATTGAAATAGAAGCTACTATTAACACACATTTTACATCTATATATCGTCTCATGGCACAATTTTTACATATTCGTAACGTATTAAACGTATCTGCAACCATGTATTCTAATAATACACAAACTCAAAATTTAACGAGAGCGGCGTAACATTTACATGCCTTTGTTTACTAAAATTATTATAGCACCATAATTCACGGTATTATTCTATTACAAGAATTTTTTTAAACACGATAAAATTACTTTTACTTATATTTATTTACTTTAAGATTATATTAAACTACGAAAAAAAAAAAAAAAAAATGTGTCGTCTTATATTTTATTTGTCTTAACAACTTTATCTAAATTCCTATTGAAATTTCTTGCATTTAAATTCATATTTTCATCCATATTTTTATCCATATTTTTATCCATATTTTTATCCATATTAAATCCATATTGTTAAATCCATATACAGACAACATTCTGTAAGCGCATAAATACGTAACTGTTCATCGTAATAGATAGTAATAAAAAAGAAAAGACAATCGTAAAATATCGCTTTAATAATACAACGATATAAAAGGATATGTACTAACGAACATATCTGAAAAACGTCTCTCTATCGTAATGTTCGATCGATTTCTTCTTCGATTCCTGAGAGAAGAATTATTAAAAGAAACTATTTCGAATTTTATAAAATTTTTAATTAATTAAAAAGCGCCAAGTTTATATAATGTTTATATAATGATATATTTTTATACATAAATATAATGTACCGTATATGATGAAACGTAGAACTTGCAAGGAGTATAAAAGAGTATTTTTGTAATAAGGAAAGAAAAAAAAAAAAAAAAAAAAAAAAAAAAAAAAAAAAAAAAAACGCATAAGGTTTTTATTCTTACGAATACAGCGGATGATGTTACGCTAAACAAAATCCAGTGCAATACACAGGGTGAATTCTAAATGCATGTCCGTACTTCAAAGGGCGATTCTACATATTAAAATAAGTAAAGAACGTCCTATAATCGCGTGTATGCCCTGCGTACCTTCGTTTTCGGGTTGTGGATGATTAAAGGAAACTTTGAACAGCGAGAACATCCTTTTCGTCCATGATGATCTAAATTATGTATCCTTGCGGGACCGTCTAAAGTCTATCGTATATTGAACGCAAACGAACGATGTATAGAATCTGCGAGAAGAAAGGATAAAAAATGAATTTGAGACTATTCGAGGAATATATGTGGTATTTTCTAGCGAGTACGGGACTCGATGTTAAGCGGTGCGGTAGAGCGTGCGTCGACGAGCCAGTCGGCAGTCGGCAGTACGCGGTGGACGCTTTGAATATTTTCTTTGATCGTTCATCGACGCCGAAACTGAGGTACGTAAGACGTTTTTTATATATTATATTTTAATGTGTAGATCGATCGCTAAAGTATGAACACGCATTCGCGACTAATTCTCTATACAGCGGCATGAGAATTCACCGTTCTCTATAAAATCGAAGTAATAATGCGTATTACAACAAACGAAACGTTAGTATTGTAGAGATGAAAAAGAACGAAAAGGAAGAAATTTGAACGGGATGTCGTAGCTTTAACGTTCGATCGGAAAAACGATTACACAGAGAAAGTAGAAGTAGAGATTAAGGGAAGAACATATAGTTTAAAATCTCGATAATTCATCGGTATGATTATACGTAACTGAGAAAGCTTAAAATCACGGTACGACGATATTTGATCTGTTGTAATTACAATTGCTACTTCGAATTAAAATTATATCAAATTTTAATCGTATATTTATTTATCGTTATATATAAAAAGAAAAATATTTGCTTGCATTTTATTTCGTAATCATTTCGTAATCATTTTGTCAAGCTTTTTAAAATCGTTTACTGTTTCTTACGTTAAAGTTGTTCTCTAAATTTTATTGTACGCAAGTGGCGCAAGCGGCGAAACACTGATCGATTCTGACGCGCGATCGTTTAAAACATGACTGATAAATCGCTTAATCAAGATTAATACGTATTAATATTGATATTGATATTGATATTGATATTGATATTGATATTGATATTGATATTGATATTGATATTGATATTGATATTGATGTTAATATTAATATTAATATTAATATCGATATAATTTACATAATTACACATGGCAAGGCGCAACAAAGTGGCAAACAAACAGGAACAACAGCTTTGCCGCTACTCGATTTCGATTTACTTTTACCAGACGCTTCGTATTCGTATTTCGCCTTAGCCTTTTGCCATCCTCCCTATAATAAAAAAAAGTGCTGATAATCTTATATTATACGTAACACATACGCGATTGCAAGGATTCTCTAAGGGACGATTCTTTGCACTTGTTGTTTCGCGATTAATTTATAGCTAGATAGAAATATTTTGAAACGGGCGAGTAAGAAACAATTTGCTAAAGATTAGAATACTTTTTTTTTGTAAAGCGCATAGTGTACTTACACCGCCAGACTGTGACATAGCTGCACTAGCCTCTTCTTTCTTAGCGAATTCTGCTGCTCCGGGAGGATAATAAACCGGAGGTCCGGCAACATTTTTACTTTTCACTTTGGGCGGTGTATGGGGTACAAAGTCAACCTCCTTTTTCACCGTTGGGGACTCCTTCTGTTGTTCCTTTTCCCTTTTTTCAATGTCTTCTAGGACCTCGCGCTAGTGAGAAAACAGAGATCGTTTACCATTTAATAGCATGCGATCGAGTAACTTTTCCTAATTAATTTCTATTTTCTTTCTTACGATAGAGAGTCGCGTGAAAAATGAACGATTCGTCGAATTTAATAAAATATTAAACGTATCTGTGTATTAAACGTAATTTGCAGAGTATATCGATGTTTACGGAAAAACGCATCGTGTTTTCGTAAATATATGCGATAGAATTTATCAAGCGGTGATTCGTTTTAGCCATTGAATATTACACAACGAACATACTACGTGACGTACTGGACGTTTCATGTATGACGCGCGTACGAACGCAGATTGAAAAGTTTGAAAAATTGATAGTAATAATTAGGCGAGATAAATATAAGTAGTAGAGTCGGTAGTAATATCGCGCTATTGATAAAACGATTAACCGGAATAAATATGCGCAGCGCAGTTGTGAAACAACGTCATACATAGATACAAAGGTTTTGCATAGGTAAAGTGAAAATATACGATAATTTGCATGGATAAGACACAGAGGAGACAGGCAAAGCGACCGTACGAGCTTCCCTATCACCGACCAGACACACTCGCCGCTTACATACGACATAGTCGAAATAGTCGAGATAGTCGAAATAGAAATCAAAGTAGAGAAATATTTGCCGGATACCTCCGTGTCGGAAAACGATGCCATGAGATCCTCCAACTTCTTGGGCGGAGTTTGCACGTTGTTGTTAGCCGGCTTGTTCGATGGATAAAGTTGAACAGCCTCGGTCGGGAACGGTTTAGGTAACAAAACTTCGTGATCTTCGGGATTCTTGTTCGGAGGTATCGACGTGGTGGTGTTGGAAAATTTGTATATCGTTGTGGTAGACTGCGCCGGGGAGGCGGACCGTGCTGCTGGTGATGTATAATAATTAACCGGTGTTGCCGGTTTATCGGGTGTCGGATGTCGTCCGCCGGACGGTGGTCGACTAGGATAATGTTCGTCGATCCGATTTATCGTTGCGCGAGTCTCGTTTATAGTCGGTGGTTGGTTCTGATAGATGACCGTGGTTCCCGGATGGTGATCCGGTGGTCGATCGCCAGCCGTATGCCCGTTTGGATAACCTCCATCCACCTGATAGTATTTTTCATTTCGCGTGATCGTTGTTCTATTTGTGAAGAGCGGCGAACCAGGATTATATACCGTGGTGGTTGGTTGCACGTTTGCCGGACTGTCGTGGTGCTCTTCGTGATAAAACTTTGACTCTTGATGGATCGTGGTAGATTTCTTTGTCACGTCTGTTACAGGAGGCGGCGGACTGCTGTATCTGGCTGGTGGTGTTCTAGATGGAACGTTCTCGGTCACGGTTTGATAAGTGACGGTTTTGTCCGTGGAGCTGGTTCCTTTCGGTATCGTGTACGTGATAGTTTGATCACCTGGCAGCACAACAGTGCCTGGCGCGTTGCCACCTGGTAAATAGGTTTCAGGCGGTCCTGGTAGCTCGTAAGTGTACGTTTTAATGGTAGTGGTTACTTTGGTGTTCGGACCCGGTGCCAGATTGATCGGTATCGCTGCCGTTGGCGATGGCACTGGTACGTACTCCACGTTTCCTCCATATTCTTGCGCAGCACTCGCGTGCACCGTCGTCGTTACCGCCGTGTTTTGCGCTGGTTCTGTTTGATAGCCTACGAATTTATTTAATCGTAAAAATAAGTTTTGCCGGTAACAGCCAGACAATGCTGCATTTGCAATAATATTGTACGTTTCAATGGTAGCAGCGGTAAGTAAAGTATCGAAAATCACGTATACGCGAATGTTATCTAAAATCTAAATAGATAGATTATAAAGAAAAGTATTAGCCGAATTTGATAACTTTGCTTTGAACCATTTTAATAACTTTCAACAAACTTGTACGATATTCACGTACGGTTAGAAAAGATTCGAGCGTACCGGTCTTTAGATATATAATACTTACTGGAAGATTCATGAATATATTTCACATCCCTCTGAGTACCTGCTGGTAAAGGCGAAGTTTGCTTCGAACGAGATACACAACTATCGTTGTACACCTGCGATATGAACAGCCTTTTATACTTTTTATATTTATATTTACATTATTATATTTAAAATATCGCAAGAGACAAACTCTACTTACTAGTTCTCTGTTGACTGATTTGCTGACCGGTTCTAAGCCACGGGGGATTGTGCATTCTTCGTAACTCCTTTCTCGGATATCATCGCTGTAAAATATATCTTATATTACACAGTCTATTATAATTTAGAAGATACATGGCTTTATTATAGCAATTATTGCAGTAATTATTATAGTATATTAATAATAGCATTAGCAGTAGTGAAATAGTATTGTATATATTAAATAATATATAGTAGTAGTAGTAGTAGTAGTAGTAGTAGTAGTAGTAGTATATATATATTAAATAATTTTGTTATTTTGCTATTTTGCTCTCGCTTCGAAACAAGGTAATACGTACATCAAAGCCGAACTGGTGTTGGTCAACGCGTTGTCTGCTACCCACGAATCTGTAACGCGAAAAAGAAATTTAACAGATTTCTTGATATTACATCGTTTTACGTAATAGTAATATCTATAACCTTGTCCCTTTTTACGTCAAAATAGATAATAATATTATATTGCTATATACATGTGTAATATGCTTAATATACTTAATATACGCGTATAACGGCAAATAAAATATTACAATATGCTCTGGGTACTCTTCTAAATTTCACGTTCGTTTTATTTTTCAATTCAAAAATCACTTTATCGAATCGCTTGTCCCTTAGGTTAGTTCCTTGATATATCTAAATCCGGATTTCGAGCGAGAACGAGCTGGTTTCTAGCTTTATGCGTTTTTAAATGTGGTAAAACTTGCGACTTAATCTTTCCACTCTTTTTGTTTCTTTAATTTAAAGATCAATTCTAATGTAAACATTCATCTTGAACAGTTTTTAATAGAGCTTTATCGGAAAAAGGAAAAGCTCGCCTCGTTCGTATTATAATATTTCAATTTCTCTTATTATTACTCTTTCGATTATTCGAACGATTACTCCAACACTTTCGTTCGAGTTTCCATGCTAAATTATCCTTGTCGTTCAATGCATTCTCAATGACGCCGATTTGTCGACTTGAATCAGAGTCTTCGTATTTTCTCTTTTGTTTCCACCCTGTCTGAAGCGCAGCAGAGGGACAAGGGAGAAATCGGGTCAATCTTCTGTTATACGCAACCCTAATATGGTTACGTTTGTGTATCGTGCGTTACCGCAAACAACGCACGCTCTGATCGCAACGTCACTTCCATATAGAGAGACAGGCAGCGCGGAAATCTTCTCCGTACAATACGCGTTGTCGTGTTGTCTACGATCGCGGCTTACCGGAACCTCGGCATTTCAGCAAATCTATCACGCTGTGTTCCCTTTTGCTAAGCTGTTCCACAGAGTAAGCTCCGTCAATATCCGTTCGGCAGGTTTAGGTAGTTTTTACTCGATGCGAATATAAACAGACAAACAAACAGACAGACAAAAATTCGAAAAATTAGCCATTTCCACCATGGGGTGAAATAAGCTATGTCTTACGGGTTGCTGCTACGGGATATCTATTCTATTTTTTCTTTCCCTTCTTTTTTTTATTCGATGCAGACAATACAGACGACTAACTTTGGCATTCGCTTCTGCTTGGTTTATTATACCGCGTATTCCTTATTCATTTCCTTGTTTCAAGTCATATTTGGCAAATCGTTCGAGACGATCAACATTGTTTAGAAAACGTGGCATAACGAAATTATAATCTTCGTACCTTATAACCCGTTATTAACAATATAACGTAACGGTATTGCGTTTATTTTACTATCGTTTAACCCTGTTTACAAAGGCATTTAATATTCCCTGTTGGAGTTGCGGTATTTAACGACAGACAGAGATGGAGTTGGATTAGTGAGAAGGAGGTGGTAGGCGAGTATCTCGCGGCAAGGAACCAACTTCTCTCGTTTTGTCGTTCTCATTGTTAATTAACCGTATACCTGCAAGGCCGTTCCGCTCCTTAAAAGGAGCGACACGAGTGACCAGCTCTCCCCTTCCTTCTATGCGATCGTTTAAAACGCGGCAGCGCTTGCGCGCGATTCCTCGCGAACACGCCCGAGGGCTCGTAGCGGTATATCGGACGTTCCGTCACAAACGTCGTGCTTTTTACCAAAATCTCATTTCCTCTTACGATTCTCTCTCGTGTATCACGCGGTTTCTTCCCTTTCGTAATCGTTAAGATCTTGTTAGAAAATTAAACGATTAATTTTTTATTTCGACGCAATAAAACATATAACGTAAGAATATGATTTTCCGTGGAACTTTTAGTAGATTCTAGAATAACAGATAGTAGAATAACACGCTTCGGGTACGAACATTTGTCGCTAATTTCAAAATGCTTTTGTGTCATTTATTTATACAAAAAATTCGTTGAATAGAGTCCGAAGGTAACTATAAAAAAGTAGCATGGTAGGCATGTTAAGCACGTACGTTTTAGCGCGATACTTACCAATTGGTTTTCCATCCAGACTTTTGTTATATTGATACGACACCTGTTTATAAGCGATCGTTTTGCTTTGACCAGGCTGTACCTAAAACAGAATCATGGTCTTACTTTAAACATCGTTCGCATATCTCGAATACTTTTTCTCGATATTGATCGGGAAAGCATGATTCGGCTGACCAAATGAAAAAATAAGTAGATACTCTTTATTACCCTGTCTATCGTACATCATTGTATTTATATTTCAATAAAAATCCACATTTTTAAATCCACATTTCGTTAATTCGTTTAATTAAGAACACTGGCAAACGCTTAACGATTATCATATATAATATAGATACGTTTAACGCTTAATAATAATATATGTATAATAATGCGTTTGTATGTTTCGTATGCCGCTTGTAAATGCAATATTTCTTATTAGCACGCGTGTTCTATGCATACGTATCATCTGTGTATGTATGTGTCAACGTCCAATCAAAAGTAAGTTAGAACGTGTAGATTCTACGCCAATAAATTGTCATAGATTTCGCGTCTCACGGTCGAAGCTGTTATTTCCTATGCAAACGAGAATAGGAGGTGTTTGTACGTACCTTAAGGACCCGACGGCTGAAAGTTCATCCGGCGAACGTGTAAGATGCGCGCGATAAATTGTGCACGTGTAACCAATCTACGTTTTCATTGTACGTTAGATTACGAACTGACCGAGCCAGGAAATGCTGCGATTACTCTAGAGTCCCGTGTATGCGTAACAGTAATTTTCCATTTTTTCATGCTCTTTTAACGTATGATGTATCTCGTAAGATGTCAGATTTACGATACCGCATTCCGTAAGAAACGAACCGTCTTATTTCTTGGTCACAGATGTTATCGTGTGTGGTCGCGTGGCTATCGCGAGCCGAGTGGAATTTACAAGTTCGTTCTTGCCAGCGTAATTGCATCGATGATCGATCGTTTTTCTAAATTTTATATTACCTTTCAAGAGCAAGACCCTTTCCTTTCGTACGTATGGATGAAGCGTCTCGCGATGCAACGTTCTTTGCAACGTACAACGTTACGAATGAAATATTTCGCGTGTCTTTTCATTAGTTTTGCTTCGTTTTTCGAATTTCGTTTCTCGTGTCTCGATATCTCTTTAGTTTCGATCGAGGGCAAAGCTTTTCACGGGTTTTCGTAGAATCTTTAACATTACATTATCGCCTATAATACGAAAATATGTTGGGAATTTCATTGAAAAGCTTCGAGAAACCAAAGTCGGCTGTCATATCCCGATGATACAAAGAGAGAGAGAGAGAGAGAGTTGTTTCGTATAAGCTTCAAAGAAAGTCATATATCGTATCGAAATAACAATTATCGTGCAAAAATATCGTCGAAAATGATAATATTAAAAGAATAATCGATCAAAAGTATGAGATATTTAGTACGTCGGTCGTTTTTGAGCGACCTAACGAGATTCGAATTTAAATTGGCACATTTGGAAACATTTATAAGAACGAGGTCACGTCTAAAATCGCTGAAATTTATCGTACAAACTGAACAAACACTGTCAGGAATTCAAGGAATACGTTTGATCGACTTATTGTCGATCTTCGATATATTCTTACAGAGGGAAAGAAGGAACAATCGTCGTTAAAACCAGGGATTTAACTACAAGCTGAAAAGAGGAAAAATTACATTCCCGAATCGAAAATCGGATGCCAAAATGATGGGTAGCGGTATATATTTACGCGTAGAGGAATTTCCGGCATCCTGACCCGAATACTTCGAAGACGAAGAAAACAATTCCCGAATCGACCCGGGAAACATAACAAAAATCGATCGATTATTTGCAATAGCTTGTAAACGGTAGATTAACGGTAATCGGTAGATTATTCGTCTTGATGGATCGAGCATTTATTAATCGATGATCGTGTAAACGGAAATAACACGCAATTAAGTAGTAATATCGAAGAAGAAGAAGAAATTGTTATTTAAAAGATATAATTACGCGAACCAGCATGAAAAATAGTTTGTACGATGATTCGTTCGTTTGATATTACGTTTGAGATATAAGGTGATCTAACTCTAAGCAGTTTCAGAGTGTACTCAAAGTAGAATCGTATATTTGGCCGATTTATCGTAGTCGAACGTCACAGTCAAATTTTGTGGCGATCGTAAAGAGATTGAGATTACGGTTCTTTCATGTATAACACTGATCTCGCTATTTCATTGCTACGATCATTTTAATACGTTATAAAGCCTGTATACCAAGCGCTGTACGTAGACATAGATCCATGCAAACGACGTATCCCGAGGCAAATTTCGAGCGATGCGATCTCTTTGATATATCGGTAAGTTTTAACAAAAGAATATGAAAAAACAGAAACTAAAACTACGATAGTTACGCATTCGTCTATACATTTTCAAAGCGGTTGTCTATCTGTGCCTTTCTTCAATTCGAGTAAAAGCGAACGAAACGACGTGGGTTGATTTAAACTTTGGGTATACGCGATTTAACTTGCATCCGACGAACCGTCTGCATATTGGGATATATTATATATATATATAATAATTTCACGTCAAGTGATCTCCTTCTTTTCATTCATAGCAACATTACGCAACACGAAGCGTCTTGGTAATTTCGTAACATATATATATATATATATATCGGTAATTGCATAATAAATGTTGATTTAGCAAAAAATTCGAATGTTCAAAGTGTTGCGCAATGCGATTGAAACTACACGTTGCGACGTCTCTTTTATCGTTTGTTTTTTTATTCGTAAGTAAGTTTTTTTTCCCTTTTTTGTGGAGAAATTCGTTAACGAGCGAAAGTTTATTCGAAAGTTTGTGTTCTTCTTGAATATCGACATTTCTAAAGTAGTTGGAAATGAATGATCATCTTCCCTTATATAAAGGTAATTGGATTATCCGATGAACGCGTTACAGCTTTGAAGGATTACAGCTTTTATCTAGTAGTTTGTCATTACTATTGCACGTTATTAGCTAATGGAGCAACAAGCAGAGACCACGGTTCACGGATCATTAAAACATCCAAGTTAATGAAAAGAAATGTTTGTTAAGATGGAAATATTTTTATTTTCGATACAAATATATGCATACAAAAATGAATAAAGCTGAGACGAGTAAGTATATATGAATATATCTGTGTGTATATATATATATATATATGTATATGTATATGTGTAACTTACATTTTGCAATTCGGAATCGATGAAGTTCAAATCAGGTATACCGCTCGGCGCACCGCTCGGCCCAGTGCTTACATATTTTTCAGTGGTGGTGGTCATGGTTCTAGTGGGTGAGATGGCTCTAAGGATAAGTCGAACGTTCAATCGAGAAAAGGGAAGCTATATTCCGTAGATTTTTAACGTTTCTTAGATTTACTTACCTGCCTTCGGAAACCACCTTGGTGGGATTTGCAGCTACGCGATACTCTACTTGAGGCGAAAGCGTCCTGCCGCCTCGGCTCGGGGTCGCGCTTCTTGAGACGCTTGTTTGCAAGTCCTCGAGAAGAGCGTCTGAAACCATGAAACGTGTATTCCGCCGCTTTTGTATTTGGAATAACGAATGTTTAATTCGTTGTAAACGAATACACGGTCGAATAATTACGGTTAACCTAATTTTGATAATACGTGGCAACGTAGAATTTTTGTGCGAATGACGTATATCTTATCATAAGTGAAAGTATTATAGCATGTCACGTGATTCTGCTATATTCAATCGTGACAAATTTTATTCGCGGTTGGATGAATGGAGCTTTTCGACGCAAATAGATGTTTATCGTTCCGAACGAGCAAAGCTATTTTAGCCGTTGATATCATTCCAGTAGTGGCGTGCAAGTTGTAGAATCGTTTAAAAATTATGCGACATTAAGATACACAGTTTATAATCTGATTATATTGTGATCAGACCAGTGTGTGTGTGTATGAGAAGGAGAAGGAGAGCGCGTGTGTGCGTATTAAACGAAATTTAATTATAAAATAGCGATGTACTCGATGAACTTAATTAATTAAGTTAGTTACAGAAATAAGCAATTTCGGGCTGAAACCAACGTATACGAAGACTGTTGGAAATTGGTTTGTTACCATCGTCGTAGCGTTATTCTACTACGCTTTTAGATAGATGAAGATGCGCGAAAAGACGGTCCTGGTCAACTCTTTCGGAAGAAAGTGTTAAAATGAATTTATGGTGAGAATAGTAATATGTGCGAGAGACATTGAGAAACATAGATTATCGTTTAAATTGAAAATAATGGAATTTCGTCAATGGAATATTGCGAATTAAGAAGCAGGTATTCGATGCGTAATAAAGAAAAGAGGTAATCAGTTTTTCTTGCGGTAATAGAAAGAATACTTTTTTGCGATCCAAGCAGTCTCGCAGCTGTGCGATATAAAATTATTGAAATTCGCGAAATCGTAAGAGAGATTCGTAAAGAGCAGGTCGAAAAAGAATGATTCAAGGATAGGATTACATTTAAAGGTTTACCTAAGTTGTTTTCGAGGCTGTTGGCCGTGGTTGTCGACTGACTCTGGCCCGATATAGGACTACCATGACTCACTATCTTTCTGCTGGTGTGCGTTGTTGTTCTCTCCCTCACTGCAGCTGACATTGCGTTCTTCTCAAGTTCCCTGCCTCACGAGATCTGAAGAACGATGTAAACAGAAATGAAAAAAAGAAGAAAGAAGAAATAGAAAAGAAAAGAAGAAAAGGAGAGGAAGAACGAAAGAAGGAAGAGAGAATTACGCTGAAGTTAAAAATATTACAAGCTAAAGACAAAATTATATCGAAGGCGATCGTAAATCGCGTGCATTACGAGCGCTGGTTGTCGCGCTGGTTGTCGCTCCGATGTACGAAGTTAAGTGGTCGCGAAATTCCCGAATATCTTTACCACTGGCACTACGCTATTAGCGTATATGTAATTGGAGCGATAGAGATTTTGCCATTTATTTTATTATTTTTATTCGTTTTTCTTTAATTTTACAAACGTATCATCTCGACAAATTGTTCTTTGCAGATCAAATTATTTGAAATCCGGTAGAACTTTGATCTTTCGTATGGTAAAATTACGATAGGTTCCTGTCTAATAATGATAATAATAATAATAATAATAATAATAATAATAATAATAATAATAATAATAATAATAATAACAATAATAATAATAATATAGTTATACTATAATTATAATTAATATAATTATTAGCAATGCTAAAGTCGGTACGAAAAGTTAGAACGACAAGATGATGAACGTATCGATGGATATATCGCATGAATCGCTTAAATTACTCGACCTCGATAGTTTTTTTATTTTGCGCTCCATGTTATTTTGAATTACAAGGTCAAATGTTACATGTTACATTTAAAACCGTACTGACTTGTGACTTGTTCGGTATCTCGCTAAAAAGACAAAATATTACGTACATATTGATGTTATACGACTTTGATTTGAAATAGCCTCCTCGCGTGTCACGATCGCCGATTATTAAAATGACGTCTGGATCAGCGAGAATAAGAATGTCTTGGTAATTCCGATCGAATGATATTTCATTTTTTTTAATTATAAGACAAATTGCTCTTCTCGCTGGCTCTTGACGCGCTTCTAATACCGCCGATCGTAACACGCGTAAAATACGGTTTAGTTATATATAACGGTGTCGATGAATACGCAAAAGCGACAGCGGCTGTTAAATCGTTCGATACCTAAACGTCTCTTTAGCGTACAAACGGTATTTAATTTATTTTCTTTGACCTTTAATTAATCGACAGAGAATGCGAGAGTAGTATATTTCTTCGTATATTCGAAGAAACGTATTTTCTACGAACAGCGAGACGAACTATCGTCCGTAAGATTACAATTTCCAACGAAGATCGTTGCGTCGATTAAGCGGTACGTGACGCGATACGAAAATAAGCGCAGCCCTGATAAAATCTCGTTCAGCCCGGAAGCTTGGAAGCTTACGTAAGCTGTATGCGACCCGTTGACAATTGGCCGACGATGTTTCGCGAGAACCAGGAACTGCGATTGTACGAAATCGAATTACGATAAATTTAATACGCGTTTAATTATGCGACAAGTATATTGGTATAGTTTGCCAGAAACGTAATCCAAGATCTGTTCGATCTGTCGCTTCCACCGTCGATTACCTTGTCCAACCTAAAACCGTGTGTACTTGGTGACGGGTCGTGACTAGGAGTAAATTCGGAAAGGCGAGGAAAAGTAAGAAAGAGTAGGACTGGACGTTGAAACTGGTTGAAAGTTGGACTCTGGATATCGTCGATGACGATCGAGATAGAAGGAGGGTTTGGTCCGCTATCGCGAAGGTCCGTTTCGTTCTGACAGCCGGGCCACGATCGCTGAAACGGACGGTGAAACGGACGATGAAACGAACGATGAAATCCTGTTATTGGTACTCCTCCGCGCGTCCAACGCCACAGTACTTCTATTTATAGAGGCCGAACGTTTATAAATATGGGAGATTCGAATAGACGGAGAACTGGATCGGCGGAGGCGCTGGAACTTTCGCGGTGAACACCTGAAGCCGGTTTAACGTTAAATCCAGCTGCGAGCTGGGTTAGAGCGGTGGCATTTTGAATTAAGTGGGCGCGTGTAACGGCCGACGTTCGCGATACAAACCCGCAAACGAAGATTTATTTCTGTTTCGACCGTTCTTATACCGTTCCGATGCTCGACTCGGTCGTACGCGTACTTATGTGTACGCCCGTCGAGCGCGGAGTTTCGAAAACTAGTTTTGTAACACGCTATTAAAAGAGGTATAACGATCGTGGTGTGGGTCGATCCGTGATACTTGGTTTCGATTTATTCGGTTCCGTGGATCGATTTATGGGAATCGTTTGCGCGATGAAAGGCAAAGTTGAGATTTTAATAACACGTACAAAATAGTCATTGCTTATTGATATTACGTTTCTAAGGTATACGTTGCTACATCGTATTTGAGTTTCAGGAAGACGATTAACCCTTTCGTGCTCGATGTTGCGCATAAGCATGAATCGATTAAACGACAAATATATTTGTCGTTGATAAACCTGTTTCTAATTTTAGTGCATTGTTTCTGGCGCGGTGTTCCCCTTACGGCAAGATTAGGAAAATGAATTTCGTCAGATTCGTAATCGTATTTTAATCGCGATTACGCGTAAAAATATTCATCCGATATCAATCGCGTAAAAAAAAAAAAAAAAAAGGAAAGAATCTTCTATAAAAATTTGTAATTTTCGCTTATGCTAGAGCAAATACGATCGTCATAGGAGAAAGCAAGCGTCAGAGTTTGCAATATCGTATAAGACAGATACTCGATCACTGAATCATAAGAATAATATAATATATTGAACGTAGATGATTGAGATGCGCGTAAGGTAAGATATTATCGATCGTCGTTTGTAATGGAAAATCCTAGAGAGTTGCTCTTACTTCTTGCTATACTCTGGCTTCGATTTTTTCTTTATAACTTTGAAAGCTTACAGAGCGCTTACAGATAAATATTACAACGACACGTTTGCCTCGTTTTTATTTGCAATTCGATCGATAAAGTAGCGCGAACGTCCTGTTAAATTGTTCTATTTAAATGAAACGGTTCTATTTAAAGCGCGTCTGAGACGCCATAGTAAGCGGCGAAAGTATTTCCACGGGAAGCGCCAAACGGTCCGGTTGTTTTATTCCGGCGGAGACATCGATGCGAATGAGGCAAAGGGGCCAAGGAGTTCTTCCAAGAATTGTCTGTAGAGTAGTAGAGAGACGCGCTCGTACGATCCCCGCTGAAACCTTGAAACGCGAACCTCAACAGTTTCTAGAATTTGTATCCTTCTAACCAGTCTGACGGATAAAACATTTTTCGCTCAGGCTAACCGGTGATTAAACTCGCAGATTCTTTTCATTATCGCGTCATAGGCGATTTTTAATTCTCCCGTGATAAGATTCACCAAAGTGGTATTTATTTTTATCTCTCTTTCTCTCTCCTTCTCGTTTTTAAGTTTCTGAATTTCTCTAAAATTTAAATAACAGTCTTTCGTTTCGATGTAATTCGAGTAATCGGTTCGAAGATAAATCCACGCGTATAATCGTTATAGTTTCGCTGAAAATGATATAACTACGTGCGCGTTATTATACCGAATGTACAAGTTCAGCGTGGAAGCTGCGCGAAGAAAGATCTATCGTATCCCGCTTTTGGAAAGTACGATCGGAAAGTTTGGATTTTCTAAAAAGAAAAAAAAAAAAAAAAGTTGGTTTAATATTGAACTGTGGATAATCGTATATCGTATATCGTATTTTGACCAATTACACGAACGAAAGATTTATTCGTTTTATTCCGCAGCATTTTCGCGATACCGACCTAAATACGCCGTTCCTCGACCAACTATGTCCAATTTGGATACGAGTATCGTAACTTGCGAAGCAAGCTATCCCCCGATTAACGAAACGTAATTAGTCGAACGAACGTAACGTTTGTTTAAATCGATAGATATTAAGAAATCGGTATACAAATATTCGAATTTGTATTCGTATTTGCGACATTGCGAATAAAATGATTTTACGATCTTGAGAAACGTGGTATTTCGCGCGAAACGATTTGATAAATAAGGGTATGCTTTATTTAAGCGAATATAAAACACGCGTAGTTATACAGCTGGGTGTACAGATGGCTGCACGATTTTAACGATTTCGCCGTTACAGACTCGACTTTATAAATGCCAAGTACAAAACCAGATTAAATCGTCGTTGCTGGTTGCGTCAACTTTTATCGTTGTTGAGAACGTTCCTCGTATCGTATCGTTATTAAGGCGTTTTTACAACGCGTATCGTTCAGAACGAAGTAATGAGAAAAATAGGCGATCGTAATTGAAGATGAGCCGAGAAATACGCTGCTTGACCATTAGAACCAGAGCGTAGACGTACGTGTTTCAACTAGTTTCGAGTAGTTTCGATATCTCGAAGAAAAAACAAACTTTGCCAACGTTCAACTTTTCTCGTGTTCTTAATGTTGCTAATACGTTATGTAACCGTCGATCTCTACGATAAAAATAGGAACAATTTATAACGGTAAATGGATTAAAATTGAATCGAATATCACAAAAAGCGGTAATAAAAAGTTAACGTAGTAACGTAATTAAAACGATATGTAACGTGTAACTAATGGGTCTAAACATTTAAATAATAAATAGCGTAAACGTACGAAAACGTACGACCAGAAGTTTTTTTAAACCTAATGATACGTTGATAAGTATCTTTAAAATGATATATCTCGATGTTGTTAGTTCTTTTTTCGCAGATGAGCGAGTAGTTTTGAACGCCAGATATTACCTGTATAGCTGTATGTACCGTATATTCATTGCTCTTTGTTTAAAAGCTTGGTTTTCTATAGGAAATGTTGGAATACTTTTGTAAGCTGTTTTTAAACCGTTTCGTAAAGTAAGTCCAAAGTAAGTCCGCGTAAAGGTTTATCGTTCGAAATTTCTAGCTTAGCCTTCAACGACGATGATCGCTTAATAACGGCTTTATGATGTCTCTTTGTACGACCCAACTTCGCATAATCCGATCTTCCTGGTCTAATTTTAACTTGGTTGCATCGATCGCAGTCTCGAAGACAAGCGACAACATTTTCGTTGATGATTCGCTCGCATCGTGTTTGCTCGATGTTCTTGTCGGCGTTCTTGTCGACGTTCGATGGCCTTCGCCAGAATGCGGTTACTCGCGTCAATGAAACGATCGGGTGCTAACGTAACAGCGGACGGACGCGATCTGAAGGTAACCGATCGATCCATTGACGACAGAAAACGTTCTATCTGTTACGCGATGTTACATGTTTTACGCGAACGGTAAAGAAAAAATATTTCTTGCTTGAGAAATTGTTCGAATAGGAACGTTCGGATAATAATAATAATAGATGGAATATTTTTAGAATTAGCGAAAGATCAAACAAACGCTCTCTTCGCGTTTGATGTTTCGTTTTCTTCGGTTTTCTATTTCTCGCGTAATTTCGCATTTACGTATTTTTAAATAATGTCCTTTCGATTTGTGAATTTTTCGGTCGAAAAAAAATCGGAGAGAGGAAGCAGAGTTTGGCTAGCGTAAATTTAACAGCGACGTTTGACATCACGCGACCGGCTATAGTCCGGCCAACTGGCGCTCAGAGTTTCGTTCTATTTTTCCTCTTTTCTTCTGTATCTGATCCAGCCAGTTCTTTGTTTAACTCTTACCCGTAAATATAACCTAGCAACCTTCGCAAAAGTATAGCCACGAAAACCGCTGTGTGAATTCTTTAGTCGGTCCTTGCTGCTGAGAAATCTTTATTTAGTCGCAATCTATTTTCCGTGCCGATATCCTACGTTTCCGAAAGACATTCGATTATCAGAAAATCAAAGTTTATCCCCCAACTCTGTTACGGTATTCTTGCTTAGAAAGAATCCGAATGCTGTCGCGTGCCTTGGCATCGGCCAAAATGACTTCCATTCGTAATCGTATTTTTCTATCGATAAGATCGTACGTACGATTGTTCAAATTTCAAGATAAAATAGAAAAATACTTATCGACGTGTATCGATACTCGCATAGTCCGATTTTAAGCGTAAAGATTTTCTCAAAACGTCAAAGAGCCGAAACGAAAGTAGAGCACCGAAACGTGAAAATTCGGGCGGAGCGTTACGCGAAGGATTAAGAGCTACGCGATATGGGTAAATTTTCCTTCCGGAGGGACAGAGGGGATCGCACGCTGCTCGTAATTAAAATAATATACCGATACATTGGAAATAGTTTCCACTTGAACTTAGGTATCTACTAATTTTTTTAACGTCCTCTTTTTAAAACTAGCTAATTCGGGCAATTTAAAAAAAGACGAACGAACGAACGTGTCTTCAGCTCTATTTTCACTAGCGCAACTGTTAAGACGATTCGATAAAGACGTTCTTTGATCGCGGTCATCCGCACCTGTATCGTTAAACGAACGCGTGATCATTATATCGCATTGTATTTTCGATACAAAGTTGCGGAATACGAACGACGTGGAATACAAAAGATATCGTAGAAAGTTTTTATTTTTTATTTTATTTGATCGTAGATTTACAACAATTCTTACATAGAATTTTAAGTAAATTAGTTTGGCTTGCCTGGTGGCGGGATGTTTACCTTTATAAACTATAAACCGTTCGTGCCGGTTTTCGCTCGTCCACCGTACTTTCCCGGATGATCGGAAAGATCGTGTATCATTCGCAACGCATTCGTCGTCGTATCGTCCGTTTGTTTGTTTTCTACGTGTTCGGTCGTTGTCAACCTGTTCGGCGCGACCGCGAATATTTATCGACTTGTCCGTCGACCGTAGTCAACGCTCGTACCAGAGAGATTAAACATATATTAGATATATTATCGCCGCTACAAGTACCAACGCGTCCACTCTTTACGCGTCTGCTGGAAAACAAATTCTATTCTATGTCGCGTTTTACGTTATTATGTCGCGTCTTACATTAGTACGTAACGTTAGTGCGAAATAATTTCTGCGTAACTTGTAATTACGTTGCACGTTATTAAACGTTTCTTCGTGGAAATGCCGCTCTTTGATGTCGAGGAAGAGACGATTTGAGAGGGAAGATGCATTAGTCGTTAAATAAATTGAGAATAAAAATTGAACGCGCAGAGGGTGTAATTCTACGTGGAACGATGAATCGTAAATGTAAAAGGTTGTGGTAAAAAGTAAATGTCGAAAGCATGGTAACGCGATTCTATCGATACCGCTGTATACCTGATCGGTGGAGATTCGTAAAGGAAAGTTGGAAAATTTTATACTCGTGACGAGAATAAAAAATCTGAAAGAAAAACCGTGGGTCGTACTCGTAATTATTGTTCGATCGATTCTTGAATTTACTCGTCGTCCGTTTGCGTTTATATTGGCGTTTATATTGGCGTTTAACGAGACGGTAGGGTGCTATTTACGAAATAATTACAGGAAATTAAGGGAAATGGCAGATTAGCTCGTGAAATATAAAGTATCGAAGTAGAGGAATAACGAAAGATGTCTGCGTGGAAACGTGCATTCCGTGACAATGCGATTTTCAGCGGTTACGTAAAAAGGCAACTTATCGATGGAACATTAATATCGCGACGTTTGCGTGCAGCTCGACCTCGCATCGATAATATAAACATAAAGAAGAACAGATTAATTATCGTTTTTGCTCGCGTCTGTTCACTGTTTCGTTTACGTAAAACGGTTTGTCGAGCGGGTATCGATCGCACGACAGTGCGAAGAACGCGACGAGAATGTTTCCATCCTTTTAAAATTCGCCGCGTTCGAGCATTCTCTTCCGTTCGACCAAGTTTTCACCGTTCAACGCTACAGAAGCTGCAACGCGAACCACGTTTTCTGAAACGTGTGTTATCTACGAATGAGAGCAGTTTCCCAGTAGTTTTCAGTCTGGTAGAGACGCGAAAGACCCACCGAACAAGCCGAGATTACTTGGCCTTTCTTTGAGAAAGTTGGCAGGTTCTATTTAAAATTCGCGCGAGAAGTTGAGAAATGACAAAAATTGATTTTATTCTCGAGAAAATAGTACGCCGATTTTTCCAAGGTTTAGGTCCAATTTTAGGACAACGGTCAAAGAAAAATGAAAACATCGGTCGAGCCAACTCAACGTGAATATCGTTATTAACGAATGCGAAAGCGTATGCGCGCGCTGAACGGTCGGTCCTTGAAACACACCTTACATGGATGAAAGATCCACGAAGACGAAAAGTGGGAGTTGACCTTCCGCCCATCCACCGAGAACGATCATCTGCTTACTGGGTTACGCGCGCCGCGAAGAACGCGTAGTAAACGTAGCCTGATCGCGAACATGCCTATAATTAACAGTTTCCCGTGAAATATCACGTACCGAAGCGAACCTTAATCCCGAGGCGAACAATAACAGCCTACGATCGGAAATACGTTGTTACAAAATCCTATTATCGATGGCGACCGTTGGAAGATCGGATTAGCTTCGACGCGTAAATATGGATAGCGCTGTTCGAGCCGGATGCACCGGCTACGAAAGTGAAAGCGATCTTGAAATCTCTATCTCGTCGGAATTGTTACTTTAGCGATAAAATTACGTTTGTATTTCAATGAAGGAGTCGACATCGATCGCGAAAACATCGTCGAAACAGCAACTTACGCGTTTTCGGCGATAATAGTGAAACAAATATCCGAAACTCGTTTCAACGAATAAGCTAGTTGTAGCGTTGGATAATGTTATCTCGGAGTCAGCGTGCGAACTAGCAAAGTAGCTGGGCTAAATATCGTTCGCGTATTAGGCGCGCAAAGAGGATTCTACGCTTTCGCGATCAAACTGTACATTTCTTAAAATAAAGCAATATCAGTTACTACGTTATTACTCGCACTGATTCGGTAATTATTGCCTCTCTCGAATCTTGGACTTTGGACTTTCTTACGGTAGTAGCTAGCATCGTTATGCTCGTAAATATTTCAAAAATTACACGTCAACCTTGTAAACCCGCTAAACAGTACTTGCGATTTACGATTAAGAAAAGCCGATTATCAGCCATTTATCAAGTATCTTTGATCTTTGAAGGATTCTATCGAGCCTGAAATGATCAGAATTTTGTATTTGTCTACGCTGAATAGAAACTAAACATACACAGTATGCATGCATACATTTTCATTGTATTCGACTTTTAAAAGCGTCCGAAGTGAATCTGTTGTCGATAAATGTATCGGCACGCGTACGTATATTCGACGCCACCCGCCCGTAATATTTACATTGACGTAATTAACGCAAACGCAGCGGCCAATATTCCGGGGATGGTGCGCAGCAATTAATCTTGTCGCGTGGAAAAACTCTCGGGGCCTTTGAGTGGCTTGAACTCGAACAGTGACCGTCGTTATGCCTCGCGTGCACGTCGATGGTTAAACGCGTTTCGCGTTTACTCGTGGGCAGATGTTTCGAGGTGGGCAAAAACGTCCATTTGTATTTCGTTCGTCCCCCTTTAAACGCGGCCAAACGCAAAAGGGAATGCCGCGAATTTCGCGCGTCAGAGATGCGTCGCGTCTATTTTGCAACCGTGACTCATACGTATACGTTTCCTTGGCCGATCGGTCGCGAGTCCGTTAATCGTGAATCAAAAATATACGTTGAAAGGCGGTGCAGTGCAAGTGTCGTTATATTTCCATTTTCTACATTCACGTCGTTTAACATCGTGAACAGTGTTCGTAAAAGTAAAGCTTAATTATTTCAAACTTTCTATGCTCGAACGAATCGCTCTAATTCTACCAAGATCGTAGCAACGTCCTTTATATATCCTAACAAAACGGGGAAAGATATTTTTTTTTTTTTTTTTTTTTTTTTTTTTTTTTACCGACCAATCGATACCAATTACCCTCTTCGAGAGATTCTTTTCGGGAAATCGTTTCGAGCTCGGATGGCGCGTTTAATAACGCATAGACCGAGACAACGCGCCGACAAAGTATGAAATATCGAGATAGATCGAATAATTCGGCTCGAAGCGAGCGCAACGCGTTCGTTATTGTATGCAAACGTTATTACCGTAAGGCGGCACTTATTTCGCGAGTACATAGAGTATCTTCCTACCTAATTGATACATATACGATATTTTATGTACGTTTATGTACGCATTATGTACGTATTATGTACGTATACGAGAGTAATTCTGTACGTTACGCTTCGACCTTCTTCGAACGTATCGAAAGTGCGAAAAGCGTCAAACGCGAGTGTCACGGCTTGAAACGTGTGTGGATTTGAACTCTATCCGAACGCATACTTATAAAACTTACCTCGCGAGAAAGGGTAATCCGATATTTGTGATAAAATGTGACCGTTTAATCGTTTCACCGTTCGGTCGTTCGTTTTTCGTTTCGTCGGGAAATTTCGCGCGTCGAACGGATCGATCGTCGAGTAATTCTCTCGAGACGACACGCGTGACACGGCACGGTGGTAGCCTGTCCAGTACTGACTCGATCCACTTTGCGTTTCGCTCGCGAGTGCGCATTGCACCGCAGGACTAGCGTACGCGCATGCGCACCAAGCTTCTCCGAGTCGGATGCTCGAATCGCTGATCGCGTCAATTTCAAAGTAGCGAATACGCGACGGTGTAAAACCTTTTTCTTCGATTCGCTGACACCGGTTTTCCTCCGCTGATCGTTGATTCTACGTCGATGAAGTAAAACGAATGCTTTTCCTATTCCTTTTTAAATAGATTTGTTGGCATATGAAATATATCGATATATGCAAATAAAATATACTAGATATGGAAATGTAATATGCGTAATACACGGTAGGTTGAAAGTTAAAGGCGAAACGAACATCTCGCTCTATATTCGATGCGTTAGCGATGCGCGTCCGTATAGACGTAAACATCCGCGATTTACTTGTAATACTTTTAATTTTAGTTTCTCGTCGTTCGGTTTCGCGACCGAGTGACTCGTATAAATATAAATCGATAAGAAACTTTAAAATTACCTTCGTTTTACATATTTCGTAAATGCAACTAAAAATATGGCAAGCGTTCAAACAGCTCATAGTGGCTGAAAAGTGGTAGAAATTATTTCGTCGAAATTACGCGCGAGCGTTGTTTGTCCGGTCGGTAGGTTCGCGCAAGTCCCACTACTCCTACGCACAGGGACGGACAAAAATTCTAGCGTATTTGTAAAGTATCTACTGTAAGCGTTAATTGTTAAACGAACGTGTTATTTGAACGCGTCGTTTAAGAGCATCGTAATTGTTTACCAGCTTTGTGCAAATTATAGGAAATAGATTTAGCTCGTCGGCTCTTACAGCGACGATGTCATCGATAAATAAAGTGAAACATCGAGCTTTATTTTAGCGTTGTAATTCTTTGGTAAAATACTTGTTTATTTTCAACCTAATGTATCGTAATGTATCGTGTTTTATAACAAAGATTTCTTTTCATTTAGCCACGAATCGACCGAGGATATTCACATTCTCTGTCTTCTCTATCTTCTCTATCTCGTTTAAATAATTCTAACAACGTTTGAGCATGGTTAGCCGTTTATTTCAAAACGTTAGAATCCGAGCTGAATATACATGTTTGAATTTGTCGAAAACTGCCATATAATGTAAACGAAGATCTGGCTGAAAAATTTCGTTGAAAATTTTTATAGGCGTAGGCGTATTCGCCACTTCTAAATATAATTATATGTTATTACGTGTATAGAAAGATTGTTCGTGTAGCGATGTGTTTTCTTCGACGGAATACGTTCCTGTCTGTGCTCTACGTACGTATTTTTTGTTTTTTCCTTTCGCCCACGGTGTCGCAGTCCCTAGTATCCGCGTCTACCTTAAGAATCGTTATTTATGGTAATAACGTGATACGAAAAACGCAACCGATACCGCTTTTATACGTATATACGTGTAACACGGTGTAATAGCTTACGATTGAATATTTCATAATGATTCAATTCTTAGTAAATAGCGTAACATTCGGCGCGATATCCAGTCAATCCTTTGCTAGATATCATTTTTCTACTTACCACTGTCTATACTAGACTAATTTATGAGTAAAATAATCATTTTGAAATGTTTAACCAAAGTTTTCGTTTTATCAGAGAATTTAACAGTTTTTTAATCGGTTGGAAAGAACGGTTATTATTTCGATCGATAACTAAAGGTCGAACGACTAATTACTTTAATAAGAGATATCGCAAACCTGTTTGCTTATTATTAATTTAATATTTATTAGTTTGTCTCATTATCGGTTTTCATTGATCGATATTTGATATTATGTCGAAAACACAAGGTACGATTAACATTTCAATCGAATCTAACAAGCTCTTTGTAAGTCGATGTACGGATGCCACGTAATCACGCTTTTCTCTTTATATGATAATTAATAATAGCGAATCCTAAGCCATAAACATACGTATATGCGTGTATCAAAGAATCGTTATAAAAGGATATTAATAATAACGTGAGCAATCTTGTATCTTGAAATCGTTTAAGAATCATTCGAATGAGTATATGTATATATAAATAGAAGAATGCGGGATAACAAGTCCATAGTGACGAAACGGAACGAACCTGTTGATGATGTCATACTCGTGATTCCTGTTTAACCGTTAAAGTAGAATCCGTATGATGTACGTTCGATATTGGTGTCTGATTGTTCTTCGGTCTACGTATCTTTCAGAGACTAAACATCGATTAATTCCCCCATTAATTATCCGGGTTTATCTCGGACAAATTATAATGAAATCTAACATCTTCGAACGGTGTTACACTAAAGAACGAAAGTGTTAAGCAGCGAGAAAAAATTAAATCGAAATTTGCATTAATTCTTCATACTTTGGCGCTATGATATAATTAACATTATCATGTATATGTAGTTTCGAACCTAATCCCAATATTCGAGATTATATGAAATTTTATCAAACTTTTTGCTAATTTAAAGCTGGTTCTTTTTGCAATTTTTAGTATCTTTTAATTTATACATATACATATACATATATATATATATATATATATATATATATATCGTGAATTATAAAATATGTTAAGAATATGTAAAAAAAGTATGTACAATGTACATACATATGTATATATTAAAGTAATTCAAACGAGCGACGAATCAGACTACAGAAACGTGATAAAGGAAGATTCCTTCATATTCTTTAGATGGTAAAGCTTTATCAACAGATTCGTTATTTTATTCTTAATAAAGTGCAAAAGTAAGTTTACAGAGTGTGCAGTGGTTTTCCCATAAAAAGAAGAAGTACCCGAAATTTTTCTGAAATTAGAAAAAAAGTTTTTTATTATGTAGAAATAATCGACACACGTTTGATCTTTATTCTATTCGATCCTTGCGTTAGTTCTTTGATCGCGATTGTCCAAGATATATATTTTAAATACGGTATCGTACACGAGTGTATGTATTCTTATGTGGTAGTCAACGGTGATAGCCATCGTTCTGCATCTTATATGCATGTGTTTTGACTATCGATGAGTCGATAGTTTTAACAACTAATATCGATGTATGTATAGTTCGTCAGTCGTAGGAATAAAAGGAAGCGATAATATCAACAAAGTCGTGAGATAAAGTTTCGCAATTTTTTAATCAAATTTCTGTTATGTTGTACGCGTAACGACGAATCTCATAAATTATTCAATGTGTCGACATTGGAAATATTAAAAATACATCTTATTATACTCTACTATACTACGATACCTCCAAAAATAATTTCAAACAATTTACATAGATACAAGTACGTGTTTATTAACTTATTTCAATTAATTGTCATCGCAAAACGATCTTCATCCTGTGATGAAATTTCTTTACTAGAAATTTTCATTTCTTTCTCGGAAGCAAATCGAATCTTTTACCGATCGATATTCTATCACATGATATTTTTAATATAGTGACAACTGTATATGCAAATAAGATGTCCGTAAAAACCAAATACATACGTACATACTCGTGCATACGTCATTAAAAAGTAAATAATTTAATAAATTTCATTGAAACATTACTAATTTCTGAATCAATGCCGTTTCTCTCAGCCTTAAACGGATCTAAATTTCTAGTACACGATTCTAGTTACGAGAGACAACCTGTCCTCTCTTTTGATACGTATGCGTCTTTCGCGTTGCATGCCTGTGTTTGGATACTTTGCGTGGGTGTGACATGGAACGCGGTTACAAACGAACGAATGTTGTGCACACGCGCAAAATATCTAAATGCATATACGCGTGTAGATAGTTTTCTCTGTTCAGGGCTCGCAATAAGGGTAGAAGCGTAGAGGGCAAACGCGTCGCTGGCGGAAGGTTGTTCTCCAAGGTGGGGAACGTACCAGGGGCTGGAGGTGGAAAAGAAGGAACGATTGGTAAAGTTCTGTTGATACAAGTGCTAACGCGGCATGGCTGATAGTGTGTGTGTGTGTATCTCCAGTAACTCTCGCTCGAGAAGAGGAGAGCCTGGGCAAATATATGTAGCGAAGTGCTAAGAAAAAGAGGGGAAAAAGGTGTGGTTGTCACTGTCACTATACCGTATAAACACACGCCACGATCAACGACCATTTAGATTTTGCGTGCATAATTCCAGTGGACGTCGCAATATGGCTGATCGGGTCGAAGCGAACTGTGTGTGCGCGCGCGCGCGCTCGCGCTCGCGTGTGTACATACTTGATGCTTACATGTACGTACACGTAGCGATCCCGAATTTGTCGTTAACGATGTTACCTCATTTACGACAATGGCTCTTATTGAAAACCATTAAGCAATTGATTACTCGTTTACCCTCGTGATTGATCGAGGTGAAACCGTAGAAGGACTGACTATCCTCCAATGTTCATGATTTTTGAATATATCGTAGATATTAACATTTTGAACAACTTTTTCCTATACGTATAAGGGCTGTACGGGCATAGTTTCCGAGATATTGGCGAAAAACTGCCGGTACCATTACAGCGAACTGTCTCTGTAGTTGCGACCGTCGTGTGACGGCCGGATAAAATAGCTCCTAACTGAAATCCAATTCTTATCTTTTGTTTATAGGTTAAAATAACTTTTTGAATCGGGTGTCACTTTATTCGGCCACCAATATCAACGAATACATTGCCATAGTGGTACCGGTACCGGTAGTTTTTCCCCAATATCTTGGAAACCAAGCGAGTTCAACCGTTATACGCATAGGAAACAGTTGTTCGAAATATCGATTTTTACAACGTGTTCGAAAATTATGGAAATCAGAGTCTGATCGATGTTCTGCAGTTTCACCGTGCATAGGAAAGCATATTCCGTCTATAACGTTAGGCTGTCGTACTTTTAGAGTGAAATTCTTTCAAGGGCTTTTGATTTAGTTCGACATTGATAATAAAATTTAATTTTAGACGATTAATAATTCTTAATTTTGTTGATTGTTACTTTTTGTTAATTAGAGAGCATTGATATATTAAAGAATACTTAATATTCCCCCTCCCCTCGCTTAAACTGTTGTACCTACTTAACTAATTATTCGAGTATCGTTCAAATTTTTGGTCGTGTGGTTAAGGTTGCTTCGCTTTATCTTTATGGATTCGATAACAAGTTATTTTTTAAATTGATAAAAATTTAGTTAATTCGCGCGGTACGTATAAAAAGAAAGGATCCAATCGATATCGCAGAAATATCAATTAAAATGTTTAATACGAAAGTTCAAATGGTGGATGATGACGATTATTCCTTTGCAATGTTAGCTTTACCGATTCAGCCGCGTGAATTTATACGTCTGCTTATTTTGCACCTAAAAGATCAGTTTCTGTTCAACTATTAAATACATGTGAATTTGAATTTAATTGTTCATCGGTAGATTAAAATTTCTCGTTTTTCTTTCATGCATTAATATTACAAATTCAGGTAACAGTACTAGGGTATTAGGGTTCAGGTATTACGAAGTTATTCTGTCATATTATCGAAAAGCGATTCAACGAGGTGCCGTTAGTCCATTTCCTTAGATCCATATTCGATGACTATATTACAAGTAAATTTAATAATTTTGTTACAGGTCACAGGTAATGAAACGGTATATTCAAAAACATTAAGAATATATCGGCTGTTGTTGCGGCTTACCTCCATTAAAGCAACATTCGTTAAAATAAAGATATAATACGATGTACTTAATAATATCTTGTTATATGAAATTTAATAAAACGACAAAATGTACAATTCTTTAGAAATGTAAAAAGCGTTTATACTTAAAACCTTTTACGCTTAAAAATCGATCCAACGATAAATGCGACGTTAGAGTTATACGCAAACAAACGATCAACCAAATCTATTTATTTATCAAGAAGTCGGACGAAGCGTTTGAATTCTTTTATTACGGAAGAAATAATACGCACATCCTTATACGACGATATCATCGTCGTATCTCCGTCAAATTCATCGCCATTAGTCGCTTTACTTGTCACAGAGAAGTATATTAGAAAGTAGAGGCTTTTAACTACGTCCCTGAGTTTTACGCGTCTTATCCTTCGGTTACGTAAATATCAGGTAGGTTCTAAGTTCGAAGATAGCGAACGAAAGGTTTAGTTAAGAAGAAGAAGCGAGAGTAACCGAGTTGCAAACAGGCATAGAATTAAACGTAACTTGTATCGATAGAGACTTTATATTTTCTTTCCTTTCTACCTTAACGGCATTCACATTTTTTATTCGAACGGTACAGATAATTTATTTTTAGAGATTTTGATGAAAATTATTATCGTAACGAAAAAAACTATTTTAAAATTAATCGTATAGGAATTGTTTCGTTTCTATAGCGTAATATACGATTCATTTTCCTATCTACCAAAATTGTAAGATTCTTAGACATTTACGACGTCTTTCTAATTTCGAACGTATCTCACCGGTAACTGTGTAAATACTTGATTATTTCAGGATATTTAAAATACGAGTGGTCCAGTTTCACAGGAACATGTTGATCGATCATCTTCGACAAACACTTTTAATCCTAAACTCGTCGTTTTTGTTATCAGAATGAAACGAAAATCAAAGCGCCGGGGGAAAAATTGCTGCCCTCGGTAAAGACGAAATCTAATCTGGAAGCGAACGGAGGCGCATTACGAAAGATCGTGAAGCAAGTCAACGAACCCACGCAGTTGAAGAACCAAGTATCTGTTCGGCAAGCTACGTTCCTGGCTACTGGTCTATACGCATACACGCGTACACGCATACACGACGAACTTAACAGAGAAACGTTCTATTGGGATAGGTAGCGAAGCAGCTCTAGTTGGAGGAACATACAGTGAGCGAGGGAGGAAACTCGGAGCGGCGAACATGGACGGGGACGATGGCGGCGCGGCGGTTCGTAGCAGCAGGGAATACAAAAGGTGGCGGTGGTGGGAGTACTAGGTTGGGGGCTCTAACTCGATGGTAGGGAACGACGGAAAGCGGCGAATGGGGCGGGGGAGGGAGAGGGGAAACGTCGGAGGTGGTGGCGGCTGCGTCGGTCGGGTATCCGGCCGGGGCAGTAGTCGGCGGTGATTCGAACGATGGTGAGACGAACGAGCGACAGAGAAAGAGAGAAAGAGAGAAAGAGAGAAAGAGAGTGAACGAGTGAGAAAAACGGATGGAATGAAAAGGCAGTCAGGTTAGCCGTACGACGGTGGGAGAGGCCAGGGACGAGGCAAGGCAAGCGATTTAGCTGCTGCTGCTGGTTCGGCGAGCCCACGAGTTGGAGTGCCGTGAGAGTAGCCGAGGTCCTGTTGGCCGTGCCTGCAGCGGGAGAGGCGTCATGAAAGCGCGCCAGTCGACCGAGTGCACCTCAGCTCGGACGAAATCGCGTATTTGTCGTCGTTGAAGCTACCTTGCCTCTCGATTTCTGCTTTCGTGGCAAGGATTCGACTCGTGGGCCTGCCGCTCCTGGCTGTCACGAGTCCCCTTCGCTCCGTACAGTCTCGTTTCACGGTGCGGGATCTCGTTTCGCTGGTCGCTAGTTCGTTTTCACGCAGCGAGTATCCGGGATACGGCGACGGATGCGCGTCGATCGACGATGAAACGTATTCGATTTCGTTATTCCTAAGACGCGTATACTCGTTTCGCGGTGAATTTCACCGTTTAACAGTGTGTGGTGCGTGTTGCGCGCGACGGATTGATCGCGTATGTTTTGGTCTACCTTCGACATCGACGACCGTCAAGTTGTCGAAGCAGGACAACAGGTTCCTGTCCGACAAAGAAAAGAGGACGTACGTGCGATGGTTTTCGCGGTTTTCTCGTTTTCGTACGATATTCGTTGGATACCTATGTCGAACGGTAGTCGTTATTGACATATTGATTTTGTCGGTACGGTACGCTCGTGTTCTTTGACACGTCGTGAATCGAGTTGAATCGGAAAAAATATGAAAACTCGTTTATATCAATCAGCGGACACGCCTATATCGCACGAAAGTATAAAACGTTCTTTGAGTTTCACATTCGATAACCGCTCGACACCGTTCCCTAGCTGGCGTCTTTCACCTTGACGTTGAAACATTGAACGTACTGCCACGTTTCGGCTGATATATTCTCATCGTCGACCGGAATCGAGAGTGACAATGAGTGACGTATGAAATTAACCACCCAACGATTTCCACGCACCACGTTCTTTCGTTGTTCCGACGATCGTGTCTACGATTACAGCAACATACGCGGAAACGTTTCCTTTCGAATTTCGACAAAAATTCACTCGTACGTCTCAACTCGATTAACTTCGTTTGGAAATACGATTCGATTGGAAATAGAAAAAGTCACGCTGAACTGGCTCGAAGATCCATTCAAATTCATTCGGCGTTCTATGACGTTCGTTATTTACATAATTGTACGACGTTAACGCAAGTCGTTTGGTAGACGAGAAGGGAAACGCGATAGCAGAAACGAGCTAAATAATTTTAGCGATTCGTATTTTCATATCGTTAGCATTTTCTTTTCACAAAGTGAAATTACCTCGTCGTACATTCCATTTACTTTTAAAAGAAAGTATCCGATAGAAGAAAGCGTAAAAATAAACATGCTGATTTAATAAAAATTCATAATCGAATAATACTTTTTGTTGTAAGAGAAAGAGAAGCAAAAAAGGAGAGAGAGAGAGAGAGAGAGGGAGGGAGGAAAATATCAAAGGAAATTACAGGATATCGGAGAAAATTCGTTCGTTTCGAACAACTAGATTGCTAGGGAATATCGAGACAATCTCACGATTAACAACGACGACGACGACGACGACACCTCAGATTTTGTAACGCTCGGTTCGTTACTTTGTCGTTGTCTCGGATGCAGAGGGTAGCATCCCTTCGGGTCGTTATTCCATTGCACGCGCTGAAGGGCTCGGAACGAGAAGCAATAGGAGCGCGGCAAGGAAGAAGAAGAGGAAGAGGAGGAAGAGGAGGAAGAGGAGGAAGAGGAGGAAGAGGAGGAAGAGGAGGAAGAGGAGGAGTCTTATCTAGTTGGAACTGTTTCACGTTGCACGTTTCTCGAAGAGAAGAAACGATAGTGCACGATCTCGACGAACTCGTTTATCCGTGTGGTTCGTGCTAATTCGATCGGTCGTTTCGACGAAACGGCATGTCGTTGACGCGATCGTGGTTTGATTCGCCGATTTTTCTAACTTGGCAAAGCGGGAAGGACAGGGTCGGACGTTGATTGCAAAAAGATTCGGTTGACCGCGTAACGATCGTTGTCGAGCGAACGATAGAAAATGTATGGGAGGTAGTGGAGCCAAGAGGCAAGAGGCAAGAGGCAAGAGGCAGGAAAGCCGAGAGGCAGGCGTTCGTGACACACGGCGACACGTGGTTGTCGTGTACCGTTTGCAACGTTCCTACCTATAGCGTGTACAGCGAGCTGACCGGAACAACGACGGAGGGACGAGGATAGGAGAGGAGCGTTCCGGTTAGCCAAACTCGAGTCAGCTCGCCGATGGATATGGCAGCTGTCGTCGTTCCCTTGGTTCTTTCTCCACGATCGCATCTCGCTCGACAAGCCTATCGTCGGCATCGTGCTATCCGCGAATCGAACGAACAGGTATCGTCGCGAGGTGTCGTCCAGGCTGGGATACGCGATTCCTCGTGATAGCAGGTACGCGGCTTGCGAATCGCGACAATCCACGGTGCGTCGTCGATCGATCGACGGACACCGCACGAGCGTTCCTCGCGCGCGTTCTTAGCGACGGCCAAAGTGTTTGCCGACAGTGTGCGTGATATCGTGAGTTTCGGTGAATCGATCGTCGCGAGCAAGTAGGCCAGAGAAGAAGAGAAAGGGGGAGAATACCGTCGATCGAAGGAAGAAAGCTTCGAACTGCGAACGGAAGATCGAGAATCGCGCGTGATTCTATATACCTTGATAACTGTGCTCTATGATTTCGTTAAGGATGAAGGACGCGGCCGTCGATTCTTCGCGACCGATTTCCAGGCTTCGCGGCAACCTTCTTCTGCTTCTCACGTTACTCGCAGAGGTGAGTAGGATGGGTAAAATTGGGGTTGGCTGATCGTACGAATCTAGGACGCGTTGTTCGAACGTCTTTCTGTGACAGTAAACTTTTAGTCGGATTCGTTGTCGCGAAGCAACTGCCTCGCAGCCACGGAAACTGTAGCTTTCCATCTTTTTCATCGATTTTCGCGTTGCTATTCGTTGTACCGATCCGCGACGAATTTATTTCTTTTTTTCTTTCAAAGTATATTCTATGGGTAAAATTAGTCTTTCGAACGATCGAAATTGTTCTTATTTTTTATCTAGAATTTAAAGCTACCTTTGGAACGTATACATAGAAGCAGTATACGCGTAAGCCCTCCCGCGCCATCCAAGCGATAATATTAGCGAAATTCTACGAGTCATCGATAGTAATAGGTTCTTCTTCCTCGCCAGATAGAATAGCTAGATTCTGATGGAAATTTACAAATTACCAGTTATTCGATTACTTTGTTCGACGTTTCTTAATAGTATAGAAGCGAACGATCGTTGAAAAATTGTGAAATTTATCTGAAAATTATCCCAATCTCTGTTATATTTATTATAAATTCTTCTTTTCTATAATAATTCCTAATCGTTGTACCGATTCGATCGTCGGTATCGAACTGTTAGTTTACTGTTATCTAATTTCCAATGAAGTAGGTCCACGGCCTAAATATCCAGGTATATCGGTATAACGAATCATTGCATACGAGTACGTGTATGTGTATATAGAATTTCGAAATTTGTTTCAATCTTTACCAACGTGATCGTCGTAATCGTCTGCTAAATTTTCGTGCAGCATATGTAACAGTAGGATAAAGTTAGCGTTATTCCAGCTATCCGAGTCGAGTAATTTTCCTTTATCTTTAAACTTTATTTTAAACTATTTAAGTCTACGCGGTTTAAGAGTAGGCCGATTTTGGCTGTAAAGAGTAAAGGGTGAAACTGCTTGCGTTTAACGTCGACGACCCCCTCCTCGTTCGACGCAAACAAATTTGTCCTAATAATATATATCCCAACATTAAGAAACATTAAGAACAACAACAACGTCAACGATAATGGTAATAATAATAATAATAATAATTCAGTAGCGCGTGCGTATTGCTTAACTTACTTCTCCAAGTGGTTTTCTCGTTTATTTCGCTAGTTGTCTCGTATAACCATCTTCTCGCTGTCTCAGATAAGCTAAACCATACGAGTTATCCGAATCGTTTCGTCGTTTTCCATATTTTTTTCTTTTTTTTTTTTTTTTCAAGTGTGTTACACGTTTCGTTCGATCGTATCTATTCTTGTTGGATCGAAGCCGCCCCTTTCGTTATTACATCGAAGTATTTGCAATACGCGACAAATTTGATTATTCTGTGCGAACGTTGCGAACGTCGAATTTTAAGATGTCGAAGTGCATTCGTAGAAGGTTTGTCCGTGGCCGAGCGTTTCGATACTTTCGCGAGCTACCGTAGACGGACGCGTGCATCGCGTTTCAAAAGAGAATAATATTTCTGCTGTCAAATATTTTCGATCAAATATTTTTCCACCGTAGAGAATAAAATTAGCAGCGGATTTGTCGGTTGAAAAGTTGCCCAACTCGATGGTGGATTTCACGAGTTTCGCGATAGATGCGAATCGGATCTCGTCTCGAGCTGTGGTCAGCGATCGGTGAAGGGGAACACACGGTCGGTATCTAGTCTTCTTTTGCTCGGCTGATTTGTGTCTCCGGGTTGCGAAACTCGGTTGACTTTCCCAACGTGAGAGAACGTCGCCTCGTATCCGGTGCGATGCCCACTGACCTTTGATTTTCAATGATCCGTTCGACCACGGGAACGTTCTTTATCCGAACGTCGATGTACGCGTTTCAACGTCTCGACACGCTGAATTTCCGCCGGTTTTGAAACGTTTCGTATCGCGGAAGTTGCGAATTGCGAAATTCTCACCGGAATAATTTTGCGTTTGCCGCGAGAATTTTGCTCGGCGATTTTATTGAACGCTTCTTGCGCAAACTCGTGGCTCCCATATCCAGGCATATTGCTTTCGACCGCTCGCTTGTATCAACGTAATTGCGATTCGTATCCGATCTTATCCGGTGGCGTTCGATGTTTTAGGGTTTCGTTTATGGTTTGGCTAAGCGAGTTCCGCGAGTTGTTCGATTTAAAAAGATTGAGATAAGAATAGGAAAGCGCGTTGCTTTTGGAGGGCTTGTTACATGATTATTCTTTTTTTTTTCTCATTTATTTATAGTTGCGTCGATTAGTGGCTTTCGATCATTAACGACACAAAAGAATGAGAAGTTACGATTACATATTACCGTACAATTTAATTGCATTTTACGTAATTTACTAGTTCTTGTATTCGTTTAACTCGCTTTTTTTCCTGTATTAAATCGTTGTTTATAAGTAGAATATTCCTGCTACGAAGGTAACGCACCGAAACTAGTTTTTATTTTGTCATAGGACGAAATAGATCTCTTTCGACTAATTTCTATTTTATTTGTCTCTTTTAAGCAAATAATAAATACCTTGGATTTTACATATCGTGCTTTGTATATATCTCAGTCGTAAACGATATAACCGAATTATCTTGTAACGTAATATTTGTTTCGATATCGTATATGTGTATCGTCGTCACATTGAACAAACGAACAAACGAACAAACGAACAAACGAACAAACGAACAAACGAACAAACGAACAAACGAACAAACGAACAAACGAACAAACGAACAAACGATATTTGTTCTTAGAATCGTTTTAATTTTCATTATTTTTCCATTGTACGTGTCTGAATTTGCATGCACGACGCGATGCCTGTGATAATGTACATATACGTAAGACTGTAAAGAAATCGGTATTTCTGACGCAATTCATATAATAATAGTAATCGGAATTTACTCGAAGATATCGGGATATCAACGTCGGAAAACTTTTCGAGTCAAGTACCTTAAATATCTCGAGCGGTCATTTTTATTGACTTACCCTCTGCGTATACGTATCTCTTATTATCGATAATAGGGAAAATTTGGTCTAGAAGGGTAAATACGATGGCGAACGTGACATCTTTTTCAAAGTCGTGCGTTTCGAGATTTCAAGCTAATCGATGTTTTTTTTTAAACCGGACTCTGCGTATAGTCTTATCGTCACGGCGTTATATCGTAGCTAAGGTTAAGATCAATTCAAAGATTTATTTATAATACCGCGATATTCACGTGACGTTGAATACGAAGAACTCGGAAACGTTCGATAATAGCTGCGAATAATTCGATGACTACGATAGGCAGATCGAGGAAGGAAAATTTATTTCAACAAACGTTCGAAACGTCCGCTTTGATCGTGCGCGTTTCCGTGAACGATCGACCCACCACTCCGTTCGTCTAACTTGCAGTTTTGACGCGTTCTCGAATATTTTCAAACGTTGTGGAAATATCACGATAAACCGTTTGTTCGATCACGCTCCTCGGAAATACGCTTAAAGTTGTAAGATCAGGCAAACGCGCAGCCTATCGAATAACAGACCGATCCGACGTTTTCCGAGTTTCTAACATTTTGGTATCGAAGATCGCGCCAATATCGTACCTACGTAACCTGTATACGTATAGCCTAAGCACGATGATAAAAGTATACAGGCTGGTACTTAAAGGCTTAAAAAAACTCATCGTCGACTTTGAAATATCGAAAAACATAACTTTGAGGATAATTTCGCGATTGCTGTCGTATTTTCGATGTTAATCGAATGCCATGTCGAGTAACGCTCTTTCTCCGACATTTTTTTCATATGCTCGACAACGAGTTGGATGTTTAAGGTACTCGAGCCAGCTAGGGGCCCCTGCGCATGCACAGGTGTGTGCATACATACGTACATACATACATGCATACATATTAAGGCATCGTGATTACCTACTTATATATACGTTCTTATATATACGTTCGTTAAATTATTCTTAATACCTCGAGACATTGCGCGTTTAAAGAGTTCTTTGAAGTATACTTCTTGGAATTATTTTCCCGCGATTAGCAAATAATATATACACGAAAGTACAAAAATGCAAGATAATATTGTGCAAACGCTTTTATTTACCGATTAACGAGTACCGTGAAATCGAACAAAGTACGTAGAATATCGTTGGAATAAATGAAAGTTCAAGCACGAAGGATTACTAGGTGTCTCACGGTTTATCGACTAAAGGAAAGTTTCTTTAGCGAAAGTACCGTTCTGCGAACCCCGTGGCGAATGAAATCGCCATTCGTTCGATCGGACAACGCCCATTTCGATTGTTTTTAAAGACCAAGATATTGTTTATCGTTTTCGAATGTCGTTTCGCGTAGAAAATCGACGCTTGAGCGCCGAGCTGCTGGAAACTACTCTAGGTTATTCGCGTATGCTGGTGCACGGTAACTAGGCTAAGTGAAAGTGAATAAAGCAACGATCGGCATAAACGCGATGCAAAGCGAATAGCCGGGGTGCGGACACGCGTTGAAGGGCAGAAAAAAATAGTAGAAGAATTTTCGTGGGTTTTACAGTATATCGAAACATTGGAACACCGTTACTATTATTCGTAATATTTCCTCGTAATATTTAACCTAATAGAACTTTACCAAATTTATACGGTACACGACGATGTCGTTAGCCATTTTATCGTATGGTATATTATACGTTGAACGTTATTTTTACACCGCTTTGACATTCTATTATAAACTGTAGATTCCGAACGAAGAAAACGATTCGCGGTGGTCTGGAAAACGAGAGTAATAAAATAATAATTAACTCGAGACTATGCGACAGAACCGATAAGGTAAAGGCCATCCGTTTCAATTTGTTGGAACGAGTCGGCCTTATGGACAAACGAGTACTTCTTTCTGTTTTTCCCGTTCATACGTAATTAAATGACTCTAACGATTTTCATATATAAATTGATCTTTAGATCGATCGCGATAATTAACGATCGGAAACGTTCATAATCGCGATACTTTTGTACGAGAATGTTATAAAATTGGAAAATTTCTAATATTTTGCGTCGATGGTATTTCGAAAGGACCGCTTTCGCTAATTTTCCATTGAATTCGTGAAATCGAATGTCAAAATGATATGGCTCGAATGGAACGCAAACTGAAATGTTATTAAACTTTGGTTAATTACGTGCATGTTCTCTTATACGTATATAATGTTTATATAAAATAAAACGTCTATTATATAAACATAATAAAAAATCTTTCAACAAGTAGATAAATTGAGAAAGCAACGGGAAGACCAAAGGGAAAGAACATGATAAGCAATTTTATTATTATTATTATTATTATTATTATTATTATTATTATTATTATTATTATTATTATTATTATTATTATATAGCGTATTATAATATATACATATATATATATATTAATTATTTACAGAACATTGTACGTATGTTTTTGTATATTTTTCTATTTTTATATACCTTACATACCTTTGAATCTAAAAAGTTACTCCTCTGTCAAGCTAACTTGTCCAATCCTAATCATCAATCGTAAACGAGCGACGTCGAAATAAAAAAATGAATAAAATTGTTTTTGATTTTGCGCTTTAAATACAATAAATCCAGAGAATGCATTGGAGAAAGGTATTTACCGTTATCGAATCTGCTTTAGACAAACGCGAAGAATAATTTTCTTCGACAAAAGGCAAGAAGTACGCGTAGCGAAGAAAGATACGAGCTTTTCAGATTCTTTCGAGTAAATAAGGAAAGATTTATCGCATGGAAGTGGACGATTATATGGAAGCAGAGGTATAATGGGATATCGTCGAAGAAAGATCACGTTAGAAACGTATAATACCTCGCTGGACCATATATACTTTCTCTTGGAGTAACTTGCTGCATCTTAGAGCAGATGCCTAGAGGAGAACTACATATAGATTCGTATAGATTTCTCGAATCATCGTCGAATTTTTTTTTTTTTCCTCGAAACGTCGCGTAGATCAAGATGTTGCGTCGATCGTTATTCGCATATTCGTTTCTTCCTCCACCAGTATCGTTTCGATATTTTTTCACGAACGAGGACAGGTGGTTGGTCGATGCAAAAGCGATTCCGCTCATGTTCGCGAGCTAGCATGCGAATTGTTTGCGGTATTTTCGCTAGACGTGATGGGATTGAGAGAAAGCCGTGACATTATTGGCCCAGAATTCGGGGCTCATGACCGCGTGCTAATTTAAGTACTTGCTACGAGGACCCTGTCCGTCGAATGGATGGCAAATAACTGTGACGTATCGCGTTGTCGGCTTCAAATTGTGCGCGTTGCGTTATATACGCTTACTGCTCGCTGATCTCTGTTCGTTGCTTGCTGCTTACGATGTATTACGTCGCCGCGTGGACGTTTCGTTGGCCAATATACCGCGAAAGACTTCCGTCAGCATCATGTTTCTCATCGATATCGACCCGTCATCGAGCTAACAACAAAATTCGTGTCTTCGAAAACATCTCGAGAAAACTTTTCATTGAAAATACGTGGCGTCGTAAACGACGTTTATTCTCCATTTGTTCCTCTTCGATGTTTCATTCCTACTGTTTTAGATCTACCAGGTTTCGATACCTACTTTGCCATCCAACGATGGATTTTTCGATAACGCGAACCGTTTCGAGTCGCTCGCAGGTAGCTCGATCCTCGTTGAAGTAGAAACATGCTCGTTCCCTCGATGGATTGATTTGATTTATCGTAAACGTTACTCGGGGGTGGAACGATGTCTTTTCCCGCTTGTGCACGATGTTACGATACTATGAGTACTTTGCAAGTCGGATGGAAATTTGTGAAACTATACGACAGTCTGTTTGTGGCGCGTAGTAGTAAGATAATTAGAAATAGACGTGAAAGCACGATGCCAAATATATTTAATTCGTTACGTTCTCTCAATTTAGTGGATTTATTAGCACATTCAAGAAATTAGATGGCAATGTAAAATATGAAATAAAATAAAGGCGCAACACTGGTTGGTAGGAGATAGCAGCGCTGAAAAATAGGAAAAACTTTCAGAACGATATGTCTGAAAATAAGTTACCTGAAACAAAGTTATTTGAAAAGATATAAAAATTCCGTTAGTCTTCATGGTCGTTAAGTAGACATGTATTTAGTTGGAAGAATAATCATCAAGATTAAAGTTGGTACAAGACGAAAAAATTATAGTCACGATCATTTACGCTTTTACGATATTTATTCTACTTAATTTTGTCTTTCCATTCGTTTCCACGAGGCTTTTCTTTTATACGGTTATGCGTATAAAAGCAATCAGTTGCGCTCTCATAATTTTCTAATGGTTAGAGACATTGTCTCTAAAGCAAATGAGAAAAATAACGACGCGAAAATTAGAAAGATAAATAAATGGATAAACGAAATACGTAAAAATCGATTACCAAACTGCAAATTCTTACGAAAAACGTTCTGTTTGTAAACGCAAAGTAAAATATAATAAAATCGAACGTACAGTGTGCAATAAACGAACGAAGCACGCGTGCCGAATTATTCGGCGAACGTTTGATAGGGAAACGGTTAATGTTTTAGAAGAGTCGTACAACGAGTGCTCTGATTTAGCCTGGCACGTTATCGGCTCGGAATTGTAACGATATCGAGATGGCCGTATTACGAGTAATGAGCGTGCACGTGACAAGCAATCAGTTTGCATTTAGTACGACGGCAACGCGTGTACGCTGTGCTCTTTATTCGTTGGTTCGCGTGTCGTGTAAAAGTTTTGCAACCTGGCAGTTGGATAGCGATGCAGAAATTCACGCGTATGCGCGCTCGACGTTCGTCGTTCATCGTGAAACGTTAAATACGCTTTGTTTTCGTATGTTATTCGACCGATACGTTACTCTATCCGAATGAATAAAAATTGCATTTTTACGAAATTGCACGTAAAATTCTTCTTAGCTGTACGTACGTATAAGATATTAAAAGAACAAAAAGAATAAAAGCGTTTAGAAGCGATATTTCAAACATTTATCGTATCATAAGTAGGATTTTTCGTTGAATTTTTTATATTCGTATTCTCTCTCTCTCTCCCTCTCTCTCTTTGATTACTACGGAAAGGCAGAGATTTAAATCGTCATATGCGAGTTTTATATTATATTTACTCGTAATTAGCGTTTTTACGATATCGGCAATAGTATCCGAAATATCCGTTTCCTTTTCTCAGTATGATCTTATATCGTTATTACTTTATTATCATTATTATTATGTTCGTCATCGTGGTGGTTATTATTGTACCTAGCTAGGATTTTGTTGGCGATTATAGGAGGAGGACGACGTTGTAATTCGGCAGAATTTTGTCGCTCTTCTTTGAAACGTAAGAATCGATCATTGCTACAGAGAGATCGTGATATACCAACGGAGGAAATGCTGGCCGTGTGTCGAGCTCGGCCAAGCACCGGAACTTGGGTTGGGCAGCATAGCGGCGCTCGAAAACGCGTGCAAGGGCAAGCGTAGAGGCAAACGCAGAGGCAAGTGCGGACAGAGGCTGCGTATGGTCGCTCGTTGCTCTGCTACGCGTGTCTTGCATCCGGATGCGAGCTCGGAGTACATCCTGGTCTAGCCAGAGAGGATGCGGCCGCGTGCACAACGAAAATAGAGCAGACGGGAGAAATAAACGAGCAAACTACTCGACGCAACGCGTCGTACCGGGACCTCGCGCGTATCGCGTTGTCACGAGATCGAGCTACTTACATGCCACACGAGTAACTTTCGAGGAGAAGAAACGAAGAAAAGAAGCAAAATTTCAATCGACCGGTAGAAACGCAAACTAAACGCGAGTACCAGCGAGATAAAAAGCGATTCTTTAGCGAAAAACCTTATATTTAGTATTTTATATTTGTTTTATAAGATAGAGCTACGATTAAGCAAATTCCAACTATTGGCCTGTACCATACGTAATACGGTCCAGATATCGAATTGGTTTTCACCTACTACTACCACCACTAACGATTTCCATTGTTTCGAACTTAACACACCGGATAACCCAAGAGTAGATTATTCTCGCTGTGATTGTTTCTGTAAAGTAAATGGTAAACCGTGAAAATGCGTACCGTACGAGTGACAAACGTTATTCGACGATTGGATGGTGAAATTAACGATTAACCGCGTTCTTTGTTCCGTCTATGCTTGTGCCGCTTACACTGTCGTACGCGAGTGAATCGGGACATCCGCTAGTTTCGTATGGAACGTAGTAACGGATCTAGATGATGGAAGGAAAGATTTATCGATCGAGATTATGCGTTTGCGCGATAACGATCCAAAATACACGGTAAAGATAACGAAGAGTGAAAATAACGAACAACGAATTCAGGCCTACATCTCGAAACGCGCAGTGAAAGTGCGCATCTTTCGTTCGTTCTTCGATTCAAGTATCACGACCAAGGAAAATTTTAACCGATTAGTTACGAAATTCGGAGAAATTTTCCAAAATTTGAATCTGACTCGTGGAATCATTTATTATGGACGATAATAATGACGTCGAAGCGATGGAAAATTGAATAATTCGTTTCACCGTTTCTACGTTTCTCGCCGTACTCTATCTTTCGAAACGTCTACAAAGCTAATAATTTCGAGTGAAACGTTTTGAAGAGTACGTTTTAAAATTCCTGTCCGAGATATTTTTTGGTTAACAACGATTCTACGTCAAATAATTGTAAACGATATAAATCGAGTTTAAGCAACTGAAATAATTTAAACAGAATCGATGAAACGTTCGTTCGATTAGGAAATTTAGAAATTCAGCGTTGAACGAGATGCATCCTAGTTGTTCCAAGTGGATGATAAAAGAGTCGTTTAAACGTGGATACATAACGCAGGCGTGAGAAAAAGGAACGATCAAAAGATCCGTCTCGTTCGGACCACCGGTCGGCAACTTTTCTTTTACACCCTGTCACATCGGAATTCTGGGATCCTTTTGACGCACGTGGTGCGTCATTTGCATTTTTATTTTTATTTTATATTTCATTTGATATCTACTTTATTTATTTGCACGCGGAATACCGGCGCGAGTGAACAAAAATTGAACCATCTTCCACGCGTGAGAATATTCCGCAGTGAGAATTTCTAATTGCAGATTTTTAAGAAGCGGTCGTCGATTCGAACGATAACGCGGAACGCGTTTGCGTTGAAACGAGACGATATGGAAAAATGGAAATGCCAGGCAAGTAGACGGACGCAATGGGAAGCTTTGTAGAGATATTCGATTCGATTTCATTGGAACGTATGCGATATCGAGCACGAAAAGAAAACTCGACCGATACGAAGATAACATTTTTCTATACAAAAAGCTGACGGATCTTGATCTAGACAGCGTGTATTCTATCTATGTATTGGAAATTCAAAGATGCAGAAACGCGCAAAATGCATAAAATATATCGGTAAACTAAATGTTTAATTAAATTCTATATTTTTAATTATACCCATAAAGATAACATCAATATCGATATAATAGTTGGACGAGTAAACAAAATATTTCCAAATATTTTGAAAATTTGAATTTCTTTGCCATCCAAGTTCATTTTCTACGAATTTCAACGGTCCTCGCTGTAAAACGATCCTCGAAACTCATTACCTGCTTATAGTACTTTGTCACGAATGTCCCCCAGATTTCCATACAATGTTTCGACTTATCGTAATGCAAACTGACGGATTTCGTTTCTCTCGTTCTTTGTATAAATTAACTTGCCTCGGACTGTATCGTTATACAAATGCTGTATTCTTCAACTTTTATTTATAGCGTCTCATCGATGTAATTTTTCATTTAAAAAAAGTGGCAACTTCTTTGGTAATCAAGGTAGGTGGTTGCATCCTGTTCCTGGAACTGAAAATTCGAAACGCTTTGCCAATGCAACGTGCATCGCGATCGAACTTTGGTCGAACATCGGTCCTTTACTGCCTGACCATTCGTTCGATGGTGTCGTGGATCGTGCGATAGAAACCTTAATATTAAAACCTTAATATTTCATTCGCATTTCAATCTGATACACGTCAGTCTATCCAGATGTGTTGACTTTCGCGTCTCAGCTTTGATCGGATATAAACCATCTTTTACTGACAGAGACGCGGGAAACCTGACGGAGATATCAGCCTCGTAAACGGAAAGTAAAATCCTTTTTCCACTCTCCACTCGTAATTTAATGTCGCGCTTGTACGAATCGGTACTCTTCCCAGTGCGGAAAGGTTAAGACGTTGTTCGACGTTTCTGGTCGTCCGTGCGCGTTCCTTTGTCACGAACAGCTTGCTCGGTTCTCAAGGGGACTGCCTTTCGCTAATCCGCATCTGACGTGTCGGCGGACGATTTTTGTTTTTAAAGCCACGACGTTTGACGTCAAACGTCAAATTGTCGAGCGTAAAATTGTCAAACGGAAAAGGGTAAATTTTAACGCATCGCGTAAGATCTCTCGTCGCGTACGACGGAAAAAAGGCGTTTCGATCGTTGGTGTTTGCGTGGATTAAAAGCGTTTTACGACTGGTCGAAGAACCGTTCTCCGCCGCCTCCGCTCTTTCGAGATGTGTGTGTGCGTGCGTGCGCGTGCGCGTATGTCCGCAAAGTTCCGTTACGCTGCGCATAATTACGCGAGTCCAACTCAGACATCTAGAAACGCGTTTTGCGTGGGTACAATAGCTAGTAGAACCATCGAGCTAACTATGTAGCTAGCGATATCGAATCTAACGACGTCTATCGGAAGAGTTGTCAGGGAACGCGGATACCTTGCACGTTCAGGTGAAAATCGTATTGGCGTTTCTTATTTGACACGTGTACCACGGGAGATGGAGAAAAATTTGCAGGAAAGGCTGAAACTTTGCATGGAAACTTTCGAAAGAAGATAGCTGAACGTTAAGGTGAAAATTGCATGGATATTTCGTGTTTCCTACGTGTGTGCGAAAGGAAAATGCGAGATACGAGATACGAATACATAGCTTGCACGATAAATGCATAGCTTTATAAAAGATACTGGAATCGAGTTGAAGCGAAAATTGCGTTCGTATTACTTGTTTAACGCGTAGTCGCGAAAGAGAGAAAAAGGGTAAAAAAATTTGCAAGAAATACGAACGCTTTATACGTTTATACCTTTAAAAATAGGAGAAACGAAAACAAAGGGAACAGAACGAAACTGATGAAAAAGTAGAAATAATAGGGGTGGAAAAGATCCTAAAACGCGGATATTTTACACGGGTAGCGTTCACAGAAAACGTTCTTAAACGTCGATATTCAAATTTCGTCGCTATCGAATGAAAGAAAATACGGACGTTGATCTGAAATCGATCAAGATACTCGTTTCCGAAATAGCTTCCGAAGAAGTGGAAGAGAAATTAACAATGGTGCGGAGTTGTTGGATAGAGCTATGTTCGAGGCGACTATTACGACGTAGAAACGCAAATTTATACGTTTAGCAAGGCGAACGAAGAATTGGAAATCCTAAATAATTCATTCGTTTTTCCAATCGGTTATCAAAGAGGTACAAAGAGAGATTTTAATTTATTGTAAAATCGAATAACAACTACCGCTTCTATCTGAAACCAAAAGCACGTACGTATCCACGACAATCGATGTTTTAACCATAGAGTTAACTAGTAACCATAAAACGTGATAATCTGAGCGAAGGTGCGAGGAAAAGATTTGGGAAGGGACGGTTTTCGATAAACGAGCAAATTTCACGCGGTCTTTAGCGAATAGCGCTTTGGTCGAATGTAATTATCGTTCGCGTGTATGTTGGATTTCCCAAGAACGTAGATACGTCTGCCGTTAGCGCTGTTTCAGGGAGGTAGAGCGCATTCAGACAAATTAAGAAGTATCCATCCAGTAATGCGAATAGAAATTAATTTAGTTACAAGAGACTGTATATTTTACAAGTTACATTACGAAAAATGGGTTCCAGTCTAGATTTAATATTATTTTCTCTTAGACGTGTACGTTTTCGATAAATACACGCAGATAGAATCGATGATGGAATATGCAGTGAATTTTTCAATTTTAACGCTTGGTCCTTTCTGACATAACAATACCAATAAGTCGGTCACCTCTCGTCTTTCGCCTATTCCAATCTCCTGTTTTTCCTATTTCTATCATCTTCTATTTTACTCATTTCCTACTCTACCATGTATGCTCTAAACATCCTTCGAGTCTAATAATAATGATAATAATAATTTTTCGTCGTTTCCATTTGCTCTTCTCTTTAAAGAAATTTCGATGTACGTAAGTTGTTTCGAGACCGCAATTACATATCAAAAATACGATCGATTAACCAACTACTGTGAAAAATTTCCGCAGTTGGTGCACTCGGAGAGTTGCATGCTCGTAGGGGCGATTACGTAAATCTTTAATTACGCAGAGCCAAAAGTTAGAGGAGCGCGCGGGCACGCACGTACCGTCATCGGTCAAAGTGGAACGCGCGGTGTACCAAACGCGTTTGGAAACCGTTTGCTTCTTTTATCGCGTTGCCCCTTTTCCGATTAATTATGTCACGGTTTCGTCACGGTTTCTATTTTTCGTTCAAGTAAATCGCTTTCGTCTCACGAATCGACGTGAATTCTGCTTTTTCTTTTCTCTTTTGTAACGCGATTGCTCACTGTACAGCGATGTGTAAATAATTTCTAACGATAATAATTCGATATTTGATTAAACGAGAAAATGTTGAACGAATAACGCTTGGTGGGAATAAAATAATGATACCGTGTCTATGAAACATTTAATTTAAACAACGATTGATCGCCGTTGTTGAATTTCTGTTCTTTTATTCAAACGTATATAAATAAGATCGTTCGATTGCTCCTTTTTTCTCGATATATCATAATTTCTAGTTAATTTATTAAAACGATAGATTACTTTTTATTTCGATAAGACGATCGGACTTGGAAAACTATACATTTTCTATAGATTTTTCATCGAGCTTTAGAGGAAATTCTCTATTTTTCCCGTGTTAATCAACGCCTATTTAGCGAAATATCTAAATCTTGCCTGACCTTCCTCTTTCTTCCTCTTTCGTTCGAATCGCTGTTACTGGCATACACCTCGCCGTTCCGATAAATATCCAGACACTTTGATATATCTCGGCACGAAATGTAAACTCTGCCACCGTACATTAATTATTATATAAATTAATTAATAATAAATTAAATATCGCAAGCGATGGAATAAAGTGATCGGTGGAATGAAAAGACGATAAATTGGAAGAAATAATAAACTAAATGAAATAAATGCTATTAATAAATGGTTTTTTATGGAATCAACAACATCTATTTCAAATACCACGTAGGTTTAAATAAAAATCTTCTTTACCGAGATTTCTCGAGATAAAGTGTTTCCCACGCAACAAGGTACCGAGGCATCGTGACTTTATTATTTCGTAGCTTGAAAAATAATGGCCGTTTAAAATGGCTGCAGATCCTTCTTATTCGTAATTTCGTTATTAAATTAATACATTGCGAACGGATACGGGGTATCGTACCCCGAGCTGTTATATACACTTTCGAGCGGTACGTACAGTACGTATAATTGAAAACTAGAAATCCATTCGCATAATGACGATGATAATAATAATAATAATAATACAGTAACGTTAATAACTCAAAGGACAGGCAAATTATCGATTGTGTAAAATTTAAAGCTTCGACTGTGTAACAGACGATGTGGAAAAAGTGACTTAGAACGTGACTAATAACTCGAATAAATGGAGATCTCCCGCAGTTTTAGTTCGATTGTGTTTCCCTTTTGTTCTTTCTCTTTTTCCTGTTTCCTTTCTGCAGAATTCATCGATTGCGTAAAACGTCGTATTACACAAGTTAGCAGAAACGTATCGAGCATCTGGTAAACAGGAAGTCGGATCGTTAAGCACACGCAGATCTTATCCGACGATTACCGGTTGGATTCAGCTATTGTCAGGATATTGCATCGTCGGATTAGATCGTTTCGCGGAAGGAAGGATGGTCGTTGCTGGCGGTTTCGCGGATAGTCCCTTGTGCATTAAATTGATCGAAGCTGTGATTTTCTTTTATTTGCGAGTGTTGCGATTTCGGTTACCTGGAATCGCTGTGTTATTACCTTTACGTATGCCTGTACGGCACAACGATCAAATCTTACGAAACATTAACTCGAAGATAATCGTACATATATACGTTTTCTTTATACAGGTGCATGCAGCTCTTTCCATGCACTTCCACGCAGAAGGACAGAACTTTCGTTCGTAATATTTTATTCCGGGGATATGCGTCGTTTTAATTGTTTTACTTATTATTTAAATTATCGCGGGGATATGAATTTTCATTTTAACTTTGGTCCTGATTTTCCTCGAAATTTCAGCGTGTTTATCGGATGTTGAAGAGTATCGCTTTACGGTTACTTTATGTAAATTAGATGTACGCAAGTGATTTACCGTAAAAATAATTCTTCGTTTTTAACAAGAACGATTATCATTATCTAACTCTCTACGCATAAACTATTATAGCTGTCGTTACCTAGTTTCGATGCTTTTAATCTTGAGAGCACTTGAATTATTCGTATTTTGCACATATAGTAGCAGTTTCGTGAAACGAATGCTTTTTTACATTATTTTGCGATGATATAAATGTTAACCTTTACTTTTTCTATTTACTAGTTACTATTTTCGTTAACTGAATCGTTAAATTAATAATACAGATACATCGACTTTTTAGTTGGATCGATCGTAACTTGAATGTAGTTTATCTTTGAAAGAAACGAAACAACACCTAAAGAAATCTCTAATCGTCTCTAAGAAAAGGAATAGTTACATTCTATTATATAGTTATATTTTTATATTCGAGAGACTCGCAATTAACGAATTAAACGACGATGTAACTCGTCCTCCTCCTCGGTTAACAGATTGAAGAATGAATTTTGGTTTAATCGTTTTCAATGAAACGGTAATACCTGGTAATACCGTTTAAGAAAAGCGGTTAATCTATTATTTTTCTTGTTTCTGCGATCGGTCAGCGTGAAATTATTTCTTTTATGCGTAGTCACATAAAAACACGCACGCACGTATACAGAGTGTTTTTTTTTTTTTTTTTTTAGTTAAGGCAATAATAGAAATACATGCTTGAAATTCTAAATGTTTCTTGTTTGAGATACCTTATCGGAGATACCTTACTGTAGCATTTTAGTCGTTTAACGTACGTATATTCCACGAGTTAAGTGACAAATTACAGCGAACGAGCTACGTTATCTCATTTTGTTTGATTTCTATGTTAGCCGCGCCATTCGTACGACAAGAACGTTTACGACACGTATTTAAAAATTATACCGATTGCTTAATAACCAACATTTGTGACACGAGCATTTACGTGAAAAATAAATAAAGAAAAGTTTAAAAAGTTTCATTTATATCTTTTTATTACTATTTCTTCCTTTATCTAGATTCTACGACTATGTAATATTTAAAGAGATATTTATAGCGCGAAATCTTTTCTAAAATAAAAGAGATACAGTTTTAAATGTATATAATTTGATATGTTTCGGAATAAAGATAACGTATGTTAATTTTCTTCGATTTAAACAAAATAATCTTATGAAATAACTGAATCAAACTAACTCTTCGTATTTTTCCTTCAACGAATTCATAAGGTTCGTGACAGATTCGTAGCAGATTCGTGAGACGGCTATGACCAATCAACGATCGATAGTACGAAGAAGCGTTTGTCACGGGAAATGCGCGTGACAACGATCTTAATGGTTATTTAGGATCGCCATCCAATTCGTTACAAATTTTAACTTTTTTACGATTTTTACGATTAAGATGTTAACGGGCGATTTTTGTAAATATTCCTGAGCCACGACGATCTGTTATCGTTTAATCCGGAGAAATGCACAAAATTTTTCCGTGTCGACGGCGATTGTACAACTGCTACTGTAAAAACACAATACATCTGTAAATTTGAAAATTTGCAATTTTTTTTTCAAAATTGATCTTTCAAAAATTAGAGAAAGAAAGGATACGCAGATTCGTCAGTCTGGATCACGAATATCTCCAACAAGAATCGCCCAGCGATGATCGCAAAATTATAAAGAACGACTTTCTTTCTCTTTCTTCTTTTTTCCTTTCTTTTATTTTTTTTTTTTTTTTTTTTTTTTTTTTTTTTTTTTTTTTTTTTTTTTTTTTTTTTTTTTTTTTTTTTTTTTTTTTTTTTTTTTTTTTTTTTTTTTTTTTTTTTTTTTTTTTTTTTTTTTTTTTTTNAATTTTCACGAAGGTAAGGACTTTCTCTCTGAAATTCGATTCAAAGGGACCGTGTTGCTCGTTTTTCTCGAGAATGTTTGTCTTTGACAAACCCAAGACCTTTCGGTTTACGCCATTAGGTATTCCACGCAGGGACGCCGCGTATAGTTTATTTAGAGATTCGGGACTCATCCGTGAACGAAAAACCGGAGCGGAACAAAACGAATATACACGGAATTCCTGTAACGGCGACGAATATTCGTTCATGAAACTAGAATCTCAGCGAATTAGAGTATGTCGGTAGAATTTGTTCAATTAAAATATCGATGATCGTTCGGAATCGTAGCAACTCTGGCCGATCGTCGATGATTTTCCGATATGTCGTAGAGATCAATCGTTTCGAACAACTTTTTTCTGTACGCGTAACTGCCTCGCTCTCGCCTCAGCCTTAGCCTTCGAGATACACGTTCGAAAAACACTGTCGGCGTTATTTTATCCGGCCGTCGTAAGCGTGCTGGCGAACGACGCGAATTATAAACAGAATTCGGCGTAACGATATCGACGGTTTTTCGCGAATATCTGGCAAAGAAAGGCCGAGCGAGCGACGGTTATACGTATAGGAAAAAGTTGCCACTTGAACGAATCATGCCCCCGACGACGTATTCGAATGTCATCGAAATCGAACGATTATCACTGGCGGAGAAGCGGATGTCGTACGATTTTTCGTTCGAGTCGTAAAATAAATCCGTGCATCGATTGCGCAACGTGGATCGGCGAGCGTGACCTTCCTTCGGCCAAACGATGCACGTATGTACATACCTGTGACTTACGTAACTTGTTAACGATATATAGAAACGACGCCGAGCGTTATATACGCGAAGCGTTGTTACGAGTACGTCGTTTCCTGCCTGCGGGCGTACGCGTAAATGAGAAGAAAAAGCGTTGTACTTGGGCCACGTGTTTGCGATCGAAAGCGTGTAAGTTGAACGGCGACAAAAACCGCAAGCGATTCGGCCGCGACAGGCTTGCCCGTGGCAGACATTCTTCTTCGCTGCTCGTGGACATCGAAAGCGAACACGGAGAAAGCGTACGTACATTTAAAAGTACGTACGTTTAAAAGTAAACGGGCCTTGATAGATCGTTTCGTCCATCGCCTGATAATATCCGTCTCGTTGGATCTAATAGTTTCTTAAACCAATCGTTCGTTCGTTCTCATCGTTCTTATCTCTGCTGTTTCTATCAAATATTTCATATTGTATAATATAAACTATAAATTGTTTTAATAGTTTCAAGAATATATGTCGGAAGGAATATTGTCCTTTGATAGAACAAGATTAATTTATATCAGTTTTATGTGAAAACGTTGTTAAATTCGGGAGGAAGAGAAATTCGATCACAGCAAATGGGTTAACCAAATGGGGTTAGGTTATTTGCGCTTGAGTTTACAGGTGCTGTTCCACGTTATTGGAACTTGTGTCAAAGTCTCTGGAACTAGTTGGTGCGAGTTAATATTTTCCGAGTAAATGTATATACCGTGAAAATATCCCGCGCTATAGAGATAGATCGTACATAGGTGGAATACAGGAAAACGTCAGACGGCGGATTTTGCGAAGAAAGAGAAATAATTGATAAGCAAAAGGAATCTAACGAAAAAATGTTGCTGCGGAGGGTGAAGAATTTCTATTTCGACGACAGCGGAATGTACGTTACCTGCTCGACGAGAGCGTTACGCGTACGCGAGCTTCTTGATCGTGACTTCTTTAATGGGTGAATCGTCGAAATTGTTGGAAAACGTGAAACGATTTTCTGAATAATTCTCTCGACGTTATACGTGGGACTTTTATGTATATATGTATGCGTGAGATGTTGTCAGGGATACGGTATTTTTTCCCCGAAAGTCAGGAAACGTCTGCGTTTCAACATCTAATTTCGAAAGTGAAAGTTTTGATTTTAGCATTGTAATAAATCGTAGAATTGGAAATTTTTCGTTCATATAATAATAATAATAATAATAATAATAATAATCACATTGGTCGCAGAAGATAGTATAAAGGAACTAAAAGATGCACGAATTTACGGACCACTTTGGTAAAATTGAAAAATGACAAATCGAGAACGATCGCGCGAAATAGGGACATTCTGTCGAGATCTACGAGGATTCTTGCAGAGATATTCTCACGTTTTTATGCCTCGTACGAGTCACGAGTCAGAATCAGGATCAATGACGTTCAGTATGAATCGTGGTGGCGATACTTACGCCTAACGGAATACGAACGTGAATTCTCGTGGTATTTTTAGTACTCGCCGACTGGTGAGCTGGCAGCTAACGTATAGATTGTTGCACCCCTGCTCCATTATGATTTATCTCGTTAAACGGCACGACGAACGCGTCTCTATTTACGCCGAGTCGTCGCATCGAGCTGGATCGCGAGTTACGACGACCGTCTATCTATCTATCTGTCTCTCTTTCTGTACAGGACAAGATAGACGGTGTACGAGCTGCTTTGGAATTTCGCGCGACACATCGCATCGGTATACGCGTAACGTTCGCTACACGTGTTCCGTGTTCCAGGCATTCGTGCGCGTTAGACACCATTCGCCAACAGAGAATACACGACTCGCGGTTTTTTCTTTAACGAATCAAACGAATCGGAGACTGACGGAGAAAAGAAAATTCCAGCAGATCGTCGAGAACGTAATTTATCATTTTCACCGGTTCCGTTCCATCGATAATTGGGAAAATTGAGCAGCTCGCAACGAAGACGAAATTTCGGTGAAACTTTTCAGCCTCTTTAGATACTAATCGGTATTCCGCTAACCAGAGGAGAGGCTTATAACACGATGGGATCGATACCTTAGCGACAATCGGGCTTAGGGCTTAGCAGAAGGAATCTGCATAAATATTCGCGACTACTAGGTAAATACGACGAATACTTTGTTAGAGAAGACCGAAACGTATCGAACAGAAGTTGAAAACGTCGATGAATCTCTTTCGCATTTCTCGAAGAAGGCGATCATTTTCGTTACAATGCCGACGATCGAAATATCAGTTTATTCGTAAGTGATATTTTATTTGCCGGGAACGCGTACATCTTCGTCTTAAGCGTTCCAACTCGATACGTTTCGTTAAACTCCGAAACATCCCTCTCATTTACCTCTTAGAATTCAGCAATTTACATACGCACAAGATGTCGCGCGTTGATTCGTACAGTTAGTATTCGTTAAGCACGACACGAGTCACGCGCGCTACGTCACGTTTGTTTGCGATTCTAAATCGATACAGGGTCGTCTAAAATTCCTAATGTAATCGTGTTGTTGCATCGCGACAAGCGAACCGATACGCGTAAAACGACGTTAGCGTGCTTTTATGCTGCTTGAACGTATTTGAAATATCTTATACATCGACGAAGTCAAGTTGATTCGCTTAGTTTGAATTCTCGTTGTAGAACAATGCCTTTCTTCTGTCCGCTTTTGAAAGCGTCCAGACAAGCGATGGCTACATCGTAGCGGTAGTTTTCGCATTAAACGAGCTTGACGTTTAATTTTAAAGTAAGAGAGTATAGTACCTAATATATGGATCGTGCATTCGCTTTTGTATATAAGATTTGGATAAAACTTATCGAGTTTCGATGATAAAAAGATTTTGAGTTTATGCGTACTCGATAATTTTCATTTCACCCGATAAGGCGTAAAACGCGTTTCTCGTATTTAGAATAGAATAACGATATCCGCTATAGCGCGACGACGAGTACAATATCGTAGACTAATCGTAAGTTGAGTCGGTTGTTTCGACGTAGAATCAAAATATTTTTACTTTTCGAGGATTTAGCGCGATACGAGTTCATTAACGTTGATCTTAGATATCGAGATTAATCGTATCGTATATCTTAATTTTTGCTCGATTAGAAAATTGCTCTTTGCATCCGTTCGATATTTCATTTTACTACGGTTTAATGTCGCATTCATTGAAGAAGGCCGTACACACTCGACGATATCTTTGACGAGGTGACGAGATCTGATCAATTTCGTTCATCGGCACGTTATTTATCGATTATCGTTACGATTAAATATTGATCGTGCGTTAAGTACAATTGAATTTGCAATATCGTTACGTTTAGATCCATTTCTCTTTCTAAACATCGGAGATCGGCGTCCAATTTATCAGATGGTAACGCGACGATTTACGTTGAAATAATTATTACGCGTGACTATTGTGATGTTGTGATCGCGTGTTACATAAAGCGAAATCGTAGCATTTCTGTGTCGCGATATTGCGTATCTGGATCATGATACAGAGACACCCGACCAGACGAGGCCACCAGTCAATGGCAAAGAGGCATAAACCTTTGTGGTATTTATAGTATACGTTTATAGTATCATAGTGAACGCTCGTATTCTTTGCTACTGGATAAGTTATACAGCAGAAGTCTGATTATTATCCGAGTTTCATTCTATTCATAGCAGGACGACCCCGGATAGCCGAGACCATTCCAAGAATCCAATCGTACCATCGAAATCTCGTTAACGAAAGAATCAAGTATGATGCTTATATACGCATATATAAGTTCTTTTTTTTTATATTTTCATCCGCATTTTGGAAAGCAATATCGATCCTAACCTGTGTAACTCTTGGGGTCTTGGCGAAAGGTCTAGATAGAAATGATGCTGGAAATCTTTGGATCGATCGGAGCCACGAGATAACGATTTGATCGAACCGAGATGAAACCGGGACCGAACCGAGAGAGGACCGGTGAGATAGTTAAATCTACGTTGGCGTCGCGTTTCAACGACGAGTACCCATAATCAGCGGCAACGTACGCGCGTAAAATAATTCCCGGCAAGTTCCGCTCCAACCCTGTCCGAATGAAATTCTCCGTCGGTTTCCCACGCGCGTATATACACGCACGCATACACACACGTATATACAGACGCCATATGCCCTTGTACATCCCGATTCATAAGTAGCGGCACATTTGCGAAAAATTGGGCGAAACCAGAGTATCAGGAGAGTTATAAAAAATTGTACAATCGTTTGAAGATTTTTATAGTGTACGTCGTACTTGTTATAGCGTCTCGTACTTTTGTACGACTAGAAAAATTTCATACTACGAGGAGAATAAAACGATTAAAAGTCGTTTAAATAGGCTTAAAAGTATTGCGAAATATCGTGGCCTACCGATAGGATACCGATCCAGTAAATACACGATACGATAAAATCTAAAATGTTTTACGTACATACGGTATAATATAAAACGAAGGTACAAAGTATTTACCATAAATAAAATGTTATTTGCCATATAACGCGCATAATATATCGATGAAAAATGTCGATAAGCGCGCAAATACTTCCACGAAGTATTGCACCGTGTATATTTTCTAACTTGTGTATACATCTTCTTTTCGCATCGATCTCAAATTTTTACCAACGTAATACGAAATGTTTTACACGTTTGCGCGTTGTTATACTTTGCGTAATAGTTTTCTATGGTAGACGTTGAAACCTCTTTTTCCCGAGCCACTTATACCGATACGTAGCTGGTTTCGTTTAAAGTGGTAAATCTTCTTTTATGGTATTTATGAACGGGAGTGTACATATGGCACGACCCAACGATGGGTTATTTCGCTGTTCTTCGTACAATTAGGAATTCCTGTCGTCGTTCGCGACGACGCGACGCGCGCGCCCAAGCGCCAGATGAAAAGAGCTACGACGAGGAAAAGGGAGCGCGCGAGCTGGCGGATTCTGTGGGAAACGGAGAGGCGAAGCGAAGGAGGGATCGATATGTAGCGACCCGAACGTCGCGACCGGATCTAGGAAAAGCGGCTCGAGGCTTGCATCGGAGCGCCATCGTCGCGACGGAGACAATTTTTCGAAATTGGTAAAGAAGAACTTGGAAAATTTGTTGCGCGAATAGGCGATAGTTTATCGGAGCAGGCTGTCGGAGTCGGTGAATTCGAATAAGTTAGAAAATTGATATTACCGATATGGTTGAGAATGTTGCGTCAATACTGTTCGAACGATGACGAGAACTTGAAGGGTAGAACGTCGGAGACGAGTCGATAGAGCGAGAGAGAGAGAGAGAGACAAGAACCGAGGAAGTTGGTATCCTATTGTTTCTCAGAGATCTCAAAGGGAAGAAGAAATTCTCGATCGCTTGTCGTATGCAAACTCGTACGTCAAAACTCAGGATCTATCCTACCGTGAAATTTTCGGCTTTTCATGGTATATAAGCAGCCGAGGTTACGAAAATCTCGACCCAATAACCAAACGACGCTATGAGAGTTGCTCGAACGAACGAATTGCTCCCTGTGACGTTGAAATACGGTACAGTTTCCTTTCGTTCCTTCGTTGAAACGGAGGTACCAATGGCAGATAGAACGGCCAAATTGATATAGTTTTTTTCTTTTTTATATATATATATTATTCGCTGTTCGCTGTCGCGTTACGGTTGAGTAACGGCATTATAAATTTGCGGTGCGCCTCTTTCCCACGTCTGTCTCACCGCTTCCGGCATACCGTGAACACTGTACAGTACACACCGCGTTATATATTGTAAGTACGTACCAGCGATAGCACTCTATCGGAATTCATAGTTACGAGCATCGTCGTCGATGATACTCCTACGAGACGATTTTTAAACTATCAGGTCGTTCGAAAAGTTTCTCTCGTTTTATAAGGAAATAATGGATGCACAACATTTTCCGTTTTATATCATTTTATCGAATTACGTACGATCCATTTTGTTCCATCAGGATAAAGATTACAACGTTCGACGGATTAGATTTCATGTTTGTATAAAGATGCGTCGTTGTAAAAGACGCTTTTCGGAAAACCTAACGGATAAGAGAATTTCGTTTCTGCGATCGATCTTTATCAACTACCGATTACCGTTTTTAACGTATCAGAGTTTGAGAAAAATTTCTTATTTATAGTAATTTTCGATTTATCATTTTTTCGGGCGTTCGTACATACAAATACAAATACAAATACAAATACATACCGTTGTCAAAGGTGTTAATCGGTTCTTTTTAGGTCACGTATTCGGCGGATCTCGCAATTGAGATACCAGGAAACTTGAGTCAAGGCGGTTCCTGGTATCGTTTAGACTACAGTCCTGCCGTTGGTTATCCGCCACCAAATACCACCATAGCCGCTACCGACATCGGTGATGTGATCAAATTCAAGGACGGACTTCCTGGCACTAGATACGAATTTTGGTTATACTATAGCAATAGCACGCTTCACGATTGGCTGACATGGACTGCGTCGATAACCACAGGTACCGTAAATTTTACTCGCGATACCTATCGTTCGAGTTATTCGGAAACCAGGCGGAGTCTACTTTCGCTGAAACTGCAGAAAACTTATCTCCTCGCCTGATTTCGATGACTTTGAAGTACCGTTATAGAAATCGACGTAACGACGTAACTTGTTCCTATGTTAATCCATATTATCTGTATCATCATAATCCTATACATAATCGGCGGTCGAAATTAGTTTCCGGGATATTCGGAAGAAATTGTCGGTATCGTTATAGTAAATTCCGAACGCCAACACTTTTCCTCCCTTCTTACTCACCTCTCTCTCTCTCTCTCTCTCTCTCTCTCTCTCTTTCTCCCTCTCTCGGGCCTCCTATATGCCGTGTCTCTATGCTTCCCCCGGGATTCCAGCCTTCTCCGCTGTTTTCTTTTTCCTTATTTCTTTTTTCTTTAATTCACTTTATTCTATCGAAATTCCCTCGTCCGTCAACTCCTTCCCCGTGTGCTCGTTCTCCCTTTTCCTTCCTTACTCTTTCTTCCGATTCGCCTAAAAACCTGATAAAATGTTCCCTCCATTTCGTAATTGTAAAGTATTTGTCGAACGAAAATGAATATCTTTTTCTTTTCTTTTTTTTTTTTTTTTTTTTTTTTGAGAAACGTTTGTTTTGCAGCCCCGGATCCGCCATCGAACCTGACGGTCTCGGTGCGAAATGGAAAGACGGCGATAGTTTATTGGGCGCCACCAGCCCAAGGCAATTATTCCGGTTTTCGGTTAAGGGTGCAAAGTTTCAGCGACACCGGAAATCCAAAAACCAGCGTCATTCCGGCGGACGCGGTTCCCTACGTGCTACGCGATCTCATTCCTGGGGCTACGTATTCTCTTCAGCTTTTCACCGTATTAGACACCAAAGAAAGCGTGGCGTACACCAGCAGGAATTTCACCACTAGTGAGTCGATCAAATTACAAGCGCGCTTCGTTACGCTTCCGCTTCGCGAGATTACAAATTATTTCGATGCGACGATTTGCTTACATTAACAACCAACGACAGTTTCGCGTATAGATAGCACGTTTCTTTCATTCTTATAGAACCCAACACACCGGGCAAGTTTATCGTGTGGTTTAGGAACGAGACGACTTTGCTAGTCCTGTGGCAACCGCCCTATCCTGCTGGCATTTACACCCATTACAAAGTTAGTATAGATCCCGCTGATGCCATAGAATCCGTTCTTTACGTGGAGAAAGAAGGAGAACCTCCTGGACCTGCACAGGCTGCTTTCAAAGGACTCGTCCCTGGTAAGATATTTATTCAAATAATTTAACGTAGCGCGATGAAAATCTTACAGCTGACGAGATAGACGTACCGGTAAAATTTCTTTGTAACGTCACGATTAAATCGTTTTCGGGACAACGAAATACGCGTTATAAAATATTTCACTCGCACGTTTCAAACGATCGTCGTGTACCATACTTGAATCGAATACCGGAATCTCTAGTTTCTCAAATATTTGTCAAATAGTTGTTTCGTTGCTGTTCGATTTTCTGTCTTTCGCCTCGCGCTCGCGTCTCTAATTTCAAGCTAACGTTACGGTATGTAACTTGTCGTTTTGATATCCTGTTTCTGGTCATCGCAGGCAGAGCTTACAATATTTCCGTTCAAACGGTGTCAGAGGACGAAACCTCCGCTCCCACGACCGCTCAGTATCGAACGGTGCCATTACGTCCCCTCAACGTTACGTTCGACAAGTCTTCCATAACGTCCACTTCCTTTCGCGTTTTCTGGAATCGTCCCGAAGGAAACTCCGAATTTGACAAGTATCAGATATCTTTGGGTGGTAACAGAAGACTAGCGCCGGTTACCAGGAACAGAGACGACGAGAGCAAATGGGAATTCAAAGACTTGGAGCCGGGCAAAACTTACCAGGTGGTTGTGAAGACAGTCTCAGGCAAGGTTACCAGTTGGCCAGCTAACGGAGACGTTACTTTAAGTAAGTTTTCCTACTTTCTACTTCGTTGTCAACAACTTTCTTTCTACTCCGTTCTCAACTCGCACGAAATTACAACAAGTTTCCCATATAGATAAGTTTTTATTTCATCTTTTCCCAATTCTCTCTGTAGATGTACAGATGTACAGCGTTCGAGTAGGAAATAATTTACAAATATCATTTTGAAAATTAAGATACGCGTTGCTAGTGACAAAAGTTATTCAACGTCTTGGTATCGAACGACGTGTAACCTCTATGTACCTCATATTCCGATTTCTTTTTAACTTTAACCGTACGAACGTGATAGTCGTATTATATCATACGCTGTAGAAATTGTTTATATAACACGCATGATATACACTTGGCGAATGCGTTTCTCCAAGCGTTGAAATATATTTCTCGGTCGTTATATATTTTGTTACGTTCGATGGAGCCCGTTGGACGTGTTTGTGCGTGCGTCGTGTAAAATACGTAGGCGACGATGCGCGGTGTCGAGTCGATGGACTAGCTTTCGGCCGGCTATAGACGGGTCGACCAAGCGGTCGGCCGACGAAAAATTTTAACAAGTCGCTTTGCGTGGACGCAAATTTCCTCGACCGATGATCGATCGGCGGCGAGGAAAATAATTTCGTTCGTGGCTGAGGAGATAGCCTAATTAGCCTCCACGTACCCCACGGCTCCATATCAAAGGCAAAGGAGAAAAAATTAACGAGACGTAAAAAGTGTAAAAAAATTGGTTCCTTGCGGGATAAGGATTTGTACAGGATCGAACGACGGACTCTCGATGAAATTTCTATTATTAGCAATCTAGCGTAGAGTTTATATCAACTTGCTCTCTTGGTTACCAATCCTTGTTTATTTCGTTGCCGCGCAAATGCATTGTCTCGTTGCTGTCAATAATAATCATCGTGCGCAGTGTTCTAAAAAACTGAACGGTCGTCGCTTTCCATTATTCCGCGAACAGCGAATGACAGGACCTTTCTGTGATAAATCGATAAATTTAGCAGTAGATTTCTCGATATATCAGTTCTTCTAAAATATCGCTTTTAACTTTAATATCTTTAGAACCGTTGCCCGTGCGGGATCTTCGCACCGTCATCGACGAAAAAACCGGCATGGTGGAAGTTTCTTGGCATCCTGAAAATTCAAGTACTCAGGATAGCTATAAGCTTCAGTATCACGAAGTGGAAACTACGATCGGCGGCGATAGCAATATGTTAACAACTGATAAGACCAAGGCAAGTATTTTATCTTACTTTTATTTTAACAAATGTACGATTCGACGAATTAAGATTTCATTTATCGGATAGGAATGTACGTTTTCGTAATTTACAATGTGACTCGTATCTTAAATATTTTGCGACGATATTGGAAGAATGTTAAAGGAAACAAACGTGTCTATCGAGTCATGGTTGCGTTTCGTTGTACGCATAGTGATGGATTCCTATGAAAAGGACGTGGTCGTTCGTTAGGGTGTCGACAGAGAGGCGTAACGGCGCTAATGGAAATTTGAAAAACATGGGCATTTTGTTTCGTTTTAATAATAATCAACGTTTCGAACAACTTTCTCTTCTGCGTGTTACCGCTTTCAAGTTTCGAGATATTTCGATAAAATACGTCGGTGCCAATACGGCGAATTCTGTAGCGGCCGTAGCAGCGTACGCGTCGGTATTGATTGCCAGCCGTCTAAGACCGCGATTATAAAGAAGCGCGAAAGCGGCAGAAGAAGCGACGACTGTCCGACAGAAAACGAAATCAAACCTATATAGATTAAGAAGAAGCGACGAGCGGCGGTTACGTGTATAAGAAAAAGTAGTCTAAAATCATATACCCGACGACGTATCTCATAAATCATCGATGATCGGATCTTTCCGAACGACTAGCGAAAATATTCACGATATACGTGGTACGAAGTATCGTACTGTATAATTCTTTGCATGTACGCGACGTTTTCTTTCCAAGTACATATATATATATATATATATATATATATATTTAGTATATAGCATAATTATTTATTTTCAGGTTACGCTAGAAGCTTTATTACCCGGCAGAAACTATTCGATAATCGTTCAGGCGATTAGTAATAAAATCGAGTCAAACGAGACTGTGTTATACCAAGTCACGCGACCCTCGAGTCCCATAATCGAGGATTTGAGGCCAACCGAGATGGGATTGAATATCTCGTGGAAGAGCGACGTTAATTCGAGACAGGAGAAGTTCGAAGTAACGCACAATAGGAACGATACCGGGGAGAGCGCGACTACGTTAACCACGGAATCTCATATAGTCCTGGAAGACCTTTATCCTGGTGCGGCGTACGAAGTCAAAGTTTTCGCCATTAGCCACGGTCTAAGGAGCGAACCGCACGATTATCTTCAAGCCGTTTGTAAATACGATATCACGTGAAAATTCTCAAATTCAAAATCGTTAAATTTAAATAACTAAAATTATAAAATCGGGTTATGCGACAAGCATTAAGACGCTAATGAGCGAGATTTTAAGATTTCACGTTACAAGAATATGGAATAAAAAGATATAAATCGCGTTTCAAAATTATAAACGTCACCTTTATAGCGTTTTCCAAGGTTACCGCAAGATGAAATACATATCGGTACGACATTTGTTTCAAATATCTTTCCGTATCGTTCATACTCTTCGACATATTTACACGTTTCCAGATAAAACCGACACACAGTATATGAATATTTACATTTCTTAAATTATTTAACGATTACTCGTGAAAACAATTTTTCGCATATTGGAACGATTAATATTGTACTAGCAAAGCCTCTACGATATCCCGCGAAATTTAACATCGAAAGACGAACAAGCTTATTGCGTAACCTGATATATGCGTTAAGCATAAAAATAAGTTAAACTTTTGCGAAACATTCTTACGTTTGTGTATAAAGAGATTATACAGACAGATTATACATATATAGATTTATACAAGTATCAGATACTATACAGTGATGATCAAAAGTGTTGTCACACGGAGACTACTAGTTTATCGCGTAAAGCTCTGAGAGTTCGTAAAACGCACGATTCTTTGTGTACACTTTTGTTTTTGTCAAATATACAATGTAGGGGATAAAAAAAAAAAAAAAAAAAAAAAAAAAAGGTAGACGTCGGTTTTGCTTCTTAAAGAAGCATGTTTCGTAGAAACTTCGTGGGTATTTCTTATAGGAAACTTAAGTTTCTGTTATTTTCTCTCCCTCTATCGATAGCAAAACTGCTCTGGAATTGATTCTCTTTCGAGAATTTTACGTTTTGACAGAAATAGTGTATTATAATGATATTTAGCAAAAGAAAAAAAAAAAAAGAAAAAAAAAGAAACAAAAAACGTTGTATACGCGATCGTAAGTTTTTCAACTTTGCAGAAGATTTTGTAGGAAAATAGGAGTACCTGCCAATGTTTTTGTTCATCACTGTTCATCTCTAAAAGATGTACAATACTCGAATTTTACTTTTCTCTCGTGGTGATTGATACGATTGTTCGATCGCAGTGCCTCACCCACCAAAGAATTTAAGTATCGAGAAGGTAACGAGCAACACGGTTGTCGTGCATTGGGAGGCACCAACCGATTCGTTGTATTCCGAATTTTCGATACGATATCGAACGGAGGACGATCCAAGATGGGTAAAATTGCCCAGTGTTCGAGAAACGGAAGCGGAAGTGGCGGATATGACCCCAGGGGAGAAATACACGATTCAAGTGAATACCGTGAGTTACGGAGTCGAAAGTCTCTATCCCCTTCAAGTGAATCATACAGTTCGTAAGTAATTTTGTTCTTGAATTGGTTCAACAACTGGTTATCCGATATTTTATATTGTCTGTTTTCTCTCGCGAGTCGATAAAATTTAAATAATCGCGATTCTATCGTGCTATCATTGAATTCTACGATTTTTAAACTACGAAGATTTGAATAAACTACGCGTTTCAAAACATTATTCGTGTTATCGATCTTTTTTGCAAATAAAGTAAGAAGCTATACGTAAACAGAAATAACTGTCTCTTCGTGAAAGATGAGTATACTTTGACTTGCTGTTTCTTTCTTTCTTTTCTTTTATAATTTTGATAATTAAAGTTATGACGATCGAAATTTTTGAAGCGCCAAAGTGAATAAGAAAAACGGAAATACGGGGATAAAATCGAGTGGCAGGACAGTTTTAATAATACGTCTGAGTTTGATTGCAGCGTATTCAATTTTAAGATTGTCTCTATGAAAAAGAAATGTATATACACATATGTGATTAATTATTACGTATATATTAGAAATTCATATTTTTATAACTACGACTAACGGAATGGAACGTTTTTCCACGTTCTATACATTCTCGTCGATAATCATTTAAGCTTGAAAAATTGAAAAACTGTTGGAAGAGATTGAGATTCAAATATCCATCGGACAAAAGAATTGTTCGAACAAAGAATCGTCGTATGCGTTGATAGAAGCAAGCAATCTTTACTTAGTCTTATTTAGTAGAAGCAAAGTATAGAATGTGTGTCTTACGTATGTCCTGTACGTTTTTGCACAGTCAAATTTTTTTTTATACATTATGCATATACATCCATAATCTATTTACAGTGGCTCAGGAAAGTATAGAACATTTTTATGAATACATGTATTATATGCGTTGTACGAAACTTTCTGGAATTTCATCGATAGTATAACGAGACACGACTATCGTGATTGCATTGACAAAATTCGAAACAGATCCGAAAATATATATAAAGGTAAGTAATTTATCGCAGACGTATACCTGCGTAAAAAGTTAGTACGCTGCAAAGAATAGCGGTCTTTTAAACGCGTAATTAGCGCTAAAGATAGTCTCGCTGGACGTCATTGTAGATACCTTTTACCGATACGATCGGATATGACGATTTGTGATTTTTTGCGAAGTGCATGTTCACGATAAATATATTGAAACTTTGACGTATATTTTCAAATTCTATTCAAATTATACCAATACGGTCGTGATAGTCGTGTTTCGCCTACAGCGTTTATAACGATTTACGTCAAAAGTTTTCGATACGTTGAAATACTTTGACGAGCCGCTACATCATATTTTCTTTTTTCTTTTGTTTTCTTCTGTAATCTGCAAATGCTTCGGAAATCAGAACTTAATTCTCCTGTTTCGCTGATAATCGAAAAACTATATCCTGTTCCAGGACCCAATCCGGTACTTAACATCACTCCGATCATTGATTCAACGAACGTGACTCTAGAATGGCCAAGGCCGGAGGGTAGAATCGAAACTTACGTGATAAGATGGTGGCCGGTCGAAAATCCTCAAGATATACGTAGCAAAAATGTCACGGAGAGTAACGACGTGACTGGCGTTCTTTTCGAAGAAAATGCAGTGCAAAGGGTGCTTGTCGGCGATCTGATGCCAGGTGTTCAATATTCCTTTGTAATCTACACGGTCTCTTATAATCTATTCAGTGATATCACCAATCTAACAACTAGAACAAGTAAGTCTTATTATTCGTTTGTTCTCACAGCGATCCTCGTGTAATTTAACTAACGGCTACGTTTCTCTTTTTCGATGGATTGTCCAACTATTTCACCGAAATAGTACAAAATTTGCTTCATCGCGAGTACTAACACTATACTTGAATCAATACCGTTCATGGTTATTTTTCGTTATTAATCGCGTGTGTGCCGCGTGATACACCTTTAAATGCATTTGTCGCACACGCAAACACCTTATTCCGTAAAATAATTTATCATCGTTTGACATAACGTGTACATATAATTTCGTCTAATTGGAAAATACATTGTTTTATCTCTGTTTAACCGAAATCCTACCATATATAACACGTTTAAATTAATTTATCTAATTCGAAGCATTCAATTATTTGCATTAAATAATTAAAGCATTTAACTAGAGTAACTTACCTATCGTATATAATAATATAATTTTACAACATTTTGAACGTAGATATCGTAAATACAGTAAGAAATTCTAGCCGTTCGATTTCTCTTTCATTGAGAAAATTATATTATATTATATTTCAAATATAAGAGGGAAATTTAAAATGTCAGGAAATTGTATTAAACGTAAAAAAGAGTAAATCTGTTCAAAGTCGATCTAAATAAAGAGAAACGTGATTAAGGTTGCGGTAAAAAAAAAAAAAAAAAAAAAGTTCCCTATAAAAGAAAACAGAAAAAAAAGAAAAGAAAAAAGAGAAAAAACACGAGTCTATCGAATTCAGTGCCGCTGATCCAATCGGAAGTCGTTGTGGTGGTCGATCAGGATCAGCCCGACTCGTTAACATTGAGATACACACGGACCCCCGTTCAGTCATCCAAGTTCGATTTGTATCGATTTCGGATTAGCGACGAGAACAACACGACGAAGGAGCGGATGGTCGACGACATCGACACCAAGGTGACGTTCACGGGCCTTATACCTGGTAAACTATACAACGTCACGGTTTGGACCGTCAGCGATAACGTGGAGAGCAGACCTTTGCTTAGGCAGGATCGACTTTGTGAGTATTTTGCCTGTGGAGAAGCATCTTCGTGTATTTCACTGTGATTAGACCTTTTCGATGCACGAGCGTAAAAGTAAATTCGGGCAGTAGCGAATGCGCGAAATTAAAAAATTGGGAAAGTTAAATTGCCATTCGAAAAGCGACGAGGATCAAGAAGTTTAGCTGTAATGGCAAATGCGATTATAAAATTAAAAAGAAACGGAAAAAAGAAAAAAGAAAACGACGATTCACCGATTTTTATTCCAAAATGACCAAAGTCGAACAATTTCGTTTCATTTCAAATAAAATTGTAAAATTGAAAATTTCTTACGAAAATTAACGTTTGTGATTATATTTTGTATCGTAGGAAGAAGAGGTTTAGTATTAATTCGCCGATAGGTACGTTTTAAACGCCAAGGTTTGAATCAATTTACCCAGTTAACACGGGTTAATTGCGTGAAGCCTCTACTTATCGTTTCGTAACGGAACTCGATATTAAGATACTATATTCGTTTGAAATGTTCATTGCGAAGCTTGCGTTAATAATGCCTATTGAAGCGTACATCGAGACGGTACGAGCTCCAATGAAACTCCGCTCAAGAACGTGGTGCTTTTCTCTTCGTCGAAGTTCAACTTGCTCATAATGCTCGAAATCATACGTAAATGTAATTAACCAACGAGAGTAAAGAAATAACGATTTAAGCGAACTTTTTCGTGGTAACATTAACAGTAAGTAGCATTTTAGTCTGAAAATGCGTTGGCAAAGTAAAGTAGTGTTTCAGAATTGTATTCTTCCATGGTTAAATCGTTGCGATGCAAGGATAAGAACCCGAAGAATTAATGGCAATTGTTCGAGAATAATCTCCTTTCCTTGCGAATGATAATAAAATCAGAGAGGCGAATTGTTATTAACAAAAATCGAGATTTTCTTTGATCCTGGATAATCCGCGATTCGTTGTTCGACCAATTTATGGTTTAAAAAAAACACCGTACGGAGTAAAATGTCGCGGACGATCGACGAAAAGTTTGGAATCGCTACGTACGCGATGGAAAAATTAATAGAAAGAAAGATTTGAAAAAGAAAAAAAAAAAAAAGAAAAAAGAAAAGCCATCTTCGACTCCAGTTATCTTAGAAAGTCTATCGATAGTTGTAGCCTTGAAATTAGCCAACTCGTCGTAGAGTTGATAGTAAGCGAGTTAGCGAGAGATTTCAATCGTTTGCTCAATTGCGTCTATCGAGATATCGTACGAGATAAAAGTTTCAAGACTTTCGTCCATTTATCGTCCGTTTATTTTAGACAATTAGAGAAACCGATTACCATTGTTCGTATCGTAAAGTAGCGATCTTACTTGTAGTTTACGTCTCTCCAAAACACTTCAAATTCCATTTTACGCGTAATATAAATAGGTAAATCGCTGGCAAACGTGGTTGCTTTTATTGGTAACTTGGCGAAATCTATTTTCAGACCCCGAACCAGTCACGTCCATTCAAGCGATAGAGGTGAATGATACAAGAATTACGTTAACCTGGGATATTCCGCGTGGACAGTACGACGCTTTCGAAGTTCAATATATAAACACAGAGGAAAATTATATTCAAAATGTCACGAGCACGAATTTAATAACCATCTCCGATTTGAAGCCGCACAGAAATTATACTTTTACGTTGGTAGTACGTTCCGGTACGGCGTCCTCTTATTTGAGAATATCGAATCCAGTGAGCGCAAGTTTTACGACAAGCGAATCTTATCCTGGCAAGGTGGAAAAATTTCATCCTACGGATATTCAGCCTAGTGATATTAGCTTCGAGTGGTCGTTACCTAGTCAGGAACAAAATGGAATCATTAGAAAATATACGATCACGTATGGGCTGGAGGTAAGCATATCTTTGTTGTGGATAAAAATTTTGTTAACGGTGCACTCTAGGTTCGATACGTTAACAAATAGCGAATAGATCGTGAAACATCGCGCACTGCGTTTATTGTCCGTACGTAGGATGCCTCGTGCAAACGGGACAAATCGTAACACTGCGAAACAGCGAAAGATAAAAAAAAGAACTTTATTAGGCAAAATCTAACGGTTTCTTTGAAAGATGTAGCGGTTTGAAGACCTTCAAATTGTCTCTATCTTCCATTGCTTCGGAATTACAGTTCGGCCCATGTGTACGGGATATCCTGCGCAAACACGTATGTATGTCTTCCGAGTATAATCGATCCGATAATTAAAATTTAGTAAGCGGGAACAGGTCGTCGGACACTTTTTCCTAAGATATAGACATAATAATTTCATTTTTCTTATAATACGAGTGGTTGATAATTACCAATTTTCTTTGTAATTATCAAACATTCGCCTATACCTGCGCTAAATGCGCTAATCGTAAACGTAAGTGTCAAACGATTTACGAATAACGAAATTAATTATATCCTACTCTTATATTTCGATTCTATCTTTCGAGATTAGTTTGATCGAACCACTGGTCAAAAACTATCTCGCGCGTTATAAATTTCTGTTATCGAATAAAGCGAAATAGAAGATTTACTTTGTCGTAATCGCGAAGTAGGATTCGCGAAAACTTGACGTTTCAGGGAATTTACGTTCGAAGAACAATTGTCAGCGTCGAGTTAATCGTGATTCACGCACTTTCCCCGCCACACGTTCGGCATATGGCGCGCATAAACGAACGTCTGTCGGTAATATTTAACATTTAAAAAGGAAACGAAGGAAAGAAGATTCGATTGAAATTAAATGCGGCATTTTAAAACAGTATTTTAAGTAGCTCGCGCAAAGAATAGCGATCGGATTAAATTAACACGTTGTTTCTTATTACTGTCATTAGGGTTCGACTCATACTCAAATGCAGGACTTCAGGCCAAACGAATATCGCGGCATCGTCAAGTCTCTCATACCTGGAAAAACCTACATCTTTCGGATTCAAGCGCAAACGAGGATCGGCTTTGGTCCCGAAGCGGTGTGGAAGCAGAAAATGCCGATACTGGCACCGCCGAAACCGTCCACCCAAGTAGTGCCAACCGAAGTGTGCAGGAGCAGTACCACGATACAAATACGGTTCCGGAAGAACTATTTCAGCGAGCAGAACGGCGCGGTTACGTCTTACACGATCATCGTGGCCGAAGATGACAGCAAGAACGCCTCCGGTTTGGAAATGCCCAGCTGGAGGGACGTCCAGGCGTACAGCATCTGGCCACCGTATCAGGTAAAGAATGTTGGAGTAATTTCGCCGATATTTAAGAATATCTCTATTCTAGATATACATATTAGTCTGTTAGGTTTCGTTGAATTCGATAGATTCTTTGAAATAATCGAAAGTTTATGCAATCCCACGAGATTATCCTGCTCGCTCGTCGTCTGTAAACGTCGACCTCTCCTCTAAGCAGTCGTATAATCAACATCTCGTAGCTCGGCGTCTTCCACTCCACCGGCTATCCGCTTTCCAAAGAATCGGTCGAGCACCCTGTACTTGATCGTAAATTGCGCTAAGGCTAAATAACGGCCGGTCGTTATTCTATATAATACGGGTTATATATGCCGTAATATCGTTGAGCAAACGTACAGATTGTTTCGATCTGTAATTAACTAGAAATGATTTTAATTGCTTTTTCTATGATTTTTCTACGTTAAACGAAGCAATTGGAAACGGCAAAGACGAAAATAATAAATGAAAGCGATAGGAATATTGTATGGCTTTTTTTTTTTAACGCGGTTCTTCGATCCAAGTATCGCGCGAACAAATATTAACGTAATAGAAGGAAATGCAAATGCCATCGACGAGACACATACTTGTCGGTTACGTCAAGCCTTTTTCATTGCAAATCGGGCGACGAGATGCGATGCGTCATCGACATGGCGAATGATATTGCAATCGAGATGCAAAATAATTAATGCAGCGCGTTACAACTCGTTGGCTTGCGAGATCACGAACAAACAACGCAAACGACCAAGAAATACGTAGACTCAAGACCACGCATAAACAATTAGTGTTTCTGCGATCGTTGCATTACGTGTTATACGTATATGTGTCGTATGCGCGTCTTGGCGCGCAACAGTCGATGGGCGAGCGTGCGTGTTTCTAGTTGTCGTTAAAGAGACGAGTCAACGAGGCCGAAACGAATTGCGCCGGAACAAAATATTCGAACGTTGTAACGGTGTAAACGCGTAGAAACGAAATAGCATCTTTGTGCTACATAGAAATCAGGGAAATACAATCGTAAGAAATACAGAATTGTAAGAAATATCGTGCGAATCGACTCGACGAGGAAACTTTTGTTCGACAGCTGACTTCTACTCGTAGCGATCGTCGGATAATCGTTGTAAATAAGACGAGAAACATGATTGCTAATGACAAGTCTGATTTCGAACTCGACGTTAAACCTGAAAAGCATAGTTCGTTCGTAAAAGTTTCTCAGAAACGTTTAAACGTTTCCGCGTGAAAAAAGATCGCAACTTTTTTTTCTTTGACGCGATATACGTCCCATATTACGCGTAGTCGATGAGCTTCGCTTACGATGGAGTCGAAGCATTTTTCTTTCAGTTTATGCGTTCGTCGAACGTGTCTTTTTTCTTTTTGATGGAATACGGATAAACGAACGTCGACGCACGATTACTCCAGTTATACTATGGATGTTCTAAAAAATTTGATCGCGAACACAAGAAAAATAGTTACGCAGGTAATAATCGTTCTTTCGTTAGCCAGTCGTTACGTAGGGCGTATAATTATATCGTTATACGGTGCACAGGGCCTCCACCTAAATGTCTCTTTGAATTCCGGCGATGGAAAAAGTATTTCCCGCGCAACGCGAATAATACGAAAGGACCGGAATCAAAATTTTTTTTCGAGATTCTTCTTTCCGGAACTTTCATAGTTATCCGTGTTCAGATATGTAGAATAACACGACGTCGAAACGATCTTGAACTTGGAAAATTAAAGTTTTACGCGAAAGCTATATCTAGTAGCTAGTAGCTAGTAGGAACCTGTGAACGTAAATAAATGTAAATAATTACTTTATAGATAGAAATTGCTGTAACGATACCGATGATCCCTGAGAATCTGAAGTCCTGATCGTTTTCGATATCGACGAACCGTTTACCGTTTATTAATTGCTAAACTTCGTTTCGGAGCACCGCTCTTCTTTAAACGTTTTTTTTTTTTTTTTTTTTTTTTTTTTTTTTTTTTTTTTTTACTTTTTTGCATAGAGGACTTACTTTTAGTCTACTATTGTTGACGCTATAAACGTTATCGCTGTAGTATTGGCGTTCGTAAATCAGAATCATAGAAAAACGCGTTCGAATTGGCAAGACGTTTATGCGATTATTCGACGCGTGTTTGATTCGCAGGTGATGGAACCTTACTATCCTTTCAAAAACGGCTCCGTGGAGGATTTCACGATCGGTAGCGAGAATTGCGACAACAAGATTGGATACTGTAACGGGCCATTGAAGTCTGGATCCACGTACAGAGTAAAAGTTCGGGCGTTCACCGCGCCGGACAAATTCACGGACACCAGTTACAGTTTTCCAATTCAAACAGGTGAGAATTGATCGTGCGAAGACGCTGACTCGTTCGTTCGACTCGCCGATGTTAGGAAATTCTTCTAATTTACGAAACGACAACGCGGGACACGAGACGAAGACATAGTTTTTATGCTTCGCAAGGGTTCCGGACACGTCGTTTCGCCTCCTTCGTTAAGAATGTATTTCTCTCTTACTTCGTCTCGCGTACAGTCTTGTTTCAAGTTCGACATCTAGATTAAAAATCCTTTCCATGGGAGTCTGTTTGTTGTAACATAGCTATATAGGAAGCTTGCTAAATTCATGCCTCGTTATTTCATGCACATGTCTGCTCAAGGATTGCTGCTGGCAGGTAAAGTAATAGAAATAAACAAGGTTATTAAAAATAATTAATTATAAATTTACGATCCATTACAATTCTAAATTAACCTTCGACGTTTCTATTTCGCCATATTTTCATTTCCATTTGTAAATCCCTTTAGAACGGTTAACGGATTAGTACGCGATTCAAATTCCGCACGATAGAAACCAAGCATAGAGCGTGCAATTACAAACACTTATACACGACGGATAAACTTAGACTGAAACCGTTCGATAAACAGAGTTCTCGATTGATATTTTGTCGTATTCGAAACAGATAAGGACAATACGGCTATCATAGTTGGGGTGACGGTTCCGATAGTACTCCTATTGACGTTATTGGGCATTGGACTGCTGGTGAGGCGAAGAAGGAGTCAAGGACGTAAAACGACTGAAACGAGGACCACCGACAACTTGTCTTTGCCAGACAGCGTGATCGATACTAGGCAAGTAGGATCCACGAGTTTTAGGTATTTCGATGAAATCGATCGTCGGTTATGAGCAACGATTCTTTTAAAATTTCTATATTTTCTATATGCGAACTAGAGGGATAATGTCCTGTCAAGCTTAATACAAATTGACGTATCGTTCGTACCGTACCACGCGATAACGATCGTTCTGTCGATTTAATTTTACGAATAATTAAAGAAAGAACAAAGGCAGCAAGCGAGGATACATCGGCAAACTGCCCGATTCTAATTTTGTAATCCGAGCATCTATCATCTGGAATTGATCATAAGCGATAATTAAATCTCTCCCTTACAGTCGGCCGATCAAGATAGAAGATTTTTCGGAACATTATCGCACGATGTCGGCGGATTCCGATTTCCGTTTTTCGGAAGAATTCGAAGAACTGAAGCACGTCGGAAGAGATCAACCGTGCACAGCGGCGGATTTACCGTGCAACAGGCCAAAGAATCGTTTCACAAATATTTTACCTTACGATCACAGCAGATTTAAGCTGCAACCTGTAGACGACGAAGAGGGTTCCGATTATATTAACGCCAATTACGTTCCCGTAAGTTTCAACTTCTCTGTCGCATTTGGAATTTTCAAATTTAAAGGATTTACGCGGTTCGGAAGATTATCGATGAAAATTGTAATTAAAGACACGATGGCTTATAAATAGCTATATCGATACCTCCGACGTTACGACTGGAGTCAACAACGAGTCAGGGGATCTAGTGGATAAAACGAAAGCGGTAAAACATCGCACCGACGCAATGAAAACAAAGAACGAACGACATGTGTTGACCTTCGGTATATTATGGCTCGTTTTTCAACCACTGGCTCAGTTTGCTTATCTTGTATTTTAATATTAAAAATGGCCAGTATAGCTATTAGCTTATAGATGATCCGCGTTACTCTTTGAAAAATCGATAAAGTTGTGTGAAAATAACGAAAGATTCGAAGTAATAGGTATATTTTATGCACCAGGGTCACAATTCTCCGAGAGAATTTATCGTCACGCAAGGACCTTTACACTCGACTCGCGACGATTTCTGGAGAATGGTGTGGGAGAGTAACAGCAGAGCCATCGTAATGTTAACAAGGTGTATCGAAAAGGGCAGAGAAAAATGTGATCACTATTGGCCTATGGATACCCATCCTGTTTATTACGGAGACATTTGCGTCACGATATTAAACGAGACGCATTACCCTGATTGGAGTATCACGGAATTCATGTTGTGCAGAGTAAGGAAACGTCCGTTATTCCTATAAAATTCTTTCTATATCGTATCGCGTACGAAAGTAGAAAAGAAAAAAAGAAAGGATCGCGTTACCATTATGCCACCCTAATAGAGCCTGTTTAGCATCTTCGACTCTTCGTACTTGCTTGCTTCATCCTTATGCGAAGTTACGCGTTTGCGTAATTTTTGCGATACGCGCGTGTATATATAGGCGATTCCTTACGAAGTAAAATAAATATTTGTTAAAAAATGATAGTTCCACTACGGAAAACCGAGAGAAACAAGAAAGACAAGACGCGCGTGTTTCATCGAGGTACACGTCCGTGTACTTTTTAAGCGACCGATATAGCGATTACCGAATCTACGACAGACAAGTAACGTTAAAACTTGATGATCGCGTACCCGCTCTGATCGTCGCAACCGCGATCAAAACACGTATATCTCGTTTCCTTTGTCTTTTTAGCTTTGCGTAGTCGGCTGTTATTTTTGTCAAACGTCTATTTTGTTTACTTCTTTTTAGAAAAATAATGCTTTTCGATACCGTGGAATACCTATAGAAATAAAGGGAAAGAGAAAGAAAAAAGGAGGAAAAGAAAATTAGGTAAACGTTTCTTCGACAGGGAGACGTGAAGAGGGTCATTCAGCACTTCCATTTCACAACGTGGCCAGACTTTGGCGTTCCAAGTCCGCCTCAAACGTTGGCCAGATTCGTTCGGGCGTTCAGAGAGAGAGTTAGGCCGGATCAAAGGCCTATCGTCGTCCATTGTAGCGCAGGGGTTGGTCGCAGCGGTACGTTCATCACCTTGGACAGAATACTTCAACAGATTTTGGTATCGAAGTACGTCGACATCTTTGGAATAGTCTGGGCAATGAGAAAGGAGCGTGTTTGGATGGTCCAAACGGAACAACAGTACATTTGTATACATCAGTGTCTTCTGGCAGTGCTGGAAGGTCAAGATATGACAGGACCACCACGGGAGATTCACGACAACCAAGGTTTCGAAGGTGAGTTTCCATTTTTCGGTTCCATAATTTAGTAATGTTAGCGAATTCGAGGAAGAAGCTTCGTTCTTTGCGAGACAAGCAGGGATGTGCGCGTATAAACGATTCTTCGACGCTCGTGATTAACGTAAATCAACTGAAATAAAGTTCGTGTATGCCTACGCGTTGGTACTATAAAAATGTTGGTACCGTATATAGTTGAACGACGAAAAGCGTTCAGAATCCTAACAAAATTCATCCCTAGCGACAGTACGATATACTTTGAGCATCGAGTATACCATGCGTTCGTTATATTTTATACGTTAATAGAAACGATGCTCGAAGATCCGCGAAGTATGCTATTTACTTTATGAATACATTTTCATATATATACATATATATATATATATATAATAAATAAAAGTACGAGATTTCGTAATATATGTACATGGTATACATGTACGTTAAAAACTCGGGTATGTTTTATCTTAAAGTATCGCGAGTAAATGCGCAGAAGAGAAATTGATTGAAACGTGACTTTGGATATTTATTACTTTATTTTGTTGGACAACCGATGCATTTTTCTCTCTTGCGCGAGTTAAATCGTTACAAACAGAGAACAGTGGTGCATGAGTGATTCGCAATGGACGAAACATCTGGCAAAGTGCGAGATATGCGCTTCGGAGGAGAAAGTGAATCCATAATTTTAAAATTTCCATCGTAATTCTTCGTTTCTTAATCTCAGTAATTTCCGAACTCGAGTTTTCGTCGATTAATTATCTTTAATATCGGAAATTACGGAAATTACATTAGCAACGAATACGTTCGCTGCCGCTCGTAAGTACGTGGACGCTACTTAAACGGTCGATTTCCGTTAAGATAGATAGACGAATGTTACTAAAGTATATGATTTAATGGCGAACTAACGACCAAAAGCAATATTTACGGTCGCGCAAGTAAATTACGAAGCGAAAGAATACCGAAGCGACTTTCCGTTCAATACGTACGTTTCAACTTGCATTTAAAGAAAATATTCGTTGTATTACGTAGGCTCCTTAATTTCGAACAGGCTTCTTTAAATACCGCGAAAACTGCGTAACCGCGTAACAACGATGTGTAATTAAAGAAGTTAAGTTAGAAGTTAAGTAATATTTTACGACAGCTTTAATAAACGATAAGATCGTTTTGGGCCTCTCCATTTGTAATCTTATAGCTAAATTACATTTTAGCAAGTACCAGCAAGCGTTCGCAAACTTTCGAGCGGTAGCTCGAGTTAGCCATATAAATGGTATTTTAGTAACAAGCAAGATACGAAAAGAAGGAAATTATTAACGATTCGGGTATGAATCGTAAGAGGCTTGGTGGTGACGGTGACGGTGTAGCAATGGTTTCGACTTTTATGGTTTCTTTAACATCGGAGAACAAAAAGAAAAAAAGGAAAAGAAAAGATATATTCGGTTTTGTGTCAGGTGCAAAAGTGTTTGTTGCTTTTGGTAAATCGTATCACATCCGTACGTAGTGAATCACTTCCCTTCTCCAACCTCGTAATCCCTTTGAATCCAGGCAAGAATCGAAGCTCCGTTGAAAGCACAAAGAGTTCCGCCGAGGATGAGAAGGAAAGGTGACCCTCGAACTGCGATTCCGGCGTCGATGGTAATTTCGATCCTCGCTTATTTCGTTTTCGACCTGTTTTCTATCTCTCTGTTGTACAGCGTGTTGCATGCGATGACTAGTCTTACCCATGCACGTGGCATGAAAGCTAATCGATAGAAAGTGGCACGTACGTTTCGAAGGCAACAACGATGTTGATCGATATACGATCCGTTTCAAGAGTAAACATCATAGACCAGTCGATACGAAAGCGTCCATGTATCGACATAAATTCACAGCGAAAGCATGCAACCAGAGATCTTTTTTATATTTCGTAGACTTTACAAAATTGCATCTGCTATAGTTTTGATTTCTAATAATCGTGACTTTCAATAGCAAACAACAAAATCGTTTTGCCTCGTTCTTTTACAGTTTCACCAAATTTACGAAAAGATAATCTAATTTTCCTTTTTCGCGCAGTTTCATTTCGATTCTATTCTTTGTCATCTTTCTCTTCAATTTGTGATTTTATCCTATCAGCTTTAAATCAGTTTAATCGCCGATCGTAGACCGTTTCCTTTCTTCGTTTACGGAAATTTTTCTGCGATTCGTTAAATCAAAAATTGTCGTTTCGCGCGCGCGTCATATAAATTTATTGCGTTTCGCCGACAGATAATTTTTTAACGTTAAACAGCTGATTTCAAGTCTGAAGAAACAAAATCTATTCGCAAAAGAATCGCTAAAACGTCTACGAGTTAAATATTTTTTGCGACGTACAATTTTTACGGAGAAGAAACTGTAAAATTATCTCTCGACCTAGCAACAAGCAGAATTTTCTCCATCAATGACCGAAAAACGTTCAACGGTGAGAAATAAGGGGAAAGAAGCTTGCTGTTTTCTAATTTCCAATAATTAGTACGTATAATTATCATTTAACGATATCACGGACAATCGCTACAATAAATTGTACGTGACTAATAAATCGCTAATGAAAAGTAGCGCGATGGAAAAAGCTAACGTTATTTCTCGTTTACGTAACAAAGCCGCCCCCCCTCCCCTCCTCGCCACGATATTACGTTAATTTGCCGCATTCAATTAAACAGCTTTACGATTTGTTTCTATGATCGCAAATAGCATGATCTTTTATTCGATTTAAGTATTTGAGCATTTAAGCATTTAAGCATTTAAGCATTTAAGCATTTAAGCATTTAAGCATTTAAGCATTTAAGCATTTAAGCATTTAAGCATTTAAGCATTTAAGCATTTAAGCATTTAAACATTTAAGTTTGGAACGAAGTAAAATTAATCAAACGTTTCATTCTCGTTCTCGTGTATTTTTACAGACGACGAAGGAATAGCAGAATCAGGAATGTGATGTTCGGATACCTCGTCTCATGCAGGAACACGAGGATATTTTAGAGGTATTTTGAAGAGGTGCGGCGCACCGTACGAAGAATAGTATTACGATGATACGTACGTAACGTGTCATCTAAAGCGTGAAAATGGTAATGAAAGCGAGGGTGTAAAAGCGAAGAGTAATCGTCGACCGGATGGTTCTCGTTCGGTTAATAGTTACGAAAGTTGATTCGGTAATAGGATAGCGCGAAGCCGTACGATGCTTGTAAACGCGCTCTCTAAAGGAGAAAACCGATTAGGAAAGGACGATGCGCGTTTCCTTCTTCAGCGACGACTCGCGACTTTGCTTGGTAAAAGCGCGAATGGTTTATATCGCATAAACGGATAATCGCACGTTTGCGTTGAAATTTCACGATGAGAGAACGTTCATACGATGTGATCGATGTTTCACGAACGGCTGTCGAAACATCAGAGCGATAGAGACGTGTCTTACGTCGATCGATGCGAAGGAAAACGTTATTGCTATTTTTCGCGTGGTGGACGACGATGTAGTTTACCTTTGTCCGATCGTACTCGACACGTTCGTTTCGCCAGCCATGTAAAAAGAGGAATTTCGTCGAAAGGAATCGAATTACGACGACCGAGGTCGAAAACGGACAAGGACGCTGAAAGGGCCGCTCTAACGAACGACGATGGAATTCTCTGAAATTTTTCTGAAATAGGAAATTCGATCGAAGGCAGCTGTACGCGTATAGCTTTAAAAAAATGGATCGTTTTATCGAAACATACTAAATCGAAAGTAGACTAAAAGAGAATGGAAAATGCAGCAACGATGGTGTTATTTTTCAACGATTGTTTAAAGACGGTATGTTTCGGCAACAAGTATTCGCAACGAGAGAACTCACCGTGTAAATATAAATCGATGTTTTATTTTTCACTTGATCAGACGATTTTGACGTGTTCGATCTCGATGTCTCGCCGAGAGAACGTTTCCGCCTCGATTTTCACGTCGACGCGATCGATGCTCGTGTTTAGGTATCTGTCGCGATGTAGATAAGTCCAGGTTGCATATCTTAAGGATTGTAAGATGCGTATCCCGCATTGGGTTGCCACCGTTTCGATCGACACGTTCGGTTCGCAACAAATCGACTGTCCTAAGAAAAATGACAAATGCTGGAAATTAGATAGTTATCGATTTTACAGAAATCTACGCAGATCCGTCGTTTGCGAGTCGTAAGATCTAATCGGAGAATCAATTTTTCCAAATTTTCGATCTTATTTTCAAACGAGCGTTTATTTAACACTTAAATATTCTCTTATTTTGTTTTCTTTTTTTTTTTTTTTTTTTTTTTTTTTTTTTTTTTTTTTTTTTTTTTTTTTTTTTTTTTTTGTTTTTTTCGCTTTTGTTTGTCGCCGTTTGTATAAATTATTCTCCGTTGATCAATAAACTTTTACTATTATTTATCTACGCGCGTTTTACGACGATCCGTGAAACTATGATAAATACGTGGCATCTATTATCAAATCTTTTGCTTGTTTCTCTAACGGTAAAATTCTAATGTTACGTTGTAAATTTAAACACGACTTGTTGGGAACCCGACGAGAATTGACTCTGCGAACAACGATTGCCGATTCAAATCGCGAGTGGCAACTATCCGTCCAAGGGCTGTAGTAGAGACGCAAATTAAATGTAAAACATTACCTAGAATGAAAAAAAAAAAGGGAAGGTCGGAAACGCGAGAGAGAAGAACGATTTCCTTTTCTTTTTTCATGATAGGAAAAAGACACGTCAGTGGGAACAAGAAACTCGCATCTTCGTAGAAATCATATCACTTTTCGCAAGAATCATTCGACGATCCGTATAATATACATATTTACTTATTAACAGTCGATTCGAAACGACGATCGCGATATCGCGTTCTGAAGTTAATTATAGCGTAGATCGTTCGTTGTTTGACATCGTCGTCAACGTCTCGTGCCGTTGCGAGACTAATTCGTTGAAAGAAAAGAACGAAAAGAACGAAAAGAACGAAAAGAACGAAAAGAACGAAAAGAACGAAAAGAACGAAAAGAACGAAAAGAACGAAAAGAACGAAAAGAACGAAAAGAACGAAAAGAACGAAAAGAACGAAAAGAACGAAAAGAACGAAAAGAACGAAAAGAACGAAAAGAACGAAAAGAACGAAAAGAACGAAAAGAACGAAAAGAAAGGAAAGAGGATAAACCAAACGACCATCGAACTGTGAACAAGTCTCTTGTATGCGAGAGTTTCACCGAACTTTATACAATTTAGACGATTAATAGGACTACGATTTAGAGAATATCAACGGCCAAATGTCCGAGGAAAAACGTCAAATCTATGACTCGTTATTAATTTCATTTACCATCGAACTGAATGGAAATGAGTAATCAAGTACATTTGCTTACTTATTTCTAAAAGGATCGCCAAGTATTATTAGTTTTATACGAAATTCATCTGATCAAAGACTAACCTATTTAACCTGTTTCTTTATACATATACGTATACCATTCGTTACACGTCAATTCAAATACACGGTTCTCGTATCTTTTTTTAACGATTCTTATAATATTTTTCGATATTAGAGATAGAAAATCCTTAGTTACCAGTAACGATCGAGCAAGTAGCAAACGTTGAACGACGACGCGTTTAAAGGTAGAGTACTTAGCGTGGAATTTGCTCGACGCCACAAAGTCGTGTACTTAATTTTCTATTTACAGGCGAGGCAAAAGTAGGCGCGATCGGTAAAACTTTAGACGTTTAAGAGCAACAGGGAAGTCGATTACCCGCTTTCCCCGTAGTTAATCATTTCCCCGTAACGAAATCATTACCCGTAATGGTTTCCCCGTAATGGTTTCCCCGTGACGGTTTTCCCGTAACGGAGAAAGAAAAGAACCGACAAAGGGGATTGAAATTCACTGCCCGTATGTATTTTTGGAGAAACATTTTTATATCGCTTAAACGCGTACGTAGAACGATTCGTAAAACGCGTGTGATCGTACTTGTATCAGAGAGAAAAATGTCCGATCGACTCGATGTTCTTTTATCGATCGTTTGGCGCGTCTTTCGCGTGCACGCATTTTTCTGTCTTGAAACGTCGGCGTAAATGCCTGTAGCTCAAAAATACTATCGAAATTCTTTATCGCGTAAACGGAATAAAAAATCGTAGAGAATTACTTTAAAATCATGTAATTTAATTCAACTTGCGCGATAACTTATCGACCGATAATATCGATAATATCGATGATATCGACAAACCCCGTTGTAAACGACAACGAATTAATGATTACCATCCGAGCTGCTTTATTGGTAAATATTAGCAAATTCGACAAGTTACGCGTTACAGATTATAGACTCGTTTTCTACGATCTTGCGATCTACGTCGCATAGAACAAAGGCGTAACAGCGTAATATTTCGTTTCGCTTTTTACCAAATTTGTTACCGCAACGCTTTCGTCGTGGCTTTATCGGTATCGACCATTTGCAACCTTTGACTCGTTAAATTTCGTTAACAGCGTTGCTTGAATCGCGCGAGAAGCTCCTGAATTGTAAGTCGCGTACCATACGACGATATCGGTCGACCGTTAATTAAGAAAATTGCCAATTGATCGCCAAATGCGTTGGAGCATTGCAAAGTGATAAGACTAACATATACGTATATAGTCGAATCTTATTCCGAGCTTGTCTCCTTTGTAACAAACGTTTCGTCGCTTCGAATATCCTAAGATGTCGCAAGTGTAATTATACTCGCTTATATTTAGCAAACGAGAAAACAGACTGGCGCGTATAGGCTAACGGATCGATAAAGAAGAGATCGATCGGACAACTGCAGTTTCCAATCCATCGAACTTACTTCTTTGCTATACGTATTGTATATGTGTAACGCTATGCTGTACATTTGCGCGCATTAATTATCAACCGTATCATCGATGTTTCTCGCGTAGGTGAATAATCGTCGAGTATCGATCGGATCGGTTTTTCAGTTTCGATCAACGTATCTTATTAATACGATCGCGGTAATAGGAAGTGATTCTACGATTTATATGTCTTTTCTTTTCTTAAATCTAGATAATCCGTTTCGATTGGTTTCCTCGTTGAAATAGTATTTGGGTACTTTTAACAGATGCTCGTAACGTCGTCGATTTACGACGATCGTAGATAATATTCGGTAAAATTTATCGATCAATGTTTAAACGAGCCTTTCCCATATTTACGAGTGTACTCTTTTTAGGCTTGTTTCTTACGGGAACATGATAATTTTCGCATTTCAGTAAAATTTTCATGTGACAACGTTATCGATATACGGATCAATGTTCGTGTAAATATGATAAAGATCGAAGCAAAGGATATTATTTTGTTTCTTCTTAGGATATCGGAAAAACCTGTAACGTAATAATTATTTCTATGTATTAAAGTAAATAAAAAATACGTGACGTGTATTACGCAACGAATTGCGAATAAATATTTTACCGCTTTTACCGCTTTTACGTTGGTATAAATGTACAAATCTTCGTCGTTATCGAATCCTATATACGTTAACACGACTTTAGTTTGGTCGCGTTTGACGCGATGACAAAGGAAAGCAGATCGGTAATCTTTACGAACCGATAAAAAGTTCCGTTTCCATTGAAACGTGCACGTATTCACGTAAAATTTTCCATTACGCGTGCTAAAAATTAATTAAGCGATTATTTGAAAAATAAATTTGATTAACTCGCACGGTAATTATTATACGCCATCTTTTGTTAAAGATTATTGGCTATATGTATGTATGTACGTATGTATTTGCACTGCGATTCAAAGGAGATATCGCATCGAATTAGATGTCGGTGTATTGCTTTCGTTGGATCAGCTTCGGAAGCGTTGCGAATCGGTTTCGTTCGTTCGGGTTGTCAGTATCGTATTTGCAAGCGCGTAGATACCACCGTCGGCGATGTAATATAAGAACGATCTATGTACACGTGGTAAGCTCTCGATTACTCTGTACTAAAGCGTTTAGCGTTTCGTTATTATATTGCGTTGTATCGTGTTATTTTTTTACGAGAGAAATAAGGAAAAATCGTTGGATAAATTTTGCCCGTTTTACCGTTTATCGCGATTACCGTTTCGAAAATATCAAAATGTAAATACCGCGCTTGCGTGAATTCTAAGAATATGCCGCTTAATTCTTATTTATCGTAATTAATGTTTTCGCTTAAATAGATTTCGAAATTACTTGCAAAAGGACAAAATTTATCGAACGATTCGACGAAAATAAAATAAGAATTTCATTGGAACAAAATTCATAGACCTGTCAAATATTTCAGTATACTGAGATTAATCAGAGGATGGACGCTACGAGATGCAAGATTTTTTCGAAACATCTCGCAGCGATATTTCCAAGACATATCACGACGGGTGAGAAAGGAGAGCGGTACTGGCCATCGATCGAATTGAAATTATTTTCGTTTTTACGGTGCTCGATTCCAATGTTTTTATAATCTCGATGTATAACAATATGTTGGCTGTTCGTACACAATTGGTCAAGCAACATTGGACACCGGCTAATAACCGTTAAGAAATGCGTTATTCTGTGATAAATCGTAACTGTCGGCCGAGCATGCAAGATTCTATGCACGCGAGTCGGAAAGATGTTTTGGTTTGGATTAATTAGAGATAACGTTCGATCGATCGTCGATTCGTGCCAATTACTTTTTAGTCGATCGATAAATATCCAAGTGTACGGTGTAAGAGAACGACGCGGTTGTATAATAAATATGAAATAACGCGCGTTATCGCTGCTGTACATAGTATGATAATTAAGGATGGAAAGATTATATATATATATATATATATGTACGTTTATATTTTTTAAACAGCGCGCACAAATCACAGATACGTTAAATACCACGAAACGTGCTTGAATAACGGTGTCCGCGATTAAGTCGAAGGTGTTGGACGATGTATAGCTAGTCTATTGAAATTATGTTACCATTCAAGACGAAACTGTGAAAGAATCGCTAAAATTTCTCAGACAAACCGATCTTTTCGAACGAAGATTACGAAAGGCAAGCTAAAAAACAGATCCCTTATGGGTTGTAACTAAAATTATTATCAACGAATCGATATTATGATCGAGTTAAAGGATTCGCACGATGCTCGAGTATCAGCTCTGACGGTAATAACGCGTTGTCTTTCTTTCGAATTTATCGTTTCTAGAACGCAGCTGCGTCAAAGTAAATTAGATTTTATTCTTGAATGGATCGTTCGTCGTTAAATCGTTGAAACGAACGATTTGCTTGTACAGAAGTATCGGTTAAAAACGTATACTTTGGTAATATGCTAATTCTATTTTGTCGTAATATGTATTTTTATACATATTATAACATAAACCTATTAAACTCTTTGCCTTATCGCATTTTATGTCACGCTCGATCCAATTCGTACTTTTAATCTCGAATGCGTTGTCGCCTGTATTTACTAGTTACCGCGACATTAACTAATTATTTCCACCAGTTATTCATTAATTAATAATTAACGATAAATGTATTTATTTTCGATAAAACTGTATTACTATTATTATTATTATTATTATTATTATCATCATTACATCGTTGTCGTTATCATCGATACATTGTGTCTTCTTTACTCAAAACGATCCAAACGATCCAAATTATAATACTCGTTAAATGTCGTTGAATTTGGACGAGAAATCGATTAAATTGAAGGATCAACTTTTTTGATTTTACGCGCAAAGAAGGTTAAACGCTGATCGTATCTGTATATGTAGAACGTTTCGATATTATAGCAGCGAGTAGCCGATACTCGCGTAAGTAGCTGCTAAGAAATCGTAAGGCAAGGGGTTAAATAAGAAAAGAATACCAGATTGAATAAAAGTTTAATCGAAGCAACGTACGAAATATGAAAGTTTTGTTGCGTGGGAACGAAGTATATGTTTAGATGCGAAAGTTGGCAGGAGTTTCGAAGCAGTAGTGGCGAGATTTGCGTGCGCAAGAAGGAAATTACGTAAGCTACGTTTTTTCTTTTGTAAATATAGAATTTTGTACCAGCTGCCAGAACAGCCGATCCTTAGGGATGATTTTACGAATCGTCGACCCGTGCGATTTCTTTTAGGATTCGTAAAACTATCTCGCGATAATTTTGTCGTAATGCTACCAGTAAAACGCGTTAATCCGTATCTGAAAAATGGTACAGCGTGCGGAGTACGAAGGGACACCGGTTGTCTCGCAGAAACAAAACGAAAGACGAAATATCACGTACGTAATAAATATGGTTCTTCCAATAAACGAAAGTTTCTTTCTTTCTTTCCTTAGTTTTTCCAATAAATGTTCTTCGCAGCGATAACCGGAAACGGAGGGATTTAATCGATTCGAACTGCCAAAGAGAAACTGAAAGAGAACATTTTTTTTTAATGCGTCAATTTGAAATTGTATTTGTTACAAAGGGATGTTGCTAAATGTTATTAATAAACGGAACGTTGTTGCGTAGCGACTAAAATATTGTCGCGAGCTGCTAAGCAACAAAATTTGCACCGCTCGTTCTTAAAGTTCGACGATCTGCCGAGACCGATGCGAACTGCGGACGAGCCTGAACTCAGAAATTTACGTTCCATCGATAGGAACGTTGACAAGGAAAATTATTTTCTTTCAAGTAAATTACACGAATTTGCAATGTGTTGGAATAATTCTTTAATCAACTCGTTGGTCGGATAATCTTAGTCTCGTTCCAAGTTCTAATACGCAATCGGATAAAAGAATATGAACGGTAAACGCGTGCCCGAGTAATTTCGACGAAAAGATAAGAATAAAAATTTGTTCTACACGGGAAACGGGCTACGTCGGTCCGAATAAAACTGACGTGCTAAAACATGCTACATGTTGAAATACGAGTAAGGTAAACTCTTTGTTTCATAGTTTTCTTTTCATTTCTTTATTCTACAGTCACGATTACACGTATTGAAACGATTTCCATAATATATAATGCATTCGCAACGTGTCGATTGATTTTCAATAACGCTGAAGCTCGAACGACGATTCTGTGTTACAATTATACAGGTAAATGTATTCGTCTTTTTTTTCTTCCGTTTTCTAAATCCACCGTACTTGATCGTTTCGTTTCACGTGCCGTCGTATCTGAAAGATACAAACGGAAGTGAATTTCGTTACTGTACGAGTTAAATACGACGAGTTTAACAGTTTAGATTAGAATTACTACTGTAATTGTAATATAATAAACGAGGCGTTAATTACTATCATCTTTTTTTTTTTTTTTTTATCGCGTATCGATACTTCGAAGGCGGCGACTTAAATCGAATATTCAAAATTTGACAATTTTTGCGTCGAATCGGTGACTCGCGTCTGTGGCGATGAAGCGGACGTCGACGAAGATAAATTAACCGTTCTTGAATTTAACGGCACTTTTGGAGGTAACGAGCTTATTTTGTCCCGTGTCTTCAAGTTGGGCTCCAGCGTGGCATTTCCACTTTGCGGTCGTCCTGAACGTCGAAAATCTACATAAATACCGCGTAAATACGATTTTTACGCGAATTTTTTGTATCTCTTATCTTTCCTCTCAACTGATTCAGCATCCTTGAAAAAATGCCCGGTGCGTTTTCTTCTATATGCTTTTTGTCCTCATTGTCCTCGTTATTAGGATTGCGACGCAAGATACGGCTCAGAGAGCCAGCTCGAGGATGGAACATTCTTTTCGGCGAGCCATCTTTATCCACTAGCTTCAGCATTCTACCTAAAGAGTTGCTCTTTTCTTTTTTCGCCGCGTCCTCGCTTTCCATAGTTTTAGCCGGATTCTGAGAAAAAGCATTTGAAATGTCATTTGTCTTTTGTCAGAAAGATATACACTGTCGTAAATCTATTTTCATATGTAAACGGATAAAAAAAAAAAAAAAAAAAAAAAAAAAACATAACGAACGATATTTGTGATCCGAAAAAAAATAAAAAGTGCGTTTTTATTTTACAATAGCTATTCTTATACGTGTAAAATGCAACATTATTTCTGATAATCGGATTAATTTCAATTAAATTTCTTTTTTATATCACGCTCATTTACTTGGTATTTGCTGTACTTGTAGTTTTATAACAACCACGGCACAGACGAGTCTCGTATTAATAACTCGCTGTTATAGTCGAATCGATTATTCGACTCGTTAAAAAAATCGATAAATAAAAGTGTTCGATGGGAACTTGGAACGAAAAATTTTCTAGTACGAATTTACGTCAAATTCCCAAACATGTAACTCCTTTTCTGCCCAATTATTTTTCACTGTTCCCCTTTCGTTAAATTTCTGTCCGCTCCTTTCTATCCGGCGTTGCGTTAGGGCAAATAATATACTTTTCGCAGTGTCGAGTCGCTTACGATATCGCTATCGACATCGACGCATGATTTATCCGTTACAGGTGTTTGAGAGCGCTGCTTAAACATTTTCCCCATTCGATTAAGCGTAGCGGTCTTCAATTTTCTGGCATCTTGTCTGACAGTCTCGGTCCTTGACAGTCTTTGCGTTAACTCCGCGGACCCGTCCTTTTTCCTCGAAACACTTTTGTCTTCGTCCGAACCTAAGCAGGCAAATTGAACCGTTCGAGTTGATATACTTTCGGATCTTTCAACGGATACGTATTTTCTCCTTTTCGACAGAGTATTTTACAACTGGGCCCTACAATCTGCACAGGGCACGCTTAATTTTAAGGTACGTTCAGCCACCTCGGAAGGTAAGTTAACGCTCCCGCTAAAACTAAAGTATTTCGTACTTTTTCGAAATTTTGTTGTTGCTTTACGTTGCAACAGATCGCTAATAGGTTTTACCACGCCGGATAAAGAATATACGAGTTAAGACAGATCGGTGTTGTACCTTTTTTGTCGTTTCTTTTGTCGAACTGTCGAACTCCTCGCTTTGCTTAGAACCCTTACAAGGCTGATTCTTAGCCGAGCTCGTTAATTGTTTGGATTAATTCAAAGTTAACGCTCAACGTCAAACTTTTCGTAATCGTTCTCCCATCGAAAAGCTTGACGTTCGCCTTTCGCGATGAACGATCGACAGCTTCTTGCGCGTAAATTAGTTTACTTACTCGATGTGGCCCGCAGCACGATCGATCGCGAATCCTTAATTGCATCCTGTTGCGTGGAAGAACGATTCGTCGAACCGTGAGATTCGTCCAAACCAGTTGCTCCCGCCGTAGTCTGTTGAATTAAGCTTCGTCTTTTTATTTCGTTTCTTAGTTGCGCGGTCAAGCGATAAAAGTTTTTATCGTTTCAAACGACGTTCGAAATTCTTTTAACGAATCTTTCAATGATTCGGCTTTTATCGTCATCCTCGTCATTCTATACCGGCACGATCGCAAGTTAAATTACGGTAGTTTCAACAGATAGAATCGTAAAGTAACGTTATAGAATCGAATAGGAATAAATTTAAACTCTGTAGCTCGTGATGTTTAACGCGATGAAAATACAAGACGGCGATATATAGTTGATATTACGTTTGATAACGAGAATGGAATAGGAGAAAAAAGCAAGATGAACGCGCGCAAGAAGCGACTTACTGATTTCTGTGGTTTTACTCCTTTCTGAGCACCGTCGTTCATCTTTCGTTCGTTTCTTTAGCCAACGAACGGAACGCGAATCCGTGAAAGCAATCGAAAAGGATTGAAACGTGGTTGCGTTTGTTTTTTCCTCGCTTGACTTTTTGATTGACGATGCGCGTCGTTCATGCCTTCGCTTCCGTCTCTCCGATGTTGCTTTTCAACCTCGAGATTTTCTTCAGAGCTTAAACATTCGCCAACAATACCGTTAACGTTTCCATTCTCTCGGTGCAAATCCGCGAAACGTGCACGAAAACGTGGTTCAACGTTGTCGTCTCACGACATTCTATCGGTAAAAAGTAATTATACCTCGTCAGAATCGATGTACGAGCGTTTTCCTTTTTCATCCCTGACCAGCAATGGCGGAATGACCGTTCGTTGTTTCGCGAGCTGAAAACGTAGTAGATGGTATTGAATATATTTGCATTATTAAGGCTTTTTCGCGTCAAGAATATTTATATTGCCCAGATGACAAGAACTTTCATTACAGTATCTACGCTACATTCTCTTCCATGTGAATTAACATTTTTTTTTTTTTATCTTATTTCTGTGTACGCGAAATAGAAGATTGGATAGACTTGCGTTTAAGAAAGAGGAATTTTCGTAGAAATAATTCGCTAGTAGTCGGAATACTAGTCCTCCTTTTACATCGTTTCCAGAGTAACTAATCTTTCTTGTGTCTCGTCAACGATCAGCCGATGGAACACGTTTTTGCCATTCGTTTCCAAGATATCTCTCTGCACATGGACTGCCTGGAACGCATTGCTCGCAACGCATTGCAAGACTTGGTCGTATTATGCGGCGACACGCTTTGTTCGATACCCGAAGAATGAGATTAGTACGATTTCTAAAACTCAAGTTACGATCACCTCTATGAGTAGTACCTACTGTATGACTGATTCGCTCGCCAAAGCGAATATACTTGCGTGAAATTGTCCCTTATCGTTCGTCAAAAATGTAGGGTGGAATATTAACGTATAAAATAGGGTGTGCAAAGATTCGAAAGCTTTGATATATAAAAAACAAAATTAAATAATTATATAATATTATTTAACAAATAATATATATACAATACTGGAATGGAGGCGCCGGGTATCGATCCCGGTACCTCTCGCATGCTAAGCGAGCGCTCTACCATCTGAGCTACGCCCCCGATACGAATAAGCTTTTTATTTTACAATTTTCTTCACATTATTTTCTTTTGTACAAACGTCATGACAAAAACGCGTGCCATCGAAAACGGTTCGCTACAGTTTCGTGGACAGGTTCGCGTTATTTTACAACGACCGCTGCATGAACGCTTACCGTCGGTATCGGCAGTTCTATGTCTAATACGCGTCACAATGTAGGTATAATGTGGATGTAATTAAAGTGGTTCTTAGATTGCATCGTCCCTATATTTACGATCATACAACGTTAGCAATGTTACGTTTGATCTTGATAGAACGATGATTTACCCCGCAAGATCGTCGGATCCCGTTCCGATCGTATTACAGAATTTGTGTATACCGAGAAGTATACAAATCTTTTAACGATAACTGTAAAAGCGAAGTATACAGGCATTTGAACAACTATGAAAATTCATTGACATCGGTTGACGCTTCCGTGATTCGACGAGCAACAATTTGCTTACGATGGGATGAACGACAATTTCAGTAATCTCTTCGTTGATATAAATTTTAATCCCGCTAAAATATTAACAAGTATCCGTCGCGATATTGTCAAAATAATAACGTACATATAGTACAATCGGTTGTCACCAATTTTCAGACGTAATTTTCTCGAAAACGAAGCCGCGAACGAATATCTTCGAATTATCTTTTCATAAGTAATTCACCGTTGTCGTTCTACACTGTCTGTTCCGAAACGCACTCTATAGCGGAACGAATGAATTGTTCATAGATGTAATTTTATCATTAAATTATTGTTTTATTATCGCGTATTTATTAAATTACATTTATTAGATTTTGTAATCTACGTTGAGGAAAAACATCTTTTGTATGTTATTCCCTATATAAATATTAAACAATCGAAATTATTTTATTTCAAACAATTTTCCCATGAACGAATCTGTTTATACAAGTACAAAAATCTTTCAAATAGAACATAAATATTTTGAAGCAATACGCTGTCGTGGATATTTCGAAGAATAAACGTATATAGTATAGTAAATAAATGAATACTTGACAAAGTTTTTAATGTTTTGACGAATTAGTATGGTGTAAATGCAGCAAATTCTCGCCAGAGGGACACGTTTCTCACTTGCGAAAAGGGCACTGGCGTAAGATAAATTTCAACGCAACGGCGGTATCCCTACTTTCGTTCCCCTTCAAACAACGTATAAATCTTTCGCCTTTTACTAAAGATTTCCGTGGAGGGGAACACTAGATAAGTTTATAACTTAATTTTTTGTTATACCCAACGTCCGTTGGGTAATTAACGATCCAAAGCATAATTATTAACACGATTGTGTTTATCGCCAAAAGGATATACGTACGATTTTTTGCACAGATAAACAATTTAGGAAAAATGCAGCAAAAAGGAAAGTCGTGTATATACGCTCGGGTGCGTGTACTTTAAATTTTGGCTATAGAAAATGACAGGTTTGCGTAAAGTTCCAACGAAACCAGTAAATAGAAAATACGCGTAATTGTTATTTTAATCGTGACGTTGTTTGTCGAGAGAGAGTTTTCAAGTAAAAACTAGCAATCGCATAGGGAAAATAAATAAAATTTATAACGATAATTACGTAACAGACAGAAAAAAAAAAAACGGGCTCGTCCGGGATTTGAACCCGGGACCTCTCGCACCCTAAGCGAGAATCATACCCCTAGACCAACGAGCCGCTACGTGCAAAGCGTTAATCAATTATAAATATAACCGGAGTGAACAGTTGTATAGTAATAATAATAGCGAAATAATTGCACAATTAATTGTAAGTTCGGTTTGACTTCGGGGTTGACTTCGTGTTGTCGAACATAACGTTATTGCCTTTTTTGTTCGTCATCTAATAGTTTTAGGTTCAATAGTTTTAATATGTATATATAATTTTTCTTAGAAAAACAAAATTGACCCTCGTATGTCGTCCAGGCATCTACCTAAAAAAATCGCGTCCTTTAAATCACGTTAAATTTCGTTCCCCTCGAAACTATCCAATTTTTATTTGAAACATTTAGCGGTAAAAACGTTACTTGCGTAATAATCGGAGCGATTACAGTTACGGGCTCGAAAATGCTGCATTCTTGTTCGTATCGTTGAAACATCTGTAACGCAACGACGAAATTTTTTTATTTGAAACCTTTTGGCGATAAAAATTTTATTGACACTGTTACGTTTACCTTTGACGACGTCCCTCATGGTCTGGCCGCCAAGGCCCACGCACCGTTACACCGATCCGTAATAAACCTAAGGAACCACCTTCCACCGAATCTTTTTAACTTAGTCTCTACTCACATAAGTATTTTCGGTTTATGGATGGTCCTTGAAACAGTCCTTGGGTATTTTGCACGCTCTGACAAATTACGGAGAAAAGCAGGTTTTTCCCATGAACAAGGACACCCATGAGCCACGTTGGCAGGAGACTTTACAACCTTAGGACAGTCATCGCTACGGTTTACGCGACATCGATTCAATACGACTCGACTACCAAGTCCACGACTATCGATCGTTTATCTCAAATATATCTTCCGAAACGGCGCAACATTAAGTGTATCAAGTTGTTGAAAATATATATATTATAAAACTGTTGATTACAGTTTTATTCCATAACAACTACCCCTACTATCCCACAATAAATAAGGGGTTCGATCTGTTCGTGGTGTCGATTGGTACAATCGTAACGGGAATTTACGACTCCCGTTGACGCGTTTCCTCGCGATCGCGTCTCCCCGCGACTGGCCGAAAATACAGACACATTTGTGAGATTTTTCCTGATTAAAATGAAACTAAACACGCGTATGTGTATGATGATACTGTTATAAAATTTTATAGTGAATTTTATATAAATGTATGTGGATATACGGTCGCATAAACGTTAAGGATTGGTAGAGCTACAGTGACGTTTTGAAAAAAATATTCTCAATGATAAATATCTCGGTTGATAATTGATACGGATTAAAAATCTTTCTCCGTACATTCGTACGTAAATAACGGTCTTTATGCCGATTCGATAGAAATCGGAGGAATTATTTCATCTTCCTTGGAAGAAAGAGCGTACCTATTCTGCGGAGTCGTTTTTCCACGATAATTTTAAAGAGATTACTTCGTTCCAAAGTGTGCACGATAGAGTAAAACTCTTAAAGAATAGGAAGAGCACCCTCGCTTGTTGCTCAATTTGTCAAAGCTGTAGAAATTATCCTCTACGGATAAACTTTTGAAATAAATAAATAGCTTTATGCAAAAACTAACAAAAGCTTTGAGCCGATATTTTACCAAAATTTTAAAGTCACAAAGTTGTTTAAACATCTATGAATAGCAAAGAAACGAAAAAAAGGTTTATTTCCATGGTTTTCATATTTTTTTTTTTTTTTTTTTTTACATGTCAACATGTGGTCCGATTTTAGCTTTACAGGACTCGTTTTATAGATCTTTCTATGCGCGAAAAATCCGCTTTTCAAACTTGTGTATCTTTCTTTTTTTTAACAATGTTGCTCAACTTTTCAACAATGTTTCAAACACGTACATTTCATTTTTAACCATCTTTCGAATCATTTCGTGCAAAAGAGTCGCTGTTTACAATTTTTTCCGACACGCCGCGACGCACGAAGGGCCTATCCCTGAGCTTAAAGCCCATCAGATAGATTTCTAAATACTTCTTTTGGACAATTGTGATACATTTGAATCGACATATTATTTAAACGATGCTATTTATAGCGATTGAAATATTAAAGAAGCGTGAAAACAAGCGGCGCCGTGGCTTAGTTGGTTAAAGCGCCTGTCTAGTAAACAGGAGATCGAGGGTTCGAATCCCTCCGGAGCCTTAAATCAAAACCTAATCCTCGCCATAGCGTTAAGAGGGGTTTTTTTTTTTTTTTTTTTAAACGTTACATGGAAACTGTCAATATTTACGTAATTACATATTTTAAAAATATCGATGAACGTTAAGGGAAATACATGGTAACTAAGAAATTTCTAGACGTATAAAAGTAGGAAAGAAACGAAATTCCAAGAACAATATCCATATTCGTACATCGTTGGAAATGAAATAAATTCGAGATAATAATATGTGATAAATTTGTATTTTCATGTGTACACGGACAGTGGACAATCTGCTGGTCTCGACGGTGCTTAAAAGACTAGATCGCGTGCCGAAAGCACGATGTATGGCGTAACCATATTGCAAAAGCAATAACGAAACGTATCGTTTACCGATGGCAGTTTAATTTTGTTCCGTCCTATAATTCCGAAGCGGTTCGTTTGAATTCGTACGATCATTGCGTTCGAAATTGAAATAAAATTCCTTCGAGGCTGATTCCTTATAAAACGAAAGAACGGTTTTAGCGTTTCAGCGTCGTTCACCGTTCTACTTTTTAACGCGTGGACGTTTGAAAATCATGTTTATTTCTTATAATTCTTATATTCTTCGTGTACCTATATTTATAAATAACGTTATATACGACGAAGGCATATATAGTCACGCCACTACCTATTGTTAGCAGGGAAAATGCAGCCTATCTGTACACTGTGTATATCGTATTACATTTCTTTTCGTCTATACTCAAGTCGAACTTAATTTCTTCATACGTAGTATACTATACTTAAGGTCTACTTACAAGCATTCGCACGACTCGCTTCATCTCTCACAGTTATATTCAACTTTCGCGTTACTCAATTACATCGATCATTCAACATCGATTGGAATGGTATCTACAATGCGGATGATACAAAAGTAATGTGGTTACTCTGCGCGTTACGCGTCGTTCGATTAAACGTTGCATGTGCTAGGTACGATTTACAAATGTTCAAACGGAACATCTACGTAATACGCGCTAAAGAACGTTCGATTAACATGGAACCTAAAATTAATTTTCCCCGAGAATAGAGTAGAACGTAATTTTATATTTGTATCTTAAAAATTTACTTCGACGAAGATTAATTAAATCAACGTACGAGATATAATAGTGTTATGTGGCATGAATTAAGATTATGTAAGGCGTAAAACTTTATTTCAAGCATCGTCCTATCCTTTGGATATAACGTAAGTACATTTTCCTTATTCGGCAGTATCCAACATACGTATATTTTTCGATTACTTTCGTAATTCAACCGTACCGTTTAAGCATTATACACAGGCAAATAAAAAATTAGATCTTCACACCGAAAATATTGGCTTTAGTATCTATATCGATCGAACATATTTTATTCCTTTCAGTTTGCGCATTACGAACGTTTACAGTTCCGTAGCTTGCTTAAACGTCTTGTATATTTAGTCGATCGTTGTCAGTTCTACTAATGCACGTTTACGTCATACAAAATAGACGTTTTTTGGTCGTCGCGACAGATCGATTCAATTTTTTCTAGCATGTATTTTGTAATTGGTACGACGAATAAATCGTGGAATCGGTTTCGACCTTTTTTTAAACGTATAGCCAATTATTTGCTAGATATGTATGGCGTCAAGTAACTTTTTACATAATTTACATTATTATACCGTCAAAGCAAACTATTCGAAAGGTGAAACTGCGCGAATGCCTACTAGTTGAAACGTAACGAAAGACGGACGATAATTGACATTTCTAACAACGGTTCCTTATGATCGAACAAGAACGCGGACATTTGATATGTTCTGGTGGACATTCTTCGTTAAAATCTGCTACTCGAACGTTAAATGCTATACAATTGGACAACGAATCGCGTCTAAGCGCTTAATATCGTGATTTTCCACGGATATTTATCCGTCGGACGTCTTGAACATTTAATTAATTAATTACGAAATTAATCACGAGTAAAAGTTGTATGATAAATTAGAATTTAACGAAATATTTCATCTAACGTTCTGTAATAATTCTTACTCTCGCGATTGATTAATGTCACGTAAAATTAGTTTAGTCGTCTAGCACGTTTCACACCGTACTTGCCGTTTGCGAAATTTACTCGTTTATTCGATCGTCGAAGATTCTTGTATTCTGATTTCAAATTACATTTGAAAATTAACTTGAAGCAAACAAACGAGAAGACCAAACTAAAAACGCATTAATTATCTCGATAGGAAATTTTAACGCAGAACGCAGAATCGTTAAGCGACAATTATATTAAGCGCGCGATCGATAAAGAAGCGTAAATGATATTTATCGATATTTGTCTTCGTAAGGATGAGAATAACGTGTATTCTTCGAGGATTATCGAATAAACGGTAATAGCTTTAAAGAAACATCCGCGTGTTCGGATACGTTTCGCGTCGTTGGATGATAAAAAGATTGTAAATTCGTTTCCCCTCGGTCTTTTTACGATCGCTGTAGAACGCATGTACGGAGAATCTCAAAGCGGAATATCACGTTGTCCGTGACATCGCCAACGATTCTTTTATCCTGTCTCGCGATCCTTGTGACGTTATTTCTTTCGTTGATCGCTAAAATCCCATAATCAGCTTTCTTTTTCTCCCCTCCTTCGTTTTGAGTACGTCGCGTTTACGAACCGATGCGTCGAACGTGAAACGATCGATCATCCGATTCGTAAACCAGTGAAAATTGTACGTACATAATATGTGAAACGTAGAACCGTTATGTCGAGATTTTTTATGAAAAACTATAAACCTTTGTTTCAATCATCCAAAAGTATGCAGTTCGAGCGACGATAAAGGATTACTTGCCAAAGTTAAAGCGTGTCTATCTCTAAACAGGCTCAACACGCGCAACTCGTGTATGTAGAGTGGCTCGCGAAAGTATTTGTACGCTTCTAGAATCTTTTCATCGATTATCGTCGTATTATGTATCACGTAGGCGAAGATATAGGAGGAAAATATTCGGAAATTTCATTAGCGATGTCGTTACTGCGAGTATATTGGCGAGTATATTTGAAACGAAATTGAAGATGTACGATACGATAGAGATTATAAGATATTTAATGCAAGCATACGACGCTTAATATCGCGCAACGTTCAGTGAGATCATTTTTAGCGTTAATTAGATGTTTCGGACGATTTATTTATCTACTATTATTTATTATTTACTACTAATTATTTACTAAGCGTATGCTCGCGATAAACGTCTTGGTAGGTCTTGATACGAGTCTTACCCGCCAATGAAATTTCGAAAAGTTTTGTACAATGCCTATAACGTGTTTATACCTTCGCGAGCAACTGTATGTTTTTCACCTAGCGTCGTTAAAACATTAAAACGCTATTTATTTCGGAAAATTGATTAACTTTCATGCTACTGTCGCATTAATTCGCAAATAAAATTGCAGACACAAAAAGATAACAACGATTGCTTTTCCACGCAACGACGAATTTTCACCTAAGTTGTCGATCGTTGAACGATACGTCGAACGTCGAAGTCACCTAATAAATCAGGTGGCAAAAAAGTGAATAGGTTTCCATAACGCGTTAGATTAGTACACAGACCGAAAATTCCACTTTGTAATTTATTTATGCAAGATGTTCGAGTTTGAAATAAAAGAGAAAAGAAATCTCGTATTTAGCACTAGGAAATATTCGTTTTAAAATTACCATAAACCTTTGGTCCTCGAACTACGACAAACGTATAGTAAATAATCAAAGTCCGGTATTGTCGAAGGACTTTTTAAACGTGTTTCGTATTTCATCGAAAGAAATAATTACCTTTTTACTTGCGAAACACGTTGCACATTTCCATAAATGGGGAACAAATTTTCCTGATATTACAAATATTTTTCGACGTTATTCCGTCGTATTACGTAACGGATAAACTTTCTTTGTACGATGTACGATGTACGATGTACGATGTACGATGTACGATGTCGTTATACCGGTATATGCATTCAATTTCGACGCGTTCTAAGTACATACGTCTATAATCTTTGTATTTAAATGTGTTTTAATTCTAAAGCCTATAAGCTTCACGCTCTTTCGTACGTTTTAATAAAATCTCTATGTCAGCGTATCGCTTAATTAAATCTACAAGTTTCAATTTACATTCCACTCGTATTACATTTATAGACTATATAGTAAAGTTAATGGCGTTTTTTTTTCTTTTTGTTATTTGAGACTGTCCCCGTTATTACAAAAATTTGACGCAGTTACGTGTATGTATACAGCGTATATCTTTGAAATTGTTCAAATTTAATCCTTCCTAACCGTAAAGAGATTTCTTTTCTTCGCGAAGAAAGATCAATCGTTATCTTGAAAAACACTGGCATAATTTAGCGACGACGATGCGATTTTCTTACACAATTTTCACGGATAGCTTGAGAAATTACAATTGAGGGACTGTACAGTTTTTCCTGCGCGCTGTTTCACAGACAGATTCCATCTTCGATCGATCCATGATTGTTACGGGCCACGCGAGGTGTGATTCAGTTTCAGATTCAGCCATCTTTCGTTATTTAATTATTTAATGCAGTTCAAGAGCGTCGAAACGATGCTCTCAGTCTTTGGATAATACTATATCTAACGTACTACATACAGTTATATTATATACATATATACGAATATACGATTACCTATACAAATACATGGGCCGTATTATAATACTTTATATATATATATATATATATATAATCATATATAATATGCGGTCGTATATGCATATGTATATGTATATGTATATATACACGAATGCATATCGATAATCGTTTCGTTCGATACACATTGTCCTTGGTATAAATACGAATCACCGGAGGCTTCCACCGAGGCTGTTGGTGCTAGTAGTCGAGCGATCGTTATTATCGTTATTATCGTTATTATCGTTATTATCGTATTCGCAAAATCGATTGTACCAGATTTCTATATCTTATCGATCTTCCTCGAAACTAATACGATGGAAACGAAAAGTTTGATCTATCGTGACTTGACGTTCTTTTTTTTATTACGCAGCAATAAATAGTGTGCAATATCGTTGTCACAAGAGATAGAGCAACAGATAGAGGTAAAAACGAGATATTTGTAAATAAGAGTAAAAGTAAAGCGCTATATATTGTTGTAATTCCTTCTTTCGAAATACAATATCGGTGGTAGACAGTTTCGAAATTTTAGACAAAAACTTTCCCCGTGAGCATTTTAGACACCCTCTGCGAGAAAATCCGCGCCACTCTGTACATCTCTTACTTTATTATTATCTTCGTTTTCCTTTGTTCGATCAACATTATTACCGCGTCTGTCTGCGCCGCGAAGAATACAAGCAATGGTAAAAGTGCTAATTTCCGACTAGCGAGATATAAAGATAAATTAAACAATGTTTTAATGCGTGAAACATGGCGAACGAAGAACGGCTACCGCGATCTTAATCTCGTTGCAAAACGTTAGTTAAGGCAACTGACTACGCGATAACTAAGAACGAAATTTGACATTGACCGCTATCTCCAAGTATAGCGTACCATTGAGCACGATCCAGGCTCGCTAAATAACGCACCTCTGTAAATTCAATTCCGGCACAGGATCTTCTCGCGTTCCCTTGCTTATTGCTCGCTACGCGACGTTCTCCGTGATAAAAGAATTTTTCCATCCGCTTCATCTACGCGATTACGGTTTACGAATAACTTACGACAGCTAATATCGTTACACAATAATAATGATACTAATCGTAATAGAGTATGTCGTCTTATAATACAGGTGTGATGGGTGGTCAGCGCGATTTCGTGATTTAATTTATCCTCGGTATGGAGTCCCTGAGCGATGGATTTTTAAGTGGATTTACAAATTGTCGATGGGTCGCGATCGAAAGAAGGATTTGATGATAATGTGCTGGCACGGTGGGGGCCGCTCTTCAAGCCGGATGTAGCGTTCTTAACTGCGGACGATGGTAGAGGTAAATGGCGAATGTGACCAAAGCGAAAATCAAGCTGAAAGAGTCCTTGTTCGACGCCGCGGCGGAATCTTCGTAATCATCCTCTTCGTTTCCGCTGGTTTCTTTGCGGCCTCGTAACTTTAGATCTGCAAGAGGAAATCACGATACTCTTACGGCGGCGTGTACAAATCGATTCGACGAAAATAGTTTAACGTAAGGTGTTTCGTTTATTTTCCATTCAGACAAGAGAATAGAAATATAAGGGAGGAAGGAAGAGAAGATTTGGCGAGTAATACGATAACAACAAATTTAGTTATGCGCACGCAGTGACCTAGTGGCCAAGTTTCTAGGCGAAACGCGAAATAACGTATCGAAACGCGCCGTTGCTTCAAAAATGAGAAAATTCGAAAATATTAAAGAGAACGCGTAGAGGAGAGTCTTTGAATACAATCGCCAGCAACGCAACGATACGTTATTTTCTTAATTGGATTCATTAACATTAACGAAAAGAATAACATTTATTCGTAGAACCGAATGAAACGTCGTTTTTCTCATTTCTCTCAAGGTAAAAACAGAAACATGTATTTCGGCTGTTATTAGTTTTTTATAGCAGATACAAACGAGATACGAGTATATACACGTGTATAGTTATAGTTATATTATTTTATATTATATTATATTACAGTTATATATTAGTACCTCTTTCTTTCAGCATGTCTTGGTTTCCTTCGAAAATATCGTTTCTCGAATTGTGCCTTAATTTCCCTGCAACAATATCGATGTTTATCAGATAAATCGTATCGAATCGTGACATCTTATCGAGATACGAGAATTTAAACGATCCTGTAAACACGGCACGACGTTTACCGTTCTAAAGAAAAAAAAAAAAAAAAAAATGTCCTTCAGAATGGAATACATGCTATGTCTCTAACGTATTACAGATCGTAATATAAACACTCGACAGGGGAAAAAGCTTGAAATATCTTTTCCAATTTTTTTTCTCCGCAATTGCTTCCTTTATCGTCTTATTATCTTTTTGTCTTTTTGTCTTTTCGTCTTTTGCAACCTTTCGACATATTCTGGCGTTCCATACTCTAGTTTGTCGTCCATTTCTCCTCAAAGAAGAACAGATAGGTGAAAGAGAAAAAGGAATCGTTGCATTTTTATCCGTTTTTTTTTTTTTTCAAGTAAACAGCTTGAACCAGAGTTGACGTTAAATACGAATGAAAATGGAAAATGGAAAACCGTGGTTGCCTTTTCGCTGCAACCGGAAAATCGATCGGACGTTTTGTCGAAGTTCAAATCTAAGTTCGTTTGTCACTGTGAAAAATGCATCTTAGAGCTGTGTATTTTCTCAAGTAACGAGGAAAGAAGTTAAGAACAGGAGGTCGTTGCGAAACGACAGGATAAACTAACGTAGATCGACGCGACGATCGAGAAATAATTGGCACGTTCCTTTGTGCCTTGATAAACATTCTCGCTCATCCCTGTTTAAAACTTCCGTGTATTCCCTTTCACGTTCTTCGATCCACTCGTATTTCTTTTCGTTCGTTTCGATATCTTTATCCGCGAATCGAATAAAATAAGGTCGAATAAAAGTTCAAAGAATAAACAAAATACAGGTTCATTGGCGTTTTCCAAAGAAGATACGTTTTGCGTTAAATTTTACCGTTTCTCCGTTCTAAGAGCTAAACAAAATGATTTTGTGCGAAAAATCGGTAAACGCTATAGAGTATCCGAACGAAAAGCAGTTAAATGTCCAAACGTAAGAAATGTAGAAATCCCAAACGGTGCTAGGACGGATCGTGCGTGTTGTTTTTGTTTGTAATTTATCTCTTTATAATTACTCGAAGCGTTACAACGTTTTGAAGCGAACAATCGCCAATCGCTATTCTCTTGCAATTGCTTCTGCGATCAGCAGGAATTCTAATTGGGAGATTTCGTTTTCTCGTGGCAAGAGCTAACGCGATTAACGTTTTCGAGGGCTTAATCTATGCGCGAGTACGTTTTTCATGTTTTTATAAAGATGGCGAACGAATAGCGGAGAAATAATCTTAAAAAACTGGCCTCTGCGCGTTTCAGCTCCATCGATTTTTTGGGTTTTATACGAGGAAAGCAAAAAGCAACTTTTATCGCCAAGTCTTTTCACATATGCATGTTGACGAAACTGTATCGCGAAGGTATACCGATATATTCATCCATCGTTTCATCTAGTCTCGTTATTTCTATCACCGGTTTTTCCTATCGCGTCTAATGCCAAACATCCCTATAAATAGATTCAGATTCAGAATTCAGATTTCAGGCTTAACTAGATAGAATTGTTTTTAGGCCGTTATCTTTCGGAAATCCAACATTTTGCACGTTTTTCTAATTATCCAATTCGCCAAATCGATCGTCGTGTTTTCTCTAAAACCAGCGAGCGTTCCAGTGCTTAGGAATCCAATCTAAATAAAGTAAATTCGCTAAATGGTAAACGAAATGTTCCATTTTTCAATTCCAAGGAAGATTCTACTACGAAGCATATTTTTATCGAAAGAAATAAAATGCGCTTAACGCCTATAGACGTTCATAGAATGGAAAGGATTTTTTAGTCTTTCCTTTCCGGAAGAAGCTACCAGAAGATGTTTACCGACGATAGTCTAGCATCGATCGCGGAATCGAAGCTTGGCTTAGACATCGAACGTTTAATAGTTGAATAGCAGCGCGTCGCATTTCATTCTCGTGATTTTGTTCGTTGGTAATACTGCGATATTTGCTCTAAATCCCGAAGCAGGTACTCGTGCGGAGAAGAGTGGACAGAGTTCAATAAAGTTGACCTATGGTTCGAAACGGCTCTATAAATCTTCCATCGAACGCAACGTCGCCTCTCAATCTGTTAGCATCAAAATATTTTGCATATATCGATTTCCGGCCTTCGAGTGTACACGCAAATGCGGTTGGACACTGAGCCAATAATAAATCCTGGATTTTTCATTACAATAGAACAGAGAGAGAGAGAGAGAGAGAGTTATTCATGAAATGGAAAAGTGAATGGTATCCCTTGTTAAGAAACATGCCTACCGAGTATTAAATTTAAATCGATCGAAGAAATTAATGGAGACGTCGACGCTAGAATTATTCTACCCGTATTTTCCGTCGAATGAAATTAATCGTTCGAATATTATTAAAAGAATTTCAATCTTAACGAGTGATCGATCAAGCATAAGTATCCAAAAAATATTCATAATTGATAGCATTACACTTTTTCGATCGATATACATAAATATATATACGCGTATATAGGCTTAGATAGTACATAATTTACAGATAAATACACAATGTTGACTAAATATAATAATTTAGTAATAAATTTACATCGATTTACGATGGATTACAACTTGAATATTAACTAGGAAAAACAATGAGCTTTTACTCCCTGCGTAATTATATCAAATAGCGTTCTCAAGAGGTTATTTAAACATACCCGAATTATAAATCATCCAGCAGGTACGAGATTATGAAAATGAAGAAATCCTTCCATTGTTCATTTTTCAAAGAAAATCCCTGAGAAAATGTAAATGTGATATAAATGAAAAGAAGCTCCGTACGGAACTGGTTCAAAGGGAAAGAAGATAATAGACATAAAGGTATATCGGATGATATAGCTGAGGGAGGTTGCATATGTGTGTGTGTGCGCTCGCGCGTCTGTGTATATACATATATATATACACACACACACACACATGATGTAATATTATAAATTTATGTAAATTCAAATGTACAAAAATGCATAGAACGCATAATAATATGCAATGACAATACTATACGATACTGTATAAAGTATCCAAGGTAAGATTTTTTACGATATTTGGAGACTGAAACTAATCTGTGCTTTGGTTTTACTATTTTTTAATCGATCGCGTTCGTAAAACTATGTATTCGCGCGAACATACATTACGCAGCCTAGTAATTCTACGTTAAGATACGATTAACGGCAAAGTATTTTAATACAACATTCGTACATACTCCTACGTACTTAAAATTTTTACCAATAAAATATGACTCCAACTATGATGGAACGTACGGATGAAAAGTTGAAGCACGCGCCAACTATTTTAACGAGTCGGAAGTTTTTGTGTTCGCGTTATGTACAAAATAAAAATTCCAAAATATCTTAATTTCAAATATTTAATACGAGCTATTGCTATTATACGTGTACGGTGATTATTTTTACATCTTTCGATTAGAATTATTTTTCTTCGTGTTTTCGATATTGGTTAGAACGATATTTGAAATATTTGAAAATCAAACTTAAAAGTCAGTTTCGCGAGATTTATTTGTACGAGGTAGAATCTCATGATCCGTATGAAATGTTAAAATACTATGATACGATACAATCTCGATTTGCACGGTATAATTTTCAATACCGTTACGTACAGTATTCCGTTGTACGATCAAAATTTTACGCGGTCGTACTTCTTCGTATTTACGCGCGTTTATATTTCTTTCGAATATTCCAGTATTATGAAGCGCTGAAAAAAATATTCTCTGCAAGTGGTAGTTTAAAAACCGCGGCCGAATTTAGTTGCTCCGGATAGAAATCGCGTACAATGTTGTCCAAAGTTGTTCGGAAACTAGCGATAGAATGGGCAACTATTCGTACGCGTTGTTCAAGCTGACGACTATTGACACTATTGACAATAATTTGTTGGAAATACCAAAACGGTCGATTTACAAACATTTCGGTTACGTAAAAGTGTAGTTCATCCGTTACACAAGTTTTATTATTATCGAGAAACGAACGAACGCCTTTTACGAAAATTTTCGATATTAGTTGAAACGTTATATTTGAAATATTTCAAACCGAAGCTTAAAAGTTTTATTACTATTTAATACAGCTACGTGCTATACGTTATCTTCAGGCAAGGTACACGTATAAAAAGTTATTGTTAGATTTTTCTGAAAGAACACAGCTACAGATAGAAATATAGAGAAATATATATAACGTATACTACAGATACGTTAAAAAATCGGAGGAAAGAAATTCTTCTATCGAATATTTTATTCTTCGTTTGCGATTTACCTTCCGCGATCGTACTAAATTAATCCAATTTTTCCTCCATCCCATGAATTTCGAACATTACATAGCATTTTATTTTGAACGCTGCGCGAATTCTAGTAATAGCTTTGGAATTATTTATTAGAGGGGAAAAATTGAGAAAATTGATTATATCGTAACTTTTCCAACATCGAATATATTTTTAATCCACAAGATATATTTTAAATGTAAATATAAAAAGGTATAACTGAGAGAATCGACGTTTTATCGAAGAGTATAAAACTTGGACGAAGAAGCTATTATAAACCACGTAAGAATTTATAATTCACGCAAGGTAGAACGTTGAATATTCGTAGGATTTTCGGAAATTTGCGCGTGTATTGAAAAACGAACTGGAAGTTTAGCAAAAGCCTGGCATTCTGTTCGCAGGGAAAAGGGTTTGATGAACAAGGTGTAAGTTCAAAATGGCATTCAACCGTGGCTTTTTATAGAGGCGTTCTTCTAAACGTCTAGCTTCTCTGAAACGGGTTCTATCGACTTTTGTACGTCTTTTTCGCAACCAGCTGCCTGTCGAAAGCAAATGAGATGGCGAGCTTGTAAATCTGACACGGCGGTTCCTATTCATTCACGATTTCACACAGAAATGGTTCCGTCTCGACTTGAAAAACGAGCGTAGTGATCGTGTTGAACCTGAACTGTCCTTGGAGAGACTTTCAAGAGTTACACGTATAGATATCTTTGTGAATTTTTCGCAGCGAAATCCGACTTTGCCAACGTTTGTATTTCAGAGAAACTTAACGCGTAAACATCAAGCAAAATAATTGTTAAGGCTAGGTTCGTCGAAGGACCGTTTTTTATTCTCTTAAAGTCCGTATCTCTACGGATCGACCTATCAAAGTATCGAATGTATTTCCTCAAAATTTCGTCACATAGTCTCGTAAAGATTTCAGGTTGTCTAAGGATGGTCGTGAAAGCTGCCTCTGTCGCAAGTTTTGTTATCTGTAATTGCAAATACAAGAGATGCGCTTTGTCATAGAACGGTCGAGCGATGAAATTTCAATGATGATTTCTTCGGCGATATTAGGCGCTTTGCTTTTATCTATAGCTTGTACTTCCATCGTTAAGATAGGGGGATATAGACTTAATTGCGACTTGCGGAACACAACGTGGAACGTAACAGAAACGTAAATATAACGAGGAAAACGACTGGTAATAGAATTTTTCGATCGATCTAATATATGAAAGAAACGTTATAATTTTGACGCGCCCTCTCCACGCTTCTACGATATCGCTGATATTTGCCTCAGTTTGGTTCAAGCGTTACAACGCCATACGTTTGGAACGAAATAGGCGCGTATCTGCAAAGTTGTGCTTCGTGGCTTTAAAGCAAACAATAGGGTCGAGATACGGTGATAGAGCGACCAAACAATATCGTGGGATTTATCCTTCGATAGCCTTAAACGGCCAATTCAATTTACACAGAGGATACTAGTACGTTTTATACAGGTACGAAGGATACTGACATCGGACGGTATACCAACGGTTAACAAAATCGATATCGAAGGTGACGCCAGTAGAGTACACGTTGGACGGATATAAAAGTGTCGATTTGTTTACCAGAAATCGACAAAGCTTGGTAACACGATTGCTAACTGACAAACAATTGCCGATCGGCATCCGACTATGGTCGAATAACCTCGCTTGTTCGCTTTCGCGATAAATGAATCTGACGTAATCGAAACATATTTTAGTATTAAATCGGTAAGCGATGCGAATTAGGTAAACAGAAGCGCATTTCCGCTGACTTTGACGGTTACGCGTCGTGAAATGAAACGTAACTGTGACTACTTGTCGCGAATATTTTACTCTGTACCATAATCGTATTATTAACTGTGAAATAAGTAGCTTCGCGCAAAGATTCGTCGCTGTATATCGCGTTAATCGTAAAACATCAAAAAACGCTCGGAAAGTTCGAAATATTCGAGAAACTTGTAACAAAAATGTATTTACGCAAAAAGTATACTGGTATTTTATCCAATGAATTTTGTCGCTGTGTATACCGCGTTGTCACTGTGATATTACGCGAGACAAATACGAACGTTGAAATTCCTTTGATATCTTTGTTCCTCCGCAAGCGTTCGATCAACGTCAAACGCGAAGAAATAAACAAACGGAAAAAAGAAATTTAACCGAGTTAGTCGGTTCATTGGAGTTGGCGAAAAAACGAAATGTTACCGCGCCGCGCATGGTAAACGTAATAAAGTTGGGTCGACAAAGTTCGGACAATTTCGGACCAGTTATTACCTTACAAAACTAATCCACGTGGATTCGATCCACATTACCGCTGGTGATGCTATCCTGTGGCTCGTCAGAGGAAAGGCAATTTTATTTTCGAAACTGACACGCGATTATCCCAGGACGAAATAAGCTTTGATGGGGGCCACGTCGGTGAAAGCAAGGGACTCGTGTCTAGCTTTTGTAGAGGTTGTGATTCAAGAGAATATCCGTTGAGTGGATTGGCATGCACAAACCAGACACTCGATCTAATTAATCAGCGACCCGTTATTTCATCGCAAGTACGTTACGCCGCATCATTCGGAAAGTACTACTCGACACAAAGCGAGCAATAACACAGCGAGCGATTTCTGGCTTGCGTGTCGAGCATAAAAAATAAAGCACCACCGCGGACGATCTGGATTCCCTGAGACTGACAAAAAAAAAAAAAAAAAAAAAAAAAAAAAAAAAAAAAAAAAAAAAAAAAAAAAAAAAAAAAAAAAAAAAAAAAAAAAAAAAAAAAAAAAAAAAAAAAAAAAAAAAAAAAAAAAAAAAAAAAAAAAAAAAAAAAAAAAAAAAAAAAAAAAAAAAAAAAATAGAAGACAAAAAAGAAAAAAGAAAGAAAAAAAGAAAAAAAGAAAACAGAAGGAAAGAAAAAAGAGCAAAATACCGAACGGAATAACAAGTAGATTTCGAAATCGTTAATCCACAAAGCGTTGCCTTCCGTGATAAAAATGCGATATTATTTGGAAAATGTATCGCGCGTGGAAAGTCATGCGACAAAAGGGATATCGGAGTATAAGATATACGTACGTGTCTTTTCTATTATAACAAAATTGAAAACCTCCGCATTTTTAAGACTAGTAGTTCCATGTCCAAGGCAAATTTCAACGAAATAAATAACTGACTTCATTCTATACCAATAAATATCGTTTAAAGCAACATTTCGAACCAATTATCTATTTTAATCAATTGTAACGTGAGAACGGTAAAATTATTGTAATCGAGGAAAAAATTACCGAGCTCGTTGGAAGAGTTCGCAAAGCAACGATTTATTGGAATTTTAATATTGCCAGAGATCGGCGATAAGAAATCCCATTTGCGTTTCAAATTGTGTCGTGATTATGTTTGAACCGACTAATGCATTAACACCACTCCAAATTGATTCTATTCCCTAACCAACTATTTGGATTACTGATAATTTGTTCCTGATTTAAAGGCATGTTTGTACGTGTACATGTATTAATATAGCGAGGCTAATGCTCGGAAATAGTTAGTCGGAGTAATTAATAAGCGTAACGTTTAGTGGTATGTTTATTAAGTTATATAAACTTTGAGTAAAATTTCGCCGAGATAAATACTTCTAAATCGATTTAGTGGCAAATTTTCAGCAAGAATAATTTCTAAATGTATAATCACGTATACATTTACAGTTGCCTCTGGATCTGTGTAAAAAAACTACTTCGATCTTGTTATCGTACCGTCTTACAAACTATGATTCTCAAATAAATAATATTCGCGGTGAAGAAAAATAAAATGTAAACTAGGAATTTACCTTTGTATTTTGTATTGCTACCAGTAGAGTTCGAAGTTGTTATTGCTAAAACATATGGAAAAGATACATTATAATTACTTATTTTATACAACCGGATACTTGGAATATGTACATTAAGATATTCGGGTCCCAATATTTTAAGGCTTAACGAGTATAAACAACAACGGAGAATTTTATAAAGACATACAGGATTGAATTTTAGAGAATAGAATTTTATTGTATAAACGTTATACGTTTCGTTGTATAAATAAATTCAAAAGATTTTATCTCTTTCCGTAGAGTTTAAAGGTCTCGTGTAACTACGACTTTAAATATAAAATCTAAAATATATAAAATATAAAAGATCATATCATATTCCTCGATATCAACCGACTAAACGATATGTACCGAATGATCGGAAACTAAGTTTCACGACCGTCGGATCGATGGAGAATACTTTCGACGGTATAATTCTGTAATTTCTAATAAAAAGCACGATAACTGAAATTGTAGTAAAAAAAAAAAAGATAAAATTTGTTATCGCGATATTACGGCAAAGTAATGAAATCTGCTTTTTAGAAGAAACGTGTTGAGAACACGGAGAGATTATTCTGATAAAATTTTATATCACGACAAAGCTACCGTTACGAGGTATTTAAAGAGTTTAACAAAAGGCTTCAACTAGGAAGTAATTTTCGATGAGTTTCCTTAAGCGTGGTTGTTTTAACGAGACGAGTCGCCCGCTCCTCTTACTATAGGCTAAAAAATCGCCTGCAAAATCCAGAAAATTGTATCGACACTTTTTATTCGTATACGATTTAAGATTGAAATAATTTTCTACTTTGTCAGCGGTAAAATCGCTTCTATTCGTAAAAATAACGTGACCCTTTCGTCGTTTTAAGAAATATAGTTGTCGAAAGAAAAATAAAGCGCCGTCGAGACGATACGTATTTTTAAATAAATATTTGTTGCAAGTTCCGTAAAACGTCGTTTCTGTATACAGGCAGTGTACAGGTAGCGTAGTTATAAGAATGTTGGAAAAATACTTAATTATACTCACGATAAACTTTGATGGTGCCATCGGTGTCTCCTAATGCATTTCTAGAGACACACTTATACGATCCAAAATCGGATGGACTGACGGAACTTATCGTTAATTTCATATGAACTTTATACGCGTTGTCCAATAGTATAGGCTCGTATTTCCCTCCTGAAAGAAATTATAATCCTGTCAATTCATGAATCGATGCCGACATTAATTACTATTGAAATTATATCGCTTTATTATTTTGACACGTTATTAAAATAGAAGTCTTGATACACCTGACGCGGATAATATTTTTCATTCGGCATTAAATAAAGAATATATTAATACATTTTATTCGAACGAATATTTATTCAGTACTTATGCAAAACTTTATTGCAGTTTAATGAAACATGTTTCCTGAAGTATTATATTAAAATTCGAAATTGCAATATTTTGCGAATCGTATAAAATATTTGACAAAATATTACATAAATATCGAAATTCCGATTACGATCGCTATTACATTCAAAATTATTAAATCGAATAGATAATTTTGTTACATGTAAATCGATATATTGATTAGGATAAAGTAAGGTAGGGTAACAATTACATATATATATATATATATATATATATATATATATATATATATATATATATATATATATATATATATGAAGACAAATTACTTAGAGATAAAGTTGACGTTAAATACGTACGTATCAACGAAACACGATTAAATGGAATAAAATTTGTAATTTGTTTTTAACGAGATAACTATCATGCGTCGGTACCGAATTTAGTAAGATGTCGATAATATTGTAAAACTTGTCTAAAGACGTTATCTCTACGATGATAATAAATCTTTTACGATTTCGAGTACGCATACTCGATTTAGATTTATCGATTTAGATGTATAAAGAGAAAAGGATTCTTAACCAGGTGCAAATTCACGTGTCCTCTCGAAGCGATTCAAATTGCCTTCAAACAACATAGTATGATAGACGATCGTGCAAATTTTTAATAAGCAAAATCTAGCGTATCGTCTTCTGGGATGGCGAGTGTCGTGCGTGTTACGGTTTCGTATCTAACGAGTATTTCACCGCTGTGTATCAAACATGTTCGGTTGCAATTAAAGGCATTCGTTTTTTTTTTTTTTTTTGCGAAACAACCCGTTTAGATTTCTAGACGGTCATGAAATAAAACATCTACACGCCGTAATTTACAGAGAAAAGTTCAGTTCTTTAATTGGTGGGCGCTAAAACGATGGAAAAGCGAAATGTATTTAAACGACTGATATTTTTTGCCGCTTGGCACCGCTTATAAAAACCGTTTACAGGATAGTTATCTCGCGCATTTACAGCATAGCAGTTTCTTCGAGTCGCGAAAACAGCATAGTAAAATGTTGATTCTGGGTTGAAAGAAATTTAGTAGCAGATTATGCTTTGTACATTTCGTTCGTTACTATATACTATATTTTCCTTAATTTGTACTTTCATTTCCATTCTACGCAGTTCAGCGCGATCTTATATCATTATAATTTATATCGTTTATAAACATTGTCAGCATAATTTGGAGGAATTTCTACTTATACCCGATGTTCTATATATTTTTATATTGTTGTCAGGGCAAGGTACCGGCTGTACTGTACGTAGACCATCGTACGATGAATTTAAAAAGCTCGTAATGTTGCAATTACGAAAAAGTATAAAAAATAAGTCAGTTTATGAATCATATCGTCGATTATCATCGGCAAATTACGATCATAAAATCGGCAGGTTAGTTCGAATAAATAACTCCTCTTCGCTCGTCGTTTTTTTACGGAAATGGTCGTGTACCGTGCAAAACGAGTATAGAAATTTCAGCGTCTTTCGAACGAACGTCACAATAGTTCAATCAGTTTGAAAGATGGGCCAGCTTATTTTAGTATTCGTCGTGCAGCAGTCTAAGTTAACGTGATTTCTGTTTAGATCGACACCATTCAGAGACGTTTCCGTTCTCCGACTCGTAAGATTCGAGATTCTATCGAACGATGGTAGCTATCTTACGCGAATAGAAAGGCTACGTGGATGCAAAGCGAAATAATGAAAGGAAGGTACGATCGCGAGGTGAATAACTACCGGGAATGTCCACGATTCAGTTTCGAATGGTTAAAAACAGTTTGCTATTTGGGAATCTCTTTGAGAATCTTGAATGAATTTTACGTTTACCGAGCCGGATAACCGAATCCTACAATTGCAATGACGATGCCTCGATCCGTGCTTCGATAAGCACGAACGATCATTTTCCGAGAATAAGCTAAATATTTTCTGCTAAGTAATGATTATTATCGTCGTTCGCATTCGAATTATCGTAGTAGCGTCAATTTTCGTCCGTATAAAGAATAAGTAAAACGAAAATCGACCAGATGCTACGGAAAAATTACACAGAGAGCTGTAGATAAAAATTTTCAAGCGCAAGTAATAGAAATAAAAGGAAAGAAACGAATTTCTCATTCGTTCCAAGGTATCAAAATATCGATTGAATTACAGCTGTGATTAGAGCGAGAGGTATTTAGGCTTTCGGAGTATTTCGATTTTTCAATTATTCGATATACGAAGCTCCTATGTTTGAAATTCACATTTACGCAAGAAAATATTAAGCAAAGAGTAAATGTACATTGACAAAAATTGCTTGTACTTGTATCGAATTGAATTGAATTCACTTAACAAGCGTTATCGGTACCTGGCAAAATTAAAATGTATCGTGCTTAAATCTCTTTCTTCGTCTTTTATCCTTGTTTCTTCATCGACTTTAAAAAATGCGCGGTAAAAAGAAAAAAAAAAAAAAAAAAATATGACGCATCATCGAGCATAACGACGGTGGAAATTGTGTAGCAACCAGATTGTGGCATCAAAATTCACGTTGCAAGTATTATTATTGCCTTCGATACAGATGCAAATATCAACAAGGTTATCGACGTAATAACGACAGCGGAAAAGGCCACACGTTGACGCTTCGGTCTTCATATACATACACGCATCCTCGACTCTTCTCATAAATGCCAGATGAAATCATGTTATACTTCTAACGTCCTGCTTCGATTCTCATGTATTATTCAAAAGCTAATTCCGTTCGAACAACCGACTGAAAGCTAAATCAGACGAAGCATTTGGTTAGGCGCGTGATGTATCAATCGGATAAACGCATTAGACAGTCGATTCGGTTTTTCAATCGACGCATCAATCCATATGCATGTAAAGAGCTTTCCAAGTCGATCGTAAAGTCGCAGAGAATATTTCAAAGTATTGGGAAATTATATGTAACATAAAGCTTCTGTGTAGAGCGAAGATGGAATTAAACGATAATCATTGCATAACGATCTACTAATAATATCAGCGAATCTACAAGTTAGAAATTATTGGTTATCCAGGCTTTTCAGTTACAATTTTTTAACTTTAAAAACCAACGGTTCAAAACATTCAGAGTATACCGCAAAAATACAAAAAAAAAAAAAAAAAAAAAAAAAAAAAAAAAAAAAAAAAAAAAAAAAAAAAAAAAAAAAAAAAAAAAAAAAAAAAAAAAAAAAAAAAAAAAAAAAAAAAAAAAAAAAAAAATTGGTGTAATTCAAACGGACGACCGGAAGATCGATCGAGTATCTGACGATGGAAGTGGCAATTGAAAGAAAATAAATTCGGCCAGCATGGAGGTTGCTGACGCATGACCTTACACACAGTTAGGAAAGGATGGACTTGCAAAATGTATTTGACGGAAACCACTAAACGAGCGGAGATCGTGATACGAGGAAAATACGAGGATCTGAAAGGAAAGGTGGATCGATGAAGAGTACTAAAGCTGCCTTTTATAGCTGCCCTGACATAAAGCGGAGCTGAACGTTTATATTCGCGCTTCCTTCCACGCGTGTTTATGCGTTTGGTACGAAGCTTTCGTTATTCAAAGGTCTCGTTACAACCAATTACTCTCTTTTCTTTCTTTTTCTTCTTTTGCTTCCCCTTCTTCTCCTTCTTCTTCTTCTTTTTCTTCTTCTTCTTCTTCTTCTTCTTCTTCTTCTTCTTCTTCTTCTTCTTCTTTCTCTTCCTTGGAAGATAAACGCAAGAAGAGCGTACGCGGATACGCGATTACACCTTGGAAAGAGCAGGTTGAAGGCTATCGGAAGTTTTGCATAAACGACTGCTGGAGAAAATAAACGGCGAATCATTGTTTTAATCTACCTTGCGGAACTATCTCGTCCTTATCCCTTGTCCAATAATTGATGGATTTAGGATAAGCCTCCGAGTGGCACTCCAGAGTCAACTGTTGTCCCTCCTGAGCGCCCACCAATTGATTCTGCACCGAAATCATGGGTGGAACTGGAAGAAGAAAGACAGATCTCCCCATCGCGTAAATAAACGTTTGCTTTTCCCTTCGTGTTCGCTTGGCTTTTGCATTTTATCGCCGTGGGCTGATAAATTGCGGACGAATAATAGAAAGCACGACATAACGATAAAACTACTTGGTTCGAGATTTTTTGCCAATTAATCGTGTCCAAAATAGAGAATAAGAATTTGGGAAGGTCCCCTTTAAATTCTTTCGCTATGGTAGTTTTAAAATAAGAGAGATCTTTTGATATCGAAATTAATAATCCGTTGAGCGGACTGTCCCTTCGATATATACATATTTAATCGTGGAATTAAAAGATAACGAAGTCAAATTAATTTCGATCGAGTCGGTCTTAATCCTATATTATATATATATGGAACAAGTTAATTTTACGCGAAAGACACGTAAAAAGATAGATGGTTTCTAAGCAAAGAAATTCGGAATCTCAGTGACGAGTTAACGCGTCTTATCGGATTATTAGACTAATAAGATACGGAATTGAACAGCTATGCCTATTTTAATCGTTAAATACATTTTTCTACTAATACGAATGTGGTAATATTAATTACGGCATCGCACGATATATATTGTACAAGTGGAGATAAAGATATTTTTATATTATATGGCACGTGTTTTTCAGCAAATAATCACTTATCTTATGTTATATTGTATTAACGTACGTTGCTCGATATATGTGTATACGCCTTACGATAGCGAAAGAATTACAGGAGATTTTAATTGGCTATTGATAATATGTACTTACATTGAACGGTCAGCATAATTCTTTTACTAACTGATGGTGGCACGCCATTGGATGCGATGCAAAGGTAGAAGCCCATATGTAACCGATTTACTTTAGAAATATTAAAATTTGGTCCTTCGACACTCTGCACTGTAAAATAAATTTTAACGATAGTTAAGCTTAACGGTATAAATCTGATCTTTATACGCGAATTATCCGTTTTACGATACAACGTTTTCTAACGTTACTTAAAATTCAAATATTTTGAAATAAGCTGTCGTATAAAATTATATTTTATCCAATAAAGGTCAACGTTACTTTCGTCGTAAGTATCCGCACGTTTTTACGAATTGAAAAAACAAAAAATCTGAAATCTTGCATTGTCTTTGCGTTCTACTTTATGCCATAAACTTGATAAAATGTTACTAATACGATTTGTTCTGTTCCTATTGCGTAAAAAAAGAAGTGAAACCGACAATGCCCTATTCCCTGTAAGTTGTACATTCGAAAATAATAAGTATTCCGGAAGCGAAAGGGCTGAAGGACGGAAGAGGGAGAAAGAAGTCGTCGATATCGGTAGAGATGAAATTATCCATGAAAATGTAGTAATATGGAAGTAGTAGCGGACGGTATTGCAAGCTGAAGTATCACTTCCTTCGTATTTTTTTTTATTCTTACTACGATGTCTCGTTACTAGAACATTCTGGAAAAATTTGATCAGAAAATGCTGGAACACAGTGTACATGGCAAAAGAAACGAATTTTTACATATAACGTATCTCTTTTTGAAATTGATATTTACGTAGGCTATTTTCGATTAAACAGATTTCACATATAATAGAGTGGCGTGATACTGCTCGTTGAAGCTTCCTGAATGTACGCCTCTTTTCCCGGCAAGTTTCGGTGAAGTTACACTTTCAGACAGTTTGGTATACGAGCATGAAGTTTTTGAAATGGGCTAGAACAACTTTTTCAGCGTCAGTATATTTCCCGGCAGTACTACCTGCAATACGATGAAAACTACGTCGAAATTTTCTCCTATAATTTGTTTTGCAAAGTAATCAAAAGCATAGCCGAGTTCACAAATTTTCTCCCAAATTTTAATATAATTTCTAAAGTCACGTTTGTTTCTTTTTTTTTGCAATTTCACAGAGTATTAATTTTTATTCAAAGCGATAGATCACATCGAAAAGTGTAAACTGTATCGTGAATAATATACATATATGTACACACATATCGAATGTCAAATGTTTTTAACGGAACGTCATCGAACGTAAAGTAGCGCAAAACTTCAAATTCGCAGTCGAACGGCGAAAGGTTTTGGAAAATTCGTCCGTCTGAAAAAACAAACTTTTCTCTTAATTGCTTTGCTGTATATCGTACAAATATTTAGAATAATATATTTTACGCATGTATCGTATAAAATCTAATTTAACGATATCTTGTGGATTATATTATAAAAACATAATAATTTAAATGTTTTTTACTACCTAAACGAGGAATTTCTTACATTTATCATTTAATACCTGACTACTTTTTATTTTTTATTTAATGTTCGCCTTTGTTCGTTTATCGATTTACGTCGAATATATTATATCGTATAAAATTAATTTATTTCTTTGTTTCGCTATTTCTGCGTTCAGCGAAGTTGTTTCTCTGGGACGGAACGCAAACAATTGTTTAAAGTCTAAATCTCGCGTGTTGCGCTACTAGAAAATTAGTTTCGACAGCTATATAAAATGAATAAAATGAAATTTTTCGTTCATATGGTCAAAGGCCAAACGGATATTTGCAGGAAACAGACAACCGGCAGTAACACGGTTTTGGTGTTGTCTTGTCCAGCTACAGGTCGGCAAATTCAGTTTACTTATCCGAAAGTCTGGCTGGTCTACGTACGTCGTGTAACCACGATTAAATCTAGTGGAATATTTGTGCCCAGCTAACAAACTGAACGACGTCAAATACGGAAGAACGAAAACTGCCGGAAACCTAACGAGTAACCAGTTACCAGCCCTTCGTTACATTTCTTACAAAACAAATCGCGATTAATCGGTCACGCGGTTTACACGTTTAAAACGTTTTATTATTGAATTTCGTTTCGACGAAATTTTCAGGGCAATATCTGTGTACGGTTTACGAATTCGATTCGTCCGAATTTGTCGACGACTCGAGGACAAACGGTTTACATAATTGCAATTCATACAGTAAAAGTCGGCCGATTTTCTTCGCTACCTATCGTTTTTCGTTTACATATCAGGAGCTCACGTTCAGATAAGCGAATTAACCAGCATAAAATTTCAATTAATCTGGTATTAACTAAAATTTTGTTCCGATAAATGTCGTTCAAATGGATAGAGTTCTACCGTAAACACGCGTTATAATACGATAATATCGGATTTATTTAAATATTATAACGTCTGAAATTTTCTGCAACGACAGGCACGCGTTCGCTATCGTTCCATGTGCCTGAAAATATGATGGCGATGTTATTGTTGGCAGATTATGAGACGCGGTGGAATATGGAACAAAGTGAAACAACAAAATAAAATAACGAAAAAGGATAAAAGGGACAGAAGCAAGAGAAGTTTTTTAAAATCTAAAAGCGCACGAAACAATATAAAAACTTCTTTACTATAAAACCTGATTAAGTATTTGTTCAAAAAATTTGTTGCAACAACGTTTCTGCGTTGGTGAGGTAAAAGTAAAGTAAACGTTAACGAATTGAACGTAAAATATAAAATGCAAAATAAAAAGTGTAAAATGGAAAGTAAATTATAAAGTAAATAAGATGGAGGAAAATTACTTTTGTTAAATTATTTTTATGAAACGAAAGCTTATATCATAACTCGTTCGCGAAAAAATTAAAAATAACGTATTCTTTCCTCCTCTCTTTATATCGTCCGAATGACGATAATGAGCCGAGAAAGAATACCATTTATATACATTTATATAGATGAAACATCGATCATCTAAAAATAAAATAGATACGTGAAATGTTTAAATTTTCAGTAAAAACCCTAAAGACTTTATATCGCTAACGCAAATATAACGTCGCGAATAACATTGGATTCTTTTTGCGAAGTATCCGTTACTGCTAGCAGCGTGTAGAAAACGATATTTCACTTTGCCTAGGTGTTTCCCTTTGTCCCGGTTCTCTCTACTTTGGTTTTGAGCTAAATAAATAGTATTTTTAAACAACATTTACAGACGTAATAAGCAAACAGCGTAAATATCGCGACAAAAGCTTTAAAACGATATGCGTGTTTATTTTACTTTTTACGAGGAACCTTATTTCAATCGTCTTCCAATTAAGTGGATTATAGTTCTCGAAAATCATTTCTCGAATCGAAACAAATCCTTCGTATGGCCAAATTTTCTATTGAAATCTCGACAATAAAACAATAAGATAATGGTATACAGCATTCGCTTTTGCGCTCTCGATCTTTGATCTTGTCGATAGCGTGCGATCTATTGTACGAAGATCGAGATGGACCTTGCGAGCAAAGAGAACATAAGTCGTGGATAATGAAATAAAATGAAATTAGGGGACGAGTCATCGATAGTTACGATCGAATACATACTTATCTGTCGCGTAATCTCTGATCGCCGTATCGGTCGCTCAGAATATTCATCGATGGAATAAGTTGGAAAGGAGAAGAAACGACGAGGTTGTAGCAAATATACGTTATACCAGATAAACGTTGTTGCCTTAATTTATTTTGGAAGTTGCTAGTACTTATCTCGTATCTTTATTTGAATAATTGAAATGATAGAAGCGAGCGTTTCGTTGCTTACGAAAGATTAACGAAAGTGTGACATTTACGAAAAGCGAAGTTTCGCTTCTGACAGAATCGTATCGTCGATCGTTCGTTGATCGTCATTTAAGACACGAAAGATGAAATTGCATAGCGGGCAAGGTGGTCGCGTTTAAACAAACGTCGGTCACGACCCATTCGGTGTTTCATTGTCGGACGCAAAAGTCAGCCACGCGAAACTCAGTACGCATAGCAATCTGCCGGTGTTTGCCAATTTCAATGCAAATATAGCAGATCTTCCCCACCTATGCAAACGTATCACCAGCCTCTAACCTATTGGCCTTGCTCGAACGCGGTGTGTTTGCTCTCACTGGAGATTACAAGACTCGGTTACAGCGAATCTGGGCGAATATGCTTCTGCGGCTTAACACCGATACTTGAAAATCTTCAATTTGCTCATACGGAGTGAAAGTTGTTACATGATCGCGCGATTACACGATTAGACGATTACACGAAACGCAATGCTTGTAACGCATACCGACACTTGTGGATAAACGTAAACGTTCGAGTATAATACACGATAACGCTGTCGTGCATACGTTGATCAATTTTGTACGCGATGTAATTGAACGCGCAACTAAGTCGCAAAAATATTGCCTTACAAATAATTAAATCGAATGGAATAACCGATGATAGATAACGAGTTTTATCGTTAACGATAAATTCTCGCTTTCGCAGCATCCTTCCTTTTTCTTTATCCGAGAGTCAATTTGATTCTCCGCGAAGAGATTATTTTGCAGAACACTGTGCATTCTTTGTTACGACTTTTCGAAACTTTGTCTCAACGGTTTTAAAAAATTAATAAACGATAGAGTAGAGAAAGTAAAGTGAAGTAGAGTAGAGAAAGAATTATGAAAATTGTTCGAAATTGTGAGCTTTTTAACAATCAAGATTATCGATGTTACGAAGAAACAGAGAGAACTGTATCGATCTTTCGTTTGTTCTATCATTTGCGATATTATTTTTGTTCATGGATGAATTTCAAACTATTTAAGATGTATTTATTGAATTATTGGTTAACATAAACAACTCTGATAAGGATTAAACCGACCTTTTCGTCCATTTGCCAAGGGTATTAATTGGCCATCCTCGCGTCGCCAGGTGATGTTAGGTCCCGGTGATCCCGTCGCTTCGCAGTGCAAAGTCACTTTACTGCCTTCTGGTACCACCATGTCTGTGCTCGTTGAATAGTCCAGAATATTTGGAGGAACTTGAAAAAGAAATAAAGATAGATAGAATTGTCACGCGTGCACTATTATATCTGCATCGTATAATACAAATTACGGGAGACTTGAAATAGTTTATCGAATCTTGAAAGGAATCTTGCGGCGAACGCGAAGAAAAATCCTCGGCTTGGAGCGATATGTAACGATACATACGTGCAATTATTGGAAGAAGCAACAAAATCGGACATTTAATACGTTGCGCGTTACAACTAATACCAGGAATTTATATCGATAATGATTATTTAAAGAAAACTTTTCGCTCTTTCCTTCGACTCTTTAAACGAATAATTTACTTTTGGACAGAAAAATGACACGACGTAATGAGTAAAATAAATAACAGTTTCTCATAAATTAATAGTTAATAATCGATCTTGTAAACCCTTCTGGAGAGCTACGAAGAAGGAAAATAAAAGTTTTACGAATAGATCATCGATGCTATCGCTTTTAACATATTAATTCAAAGATCTCGTATTACGTTAAACGTTATATCAACATATCGATACATTGTATTAAAAACATTAAAATTCTCTGGCTCGATGCGCTATTTTTAATGATAATACGCGCGTTAAATGTGACGATAACTTGGAAATCTTTTGACTTTGAAACAGCTGCCGCGCTTATAATATCGTAGCTTTTCTCTAGTTGCAAAATACGTCTGACAATAAACGATCCGTTTCCCTTTGCGACCTATTTCTCACTGCTATGCATTATATCCCTCTTTTCCACTCTGACAACTTACACGTTGCCAAGTCATATCCTGTTTCCAGTGCGCGTCGTATGAAAAACTGCGTTGAAGACAAAATTTCCCCGATTAACCGAAGATTATAGTTTTATCGTTAATTTTGTTTCAGCCCGTTGAATTATATGGCAATCTGTTTCCCCTGAAAAGATAAAAGACTAACTTTTCTTACAAAAATGTACTCGTTATCCGGATATGGCGATAAAGTAATTTTATATATAGAAGATGATATAAAAGTTGTCGGTTTACTTCGTATAAACTAAACCAAATAACATTTAACCGAGTATCTTACGAATTTCAATACATTTTCTTCATAGCGAACGAAACAACGACGAAATTCTTGCACAACAAGAGTCAAGTTCAACAAATTGTAATTTCCATATCTTTTTCTGTAACAGCCGAGTGATTTGTTCACGCAATTGGGATATCTTACAGAATGCACGACTTTATTACGTAAATCACGTAAAATTATCACGTAAATTAAAATTGGTTATACGTATATTTTTAACTGCGAAAAGGGTGTTAGATTTTTGACACGGCTTACGATGTAGTCGGGATCGCAATGTACGGGATAGATATTTTTATGCGTTGATTCGATACCGTGCGTGGACGGCACTTGGTATCGTTTAGGGCTATTTTTTTAGAGTTTCGCGCCTAGCTCTCTATCCCCTGATTACGTATGCATCATAAAGCAGAAATTCCAAAGGGTCAGTTTGTAACGGTAAAAGTTTGGACAATTTCTCCGCCGCGATGTCGCTAAAAAGTAGCCGCCACTCATCACCGCGGAAAATTGCCTCTCTCCCTCCCACCCTTGGATAGGAGCTCGTGGAAAGGGAGAAAGCGACCTATACAAGACACGCTGATTGGTAATTCGATTTCACGAAAACTAGCCAATCAACGTGTATTAATAATTAATAAGGCAACGTCAAGCGGAACGAGAACTTGCCGGGACAGCGAGGAACAAAGCTGTGCAATATAAAACGTTTATGTAAAATTCTCCGTGATAATATCGTTTAACAAAGATATTAAGAAAAATACATTTTTCCACGTGTATGTAGATTTGTATCTTTCTTGCACAAGATAATCCGAGGAAAAAAATACATTTACATCGTGATAAAAAGTTTCGATAAAAATGTATAATTAATTTCTAACAATTAGTAACGGAAGTTTCATCTAAACGTGTATGTTTCGAGAGGTTAATAATTAAAAGTTACGTTTGACCGATAAAAGCAAATGTATCGTGTTTATCCTGGTTACGTTGACATTTTTAAACGTTTAAAAAGATCCCTGCAACAATTTAGAACAACTAGTTAAAAATGTCAGATTTAAAATTATTTTGTTTATTCGCAGCGAGTGTTCTTTGTATGTTCGTGAAACAGAAAATTGTCATCTCTGTGATATTCACGACAAAAGAAATCGGAATTTCGGTCAAAGGGTAAGCACACAACGCGCGCGCGCGCACAGAAGGCTTCTTGGAATATTCGTGCCATTCAGACTGACGTATCCTTTTAAATCTACGTGCAGACATATATCCGAGATAAGAAGTATGAACTTGCGATTACGTTTGCTTCGTAATTCGGTTTCCAACGGTTACGATACCTATAGAAACGTAGGAAATTTCATTTAGAATCGTACGAGTCGATCTATGGAACAGCTGCGAGTTTATCGTTTAAACGAATAAATTTCTTTCATATTACGGGAAGCTTCTTTTGTCTCGATGCTCGTAATTTCGCCGGCAGAGAATTCAGATTTATTAGCATCGCTATCTTAATTTCAAGTAGTCGTAAATTATTCTTTATAATTCCGAGCCATGATTCTACCATCGCGTTCCACGTCTCCACCTTTGTCGAGTACCGACATTGTGCCGGAGAGAACGTTTGATACTTTTACAAGCGCAGCTTCTAGCTTTGTATTGTACATTTTGTATCGTTTCTCGTAACGGGGTCAGCAGGTGTTTTGCGGAAATAAAATTGCAACCTGTTTTCAGTTTACGAAACATAAATTCAGATTTATCAGTGGTAATGATCTGTTACGTCGGATCATAAACATCCGTGTCTACGTGATTCGTTTTACGATATTGGACGATGTATCGTCGGTAAAACGTTTAGCATTTATTATTAATAGTAACGGTACTTCTGTATTTTACCAATTTATTTCATGGTTAAATAGATAACAATTTTTAGAATAATAGGACTCGTTTCGCGCACGAAGAAACATTCACGGCAGTGAATATGTTAACAAATTTATTATTTTTTACAATTAGTCTTCTATAAACTGAATTTTTTCTTTGTTTTTTCGTGAGTGTATAAAAATACATATGAAGTACGAACCTCTAGATATATGCGTAGTAAACGATAAATTCACAATTTTCAAAGATCGTACAACGAAGGAAACGGTTGCAAAATGCACGAAGTCGTCCGGTCCGCGTTTATTTCTGCAAGTTGACATCGCACTGACCCCGTGCCATCCAACATCGCATTAGGTCATGCGTGACGTTCCGCATACAAGGGGATCTGAATCTCCATCGCCTCTGTTCTTGCGTGACCACGTGTTTGTATTTAATCGAGAATTATTAATTAATACACGAGAGAATGTTTTCTTTCCGCGTTTGAAGAGCCATAGAAGCGCGTTCGTAAAACCGTAACACCTTTTAGCCTTGTATCTACATAATCATCGTACATGCGGAGATTTGCTCGCTATTAAGTAAATTTATGTGATTCATGCGTGTATCGCGCAAGGGGTGGGCTTATCCAAAACAAAAAAAAAAAAAAAAAAAAAAAAAAAAAAAAAAAAAAAAAAAAAAAAAAAAAAAAAAAAAAAAAAAAAAAAAAAAAAAAAAAAAAAAAAAAAAAAAAAAAAAAAAAAAAAAAAAAAAAAAAAAAAAAAAAAAAAAAAAAAAAAAAAAAAAAAAAAAAAAAAAAAAAAAANAACTAGTAACTTGATACAGTACATTTCGAGGGAAGAGTAAATTTAAAAGTATAGAAACGCGTAAAACTTGATACGGCACATGTCAAGGGAAGAATAAATCTAAAAATATAGAAGCGCGTAGAACTGGTAAGCTAATACAGCAAATTTCCGGAATAAGTTAGAAAAATAAATTGAGAGGATAAATTAAAATAGATACATAGTATATGTATATATTGTATATTAAAGATATATAAATATCACAGCTATTGTAATACAGCTTGATAATTTTAGTTTTTTACGTAATGTTTAAACGAATAAACATGTTGCTGGTTATACAGTGATTACTCTACATTACCGTACTATATACTGTACGATGTATATATATGTACATACAAGGTATTACGTATGTGTGTATTATGTCGCGTTGAAATACTATGATAAAGCGTAATCTTCGCTTTCTCATTTCTTTTCATCGTCCGCGTTATTATCGTGTCGTACTACTTGGCCGGGCATCAATTTCGTTATCACCCAGCGGTACTGTTTAGCACCGGAGCGTCATAAGCTTCGAGCGAACACGTGTCAGCCTCGCTACGTAAAACGAAACACAACGAGATTCATAAAATGACAAACGGGGAAATCAATCGGTGTTCCATTCGGTGGCCGGAAATTCGTGTTCGCGTGTACATACGGTCGGCGTTCCCGTATTTTCGAAGCAATAAATCTATCCCTCTCTCATTCGCATTCCGTTTACGGAACGAGTTTCACCGGTTGTCGTAACACTTAACGCAACAATAACGTGCCCCCGAGTTACACTCAACGCCGTCCACGCCGGCTAAGTATATCTGTTCACCCATAAATTCTACTACGTCGTACGCGCATTCGTTCATACAGCACGTATATTACACGGACGGGAGTAAAATACATGGCGGATAACTCCGTGCATTCGCGTAAGCGAAGAGACCGTACGATACGCGTAATAAAGAGGAGAAAGATAACGGTAACCGACGCAGCTACGACATCAACGGAAACAAAATCGTAACGGATCCCTGTGAATCTCCTCCGGCCCCGAGACTTCCAGTTGGAACAATTAAAATCCGGCTCTTTTAACTTGACCTCCGTGTGTCTCCTGTCCGACAGGGTGACTCTTCAAACCACAAACGCACCGCCGTTTACTTTTGTCGACAACAGAAACGGGCTTTGCATTTAGGTTGCCATTTGCGGAACCGAGAGTTCCTACGTTGGATCGTTTCCATGTACCTAACTTCTTCATAGACAGACAAGTCCTTTATGTCCTATCGTTTTTTTTTTTTTTTTTTTTTTTTTTTTTTTTTTTTTTTTTTTTTACATTTCTATGGAATTTGCAGGATTCGACGGTTCGTATTTTTTTTTTTTTTTGCCGCTGATTAACCGCTGTGGTTAAATTAAACGAGATGCGTTTAAATTCTTTGGTGAACTTTACGAAGAAATATTTTTCTTTACTTTTACATCGCGTTATATACACATAGAGCAGCATATGGAGCAGCATCTAGATAAAAATTTCAAGAAACCGAATAGGTGGTTGTTATTAGTAGACTGTTATAGATGGAATCCAGTTAACGTAATTAGAGATTTGTTTGACATATTGGTTTGATATATTAAGCTGTATATAGGTAGACGGTTCGAGATAAAGAAGCAAACGCGAATTAACGTAAAAATGAATTCACCGATTAACAATTTGAAAGCGGATTCGGCATTAAAAATGTAATAGGTCGGAAGGCAATTTTCTCTCGGATCTAAAGCGAAAGCGCACACTCGCGTATCATATAGACGGATATACGATATTATAAATACACATGCATCGAGCAACTGGATATCTCGCTATCTTCCATTCGCCTATGTCGATTATAGGCGCGCTGACTCTCTCTCCTCCGTTCTTTCTTTCCAGCTTGCTTTTCCTCCCAGAGCGTCGAATAAACGCGTCCCTGGCGAGTAATGTCTTACCGGATTCGCCTACATGCGAATCGGCCGGAAGCTAGCGTGGTTAGCAGGGAAAGGAGAGAACAGGTGGAGGGCGAAGGGTTGTTCGGGGGATGAAGTCGATTTTATTCCGCCCTACGGCCGGAACTCGATTTGCGGTCGAGTACCCGTATGGGTGATGCTGAATTGGCGGGTCAAAGCCACCCCGGTTAGTCTATCGATGCCCTCCCACTTGTACGCTATCCCCGTTCGCTCTGCCGTTCTACCACTCTCCTTCCTCCCCGCGTTCGTTTCCCTCGCAGTGCTCACGAAACGTCCGTACGCTCGTTTCAGCTCGCACGCTTACCCTCTAACCTTACGGTGATGTACACGCGCTGTTTGAAACCCGGTGGCTACCTAACACCTGCTAACTCGATGCGATCGAATTAGATACGGAGACACGCGGTACTCCGTCGAAATGACGAAAGCCAACGCGCGAAGGAAGCGTGTTCCAGATTAACGTACAGCTTCGCGTTTAGTTTCCTGATGCTACCTCCGATCCCGCCATGCCGGTCGTAACGACAGTTTCGCGATATTTACTCGCAGTTTGAACGTTCTATTTAGATCCCGGCAGCGAGATTGGTCTTTCGAGATGGCATGATGCCTTCGTCGTCGAAGATTAAGCGAGAATGACGTTTACAAGTCGTTGCTTTGGCACACGGAAGTCCGCGTTTTGAACTACTGGAAATAACACGATGGTATACTTTGTTTCCACTTTCGTTCGCATCGCTAGGTCGTATTTAGGTGGATTTAGTCGAATCCGTGGCCGATGATCGAATCAATTTCGTTTTATAATAACTCTAACAAAAGTATCGGTTGATGTACAGTTTCTTTAAGTTTAATATAAGATCGAAAAATTTAAATCCCGATTATTTACCACCGTTTACACCCTGAACAACTTTAACTACGATATTTACGATTATAATTCCCTATTTCCGCTATGTGATAGGAAAATTTAGTCGCGAAACGCTATTGTTTTAGAAGCGACAAAATTGGTTAGCCAGTTGGATAGAACGATAACAGGAAAATATAGCATAGCTACAATTCCGGGCTGTAAATATGAAATATTCGCATAGTCCAGTGTTGATACAGATGATCGAGCATTTGAGAGTTAAAGTGTTAATTTCGAAGGACGTTAAAGTGGGATGTGACGGCAAAATGTAACTAAAAGATTAGAATTTATATTTTTATTTAAATTCTTCGTACGTCCAACTTGCGAACGACGCAACGCGACGTAAGAGGGATTGAAACAGACGAGTAACTACCGGCGCACGAACAACCTCGAATTGTTACGTGTATAATGGGAAAATATATGGCGAATATTTAAAGTTACAGAATTATTTTACTCTTATTGTAAACGTGATTGACATTGCTCTGAGTTGTTCAACGGAGCCCCGAGGAATTACTCCTATTCACCTAACAATTTAAACATAGAATGGCTATTCCGTTTAGCTACAGCGATCGTCTTTCCCATCTCGAAACGCTATAAATGCGTCTCTGGTGCGACGATATATTTCTTCATCTTCGGATTAATACGTTTCACTATCCGCGGTAACGTAATATATACGTAACAAAGAAGCTTCCGTCGTTCGATTACGAAAAGTATATTGCTGTCTGACTAATAATGTTAGCCGTTATGAAAATTTACATTTTAGAAAGACGAAGCTTTATGTCAATCCCTTTTAAATATTTCCGCAGCATTATCAACGAAGATAAGCGTGTAATCGATTAATTAAGCGCAAACGATTTAAACGGAAAATCGAAAATTTTATTTATCAGAGCTTTTATTTCCAGACAGAACGTAGAATGTATTTATACGAATACAGTTTTTGCGACATTTCACGACAAGCTATACGATAAATAGCTTTTATCGAAAAAGATCGACCAACCGAATCGATCTGAATCTGTTTCGTTTATTTCGTTTCTCTTTCGTTTTCGATATGACGGTACGTACAGTCGTTTCGCCGAAGACACTTTATATCCCATTTTCGTTATGGATTAAAGCGAATTCGATGGAGAGTGAAAAGGTAGACGAGATACGACGCCAAAAGTGCCATCGATATGACGGTATCTTTGGCTATATCTGGCTTCTCGATATTAATAAATGGTAAAAAATACGATGTAACAGGTTATAGTATACTTAACCGATAGTTAATCGATAGTAATTTTCTATAATTGATAGTTTGCGTAAATATATAATAAATATAAATTATTAATCGTAGCAAAAGTACGTATATTTTAATAACATTTTTTGTATCTAAACACGTTTATTTTTTGAAGGTAACGCTGTAAGATAGGTTGACATGTTTAGTTTATATAGAAAATTTTGACTTTTTTTTTTTTTTTTTTTTGGTAGGAAGATAACGTTTCAACGTTTAAAGGGAAGCATCAAGCGAAGTAGCTACATAACGTTAAGATTGTTATTCGCTTTCTATCAACCGAGTATCGGATGTAGCGGTATGATAATTACGCTGCCCTGTTTGAAATGAAATTAAAAAAAAAAAAAAAAAAACAAAGTGATTTGTTTATAAAGTTTCAAAGAGTGATTGAGCGATTCGATTACGATAAACTAGTTGAGCAGGCTACTTGCGAGACTTGATTCGTAATGGCGAAGTAAGATCCGCGATAAAGATAGACTCCAGGGAAATTAGACTGTCTGTTCTAAACAAAAACGTAAATCAGAATCTGTGTTCCCCTATATTCGATCGTTGTTCGACGATCAAAAGAAACAAATATAGCGATACTTAACTTTGCAAAAAAATATTTGAAATTCGTTATCTTGGTGCGATGCTAGAATACGTCAAACGGTTTAACGAGATACGTAAAAGATACGTACAAGTATCAAGTAACGTATAGTCGTAAATGTAAAATCTTTAATTGCGCGTGCGATTAATTACCGTATGTCTCAGAGTCGAATAATCCGAGTTTGTCGATACGATGTACGAGTAAAACTAACCAAAAGACGTAGCTGTCGTACGTGTAACGTCTAAGAAGTTTAGAACTGCTTGTACATAATCTATATTTGACGACCTCTCTTTCTCTTGGGACTTAACGTAACGTTTTATATGCATCATAATATGGAGACTGTTCTCGGATTTAATTAGCTGATGGAATTTTCTTTGAGAAGGATATCCTCGATATATCTCACGAAGGAACATCTTTGAAACTGTGCTGTATCCTTAAAACGAAGCCGATGACAAGGGCGAAAAGCACAGCACGATCCGCGTATAATTTATAATCGTTAACAAGGGAATTTTTCTCCGGCCATTATCCCTTTTGTCTAGGGGGCGAGGTAGGTCTGTTAGTTCGAAAGCAACTTCTTGCATCCTGCATCAATCTGAATCTGGCTCGTTTATTCTGTGCCGTGCTTCCATCGCTTCTACACTCGCCGGAATTCACCCTTTTCCAGCGTAACCGAGGCGGTAGCTTCGTGAAACGTCCTTCCTACCGATCACACTGACATTTCGTGCCAGCCCGGCTAGGATTGAAACCAGATGGTTGAAAAAGAGCCGTTCACCGAACGATCGCCGCAACCCGAGCGTGGCTTAATTTCGATGCGTAAAGCGAACGATCGTTCGATACTCTCGCGTGCGCCATTGGACATGGCATGTAGAAAAATAAAGGATTCGTTATTGAGTCCGAACGATATTGTAACCTGTGCAGCGGACTACCACGCGGGACAGCGTCTAATAAATTTCCCTCGAATAAAGGGTCCGAGTTAAGTTCCGTTCACGAGGAAGCTAGCAACAACGCAAGAAGAAGGTAATAGCTTTTTATAGAATGGCCGTTTGTTTCCATTATCAAAATTAGACGGTTGGTGTACGTACGACTGATTAGCTTAATTGCACGCGATAACAGAAAATGTGACAAGTTATTACTCACCGATAAAAGTTTGGTAGCTTTTACTGGATGGTATCGTTCGCATGTGATATTCCTTTTCGTAATTACGTAATTGGTTATGTTTGGCTAAAAGTATATGTACACGATCTTTTTCTACGGTATATTCGACATGTCCGTTTCTCATATTTTTAAATATCCAATATGGAAAAAAACTCCTGTCTTCGATTTGATTAAATCGTTGACCGTAAATTTTATGTATCTCACTGTTGCTGTCATTGTTGTTGTTGTTGTTGTTATCGTTATTTGAAGTCGCATCAACTGCAAGGTTATTAATCGCAGACACGCGAGACTTAGAGTTTTGGGTGGATCCCGAATCACTGGAAACCAGTAGAAACCGCGCTGAAATAAACACGATACAACTACGAATATAAATGAAGTCGCAGATGTGCCGGCTGAAAGCCGACCGAGACTAGGAATTCGGACCAAAGACCCTCCGGTAATTATTAAAATGGTACTTGTAAAATGTTAGCTTTTAGTTTCATTCTCTTTTGCGTCTCTTATTGAAATTGATACATCTATGTACGTTTGATTCTCTGTCCAATTTCAATATACATATAGATATAGCGTAGTAAAATATAAATTTAAGTAAAACACGAGTGTCTCGAGACGCGAATGAGACGACGTGAGACGTATAGAAGAGAGCCATTTAGTTGTAGATTATGAACACAGTGACATAAATGACCGTCATGCGGAAGGAACGCTTCGGCCGTAAATAAAGCTTCGTTACGTAAAGAGCGACGTGTTCGATTTTTATTTATGAGCAAATATAACATTTGGATAAAACGTTGTTACTGTTGGATCTAAATCTTGATACAAGAAAAAGAAAAAAAAAAGAAAAAAAAAAGGAAAAACGTGACACTTAGTTAATTTGAAAAGATATTTCTAAACATCGTTGGTAAAAGTTCGTTCTGTCGAAAACTATGCGTAATCGTCTTTTTTTTTTTTTTTATAAACGTAGAACAACGGAATATTTGTAATTGCACGCGATAGCAAAGTTGGTCGAATTTTTTTATTTCTGTCACGGTAAGATAGGTTCTTTGACAATTTGAACGCAGTATGACGCGGATAATATTCGTCGTAATATTAAAATTAACAAATTATCATCCAGTTTTGAATTTTCAAACGAAAAATCGTTTCTATCTATTCGCTGTTACTTACCTGTATACCTATGCGAGAATCACTTGCAATCACGGAAAAAGGAACTACATCCTCGGCAGAGCTAAACTCTATTGCGGCCAGAATACAGAAACGAAGCACTTTATCACATATAAAATATGCAACTTACAAGTTTGATGGTACCAGCAAGCTGGATATTCCCACAAGAAGATTATAAAAGTGACAAGAGCAAGTTAGTTTCTATATTTCGTGAACAACTAGTTTGTATAAAAATTTCGCACAGCGTGAAATTTGCATCTATTATGGAACTAAATTAATTGTTTTTAAAGGAACTTGAAAAATTAATCAACCGTGTTATAAATCATAAACAAATGAGATAAAAGTCAACGTGCTAAATAATCGTACGATATTTTAGATCGTTTCTCCGTTTTCCGTAATTCCGTAATTTATCATTTGTAGTGTAATCTGAATTTTCACAGCGTGTTTCGAAATCATGGAATAATTACTCTAAAATTCGTCGAAAATTTTTCGCCGAACATTGTGCTTCCACAAACAAAACTGTTGCTGCTTTTAATCAGAACTTTGTTGTCTCGACACTTGCAATTTCATATCCAGCCTGAATATTCATAAACTTAAATTCGTTACGCGGCGCAAAGAGGCGTTTTACGTGTTATTTCTTTGTCGAAACATTAAAACGAAAATAAAAATTCAATGACGCGTTTTCAAGAACAATACGCGAAGCCCATTCTTCGCAACGTTATCAGTTTGCGTTGCATTAAATCTACGAATCGATACGACGGTATAATACGACGTGTAACTCAACGTTAGCTTTGATTTTAAACAGCTTAATTATACCCCGCTGCGATGTTATGAATAATTCTCGATGTTAAGAGTTAATGGTAATTAGCTGTTAATAATTATAAATAAAATAACAAACTGGATGATAATGTGCAATTAAACGTGCAATAAAGAAGGAAAAAATAAAAGGGCATTAGCTGTCAGCAAAAGATAATATAAATACACTAGGTGGCGAAAAGTGATCAAAGTGTGCGGCAGAAGTATAAGTATTTGAAAATATCGGAGCCACGCGTTTAATACGATAACGGAGGTTTTATACGATTGGAGAGCAACAAAGAATCGTAATATTCTAATATAAACTGTGATTTAAAAGTAGACATTACGAATTGGAAGCCACCCACTTTTATACGAAATACCGATAATCGTCTTTTATGCGTTTAAATGGAAACAATGGAGAATTTACTTTGGAAGGAGTATCAAGCAATCCGTGTGATTAATTTTCAGTATATCGCTCAGTTAGCAACGATGAAAACGTTCGATCGCGTTCGCTCGAAATGTTGGGTAGCCACGCATTCTTCCTTTACCCTGATCTCAAGCACTCGCGCTACTTCTTTCGCGTATCTTTAACAGGGAGGACTACCCGCAGAAAAAGGAAGAAAATACCGATTAGAGTGGCAGACAATTAACATTTCCCGATATTTTTTCACGCGCGTAGCTGTATTTGTCGAATATCTCGATTCAATTTTGCAACATGTTAAAACTCTGCCTCTAGAATAGGTTATTTGTCTTGATAGAGTGATGTAAGCCAACGATCTCTGATGTTGCAGCTACATTTAGCAGAACTGAATATCCATTAGGAAACAAACAGTATATATATATATGTATGTATAATGTAAGTTCACATAGTAGTAGTTGACTGATTTTCCCTGTCACTACGATTATACGTTTATACGCGTACGATAAGTGATAATTTCAATTGGCTGAACTTTGATCGGCCGCTAATTCAAATTTCGTTGCAATAAACGGTGCTCTGCTGTAATCGACTCGGCTAAAAAATATTACCAATCTTTACGTCAGTGCGCGGTTACAACAATCGATATGTCGTAACCTTTATATTATTCGATATATTAGCATCAGCATCGTACAACCTATACCAACGATTGTTTTATCAATCTCACTGTCATACCGAAAGTATTAACGAATCTTTTCATATTTTCGATAGAAACGTTCGAGCGCGCACGAATCGCTCGATTTTCGATCGCGCATCTATCAAACAAAAAGATAACGTTTACAAAAAAAAAAAAAAAAAAAAGAGAATGATCGAAGCCACGGTTCGTTCAAAGGATCATTATAAAATCGGCCACTGATCGTTTTAGTCGCGACAACTTTGGAAATTTTGTCCATCTTCGAAATCGATCTCTTGCACGGTCGATTCGTAGGAGCAAATAAACGCACAAAGGATTATCAGCGAAACGGTGTATCGATGTTAAACGTTACATCGCAGAGAGAAATACTGGGACTGGGGACAGTGATTTTGTGTAGATACGCGTGCGTGTCGGGCCGCGCGTATATCCAATCAGCGCGGACTCGCTCGTTGAAAAATATTGAAACCTATGGCCGCAGAGAGAAAGTTCCTTTCTCGCGTGTCGTAGAACAAATTGGATTTATAAATAAATCGTAGCCCATTTATTTTCGCCGCACAAAAGCTTCGATGCTTGCGTACCGGTACGCCAAATAAACGATTAAAACGTACGTATGACCGCTTGAACGTAGCGTTTGCGGATTACCCCGACACGTGTAAGCTAGTGTCTATCTGTGGCTAGGCTATATTCGGAAAAGCAGACACCGCAGTTCATCGCGATTAACGCGCGTATCATGCTGGCACGCACGCACGCACATAATGATTCATACACGCCGCTCGTCATACGCTTGTTCTAACGCTGATAAAAAACGCTTTATTCACCGACAACTCGCTTTGACCCCCTTCGTTCTTCTACTTTTTTCGTCACAACTCTCTTTCATTTAACGTCACGAACAATACAGTCGCTTTGTACCTCGCAACGAAGTATCCCTGAATTTCAATCGCTTTCGTTCGCCAGACGAGCTTCGATATTACGATTTCCCGATTAATTCGTCACAGGGGTTTGAAGTATTTCGAATGCCGAAAGTTACGTCTTCGATAAATATAAGACATACGTATATGTATATAAAGCGTTGAAAACACGTGCAAGCGAAAAGATATTGTATATGTGAAAATGAATTTTTATTCTTAAGGGCTACTGGGTCATGCGACTGGGTAGAATTCTTTATTAACGATTGGGAATGAGGCTGATCGTTTCGCTCGCTCTCTCGATGCGCTGCCGATATACTTAATTAATAAATGATCGGCAAAATAAATCGACCGATAAAACGGCTTGATTTCGACGTTTGACAAACGCGATCGAATAATTATCGTACAAACGTTATCTCTGTACCAGCAGATTATTCTTAACGACGTACTATTGTCATCAATGATCAACAAAGGATCAGATATTAAAAATGTTGATGCGAAATGTGAACGTAAATGACGATACCAGGTAGTACGTTTCCGTTTTCTATCAAAAAGTGTGATCTAGAAATTCTCTGCAATAGCGAGAGGCTAATCTGATTTGTCGCGTGATCATGCAGGCACGCGCGTCATAGGCAGATGAATGGTATTTTCGCGATATACGGATATAGAATGAGAGTTATTTCAACGTAACTAAGCATTGTGTTTATAGATAATATTACAAATTTCCAATCATCGATACGAATGCAATTTCCAATCGTATTATCGAATTACCAAGTAGTTGCCACTTCATAATTCGATTCTACAACGGTTATTCGTACAATCGATCATCGTGCCTTTTCAAAATTAATACCGCAGGTATATGACGTTCTTTGGACTATGATCTCCCCACCGAATCTATGAAACATGCAGAAAGTAGGGTTTTTCGAAATGGAATAGTTTGATTTATACTAATCTCCGGTATACAGTCTTTGGTCGCGTGGAAAGGTGAGTTAACGCTGCCGCTAAAAGTTGCAACGTGAGATCGTTGAGTTACTTTCCGAGACGAAGGATGTAGTTGCATGAAAAATTGTCAAACTCGATTTTTGCCAAAAAGGAAATCTCGAGCGAACAAATTTTATTCTATATTTTCGATTTATTCGTTCGCATCGAATTACCTTCTACTCGGTTGTACCACCGGCTACGAAACACCCTGTATATCGTTGTTTATTCATCTATCGGTTAATCGTTTTCGCATTCCAGCGGACGAGTAGCTTGGAAAGATAAAAAGAATCGAAAACGTTATTTTCTGATCTTTCTGAATTTGAATCGCTACGAATACTTGTCGTTTAAACTCGTTTGCTTTAATTGAACAACGTCGATCCTAATTAATTATCTATTTAATCGACCCATTGAGCCATATGTCCAACCAAGGATTTTATTAATACGAGTCGAAGACAGCTTGTATCGCCGATTGATTACTCGGTTGTGTACGTGTATACGTGATGTCTATTTCGACGTTTAATTTCCTGGTTAAGGAGAAACCTTACGTGACAACGGACTGTCGGTTAATTAGCACGTTCGAGCTTGCCGTGACTTCGTGAATAATTCAAAGTGTCTTGCGTTGCATTCGCGGCCTATCGAGTGTGCCGATAGGTTACTCACGACGTCTACATCTTGCGCGTTCGAACAAGCTCGTTTGAGCGACTATTACCTGCTAGAATAGATCAGTTTATAGAGTCGTCGTCAAAAGGTTCGATCGATCTCGACGTGTACACCTGCGGTACGTGCTCCCTAATCATCGTTGTTGTATTTGGCGAATACGGAATACCGTGTCAGTTTTACACAGAGTATCGGGATACCGCGTCATCCAGTGCTTAATTAGGTGCGACGATGAAGCGTGAATTGCTCGTAACTGGGAGTTCGATAACGAGATACAAGGCGAAAGTAAGACGAAACAAAGCGGAGAAAAGGAAAAGATGGTCGAGATAATGGATTATTGTTATGAGTGATAGGTTGCTTGCTAGACAGAAAGGGAATAAAATGGATCGGATGTGAAAGATAGATTCGACAAGTGCGATTTGTATTATATTAAACCGTCGCGTTTCTCTTCTAACAGCGATGAGCAAACCTGTACACGCTTTATCAAACTTTCAAGAATATTCACGTTGATCCAGGTACGCGATATTGTATTACGAGCAATCGAGCGATACTTAAAAGACAACGTCGTATGTTTTTGCGCTCCGTTATCTTCAAGGATATAAAAACTGTAAAAGGATGTTTGCAGGATTTCGAAAAATAACGTACAACGTTAACTGCCATGTATCGTTCTCCGTTGTTTGTAACGCAATATCGTGTAGCCGAATCAACGTGAACGCTCTTGAAAATTTGTTCACGTAGTACGTGCTTTAAGCAGATACGGTACAGTAGATCGCATTCGATCATTGTCTTTTTAATACAACACTAAATCGGAGGGTGAATACGCATAAAAATGTTGCAACTTGGTTTCTTTTATGAATTACAACAGTTTACAGCTTTCTTGATAGATTAGATTTCCGATAAATTAGAATAAACGTTCAGTTGCAATACTAAATGTCTCGGTGTATTTCATATGTACAGATTTTTTGAATTCTTCGAGCAGGGACTGCTGGAACAAATCGGTTACAAGCGCAATGGAAAACTTTCGATTCTTGATTTTTTGATTGAAGCGTTTCTGATTCGTTAGATGACATGATGACACGAATACAAAAAAATCCACCATGGTTTTAACCGAGTAAGCTGTACGGTCATTTTAGTTATTTTGGTTTCCCTCGTGTCTGTCAGTTCCATGGAATTTTTATGGAAATAGACAGTGACTCTGTGAAATAAATCAAATCTATCGAGCAAAATGGGTGAAACCGAAGCACATCCAAAATTTATACGCCCTTATACTATGATATGGTTTGACGAGTTTCCCGCCCAACGGACTAACGAGTCTACCCTTATTAGTAATCCAGTGATGCGACTAAAAAGTATCCCACATCACCGTGTTGTGAACTACATCGTCGCACACTTATACCAACACGCTTCGATCCCGTGATATACTGAGATTGATTTTTGAATTGGGAACACGCCATCGAAATTATGAAGAACATCGTCCAATGGCTATAGAATTGCGTCGATTAATGCGGAGATGGAAATATTAATTAAAACGCAACGTTTGAAATATTACCGAAATTACCGAGTCGGTAAATTGGATAATTTATTCTTCGAATAAAGTCTTGTCATAAATTACAAGCTTATATGTTTTGTAGAATTAATTATTTCGATATGAAATAATATTTGGATACTTAAATACGAATGTTCGCGCACAATATTATGGCGTAATACGTGTAATAATTAGGAAAGTTCATACTAGATTCCGACATATCAAATGTCTCATCGTGTTAATATCAATTTTTTGATTAATTATTACTTATTGCGAATATGTAGCGATGACGTTTATTTATCTGGAAACTCGTTCGTGCTTCCTGTACCGTGAGGTGCATTTTACCGCGAATTGTATATTCAAGCAGTTTCTCCACTGGCCAGACAAGTAGAACGAAGAGATCTGCCATTTTTTCGAAGAGAGAGGGAAGAGGGAAGACGTAGACCGTTTTATTATGTATTTGGTGGTATGTATATTTCGTTGCTGTGGGTTGTGGCTGGATAACGAGGAAAATCTCTCTCTCCCCCGCCTACCGCCATCTCACTCTCTCTCTCTCTCTCTCTCTCTCTAGTTACTCCTCGGTTCCCATTCGTTTTTTCGTTCTTTCTTTCGTTTTTTGCTTTCAGACATTGCTTGTGTTTTCTGTGACGACTTCTGGACAATTTTCTTCACCGGAAGATATTTTCCGTCACGGTCCGTTGCTATCTTGTTATCTGCTAAGGAAGCGGACGAAAAATGGAGAAACACGAAAATAAGAAGGCGAAGGGGAAGGCAAAAGGCCAACGGAAAAAGGGGGGGCGCGGGGAAAGCAGTTAGAAAAGAATACAAAGGAAGGAAAAGCAGTCAGGAAAAGGGACGGGCGACGGTGGAGAGGTAAAAATGCGATTGGAACGGCGATGTGGCGGAGGAAACGCGAAAAGTTCGACACCCAAAACGAGCATCGAGTTCAGGGAACGATAGATCACTTCGCTGAGACACACGATCTGCAGGACAATTCAACGACCCAATCGAAATTGTTCGACTGCTGGCAATACGTAGCCAGGATGCATGGGTTCCGAGTGTGTTTACTTACTTGGTACATAAAGCGCAAGCTCGACTGCCTCTCGTATAGATCATTAAATGCGTCATATCCCTGCAGGCTACGTAGGAACGTTCGAAACAACGATAAGATCTCGACAGCTTGATAAAATTGACCTAGTACGGCAACATAGATTTATAACTTCGTTAATACCAGAAGATTATTGCACGTTCTTAATGTTCCTTTTCATAGTTTCGCTTAAGAACGTTAATTTGTATTATAACGGGTAAACAGGTATATGCGTGTAACGGTGCAGATTATTAGAAACGAGTGCTGGAAATTATTCCTCTAAACGATAAATCAAACGTAATGTCTGTATCTAGATAAAATCTTTAATTCTTGTAATTCCGAGTTGTGTAATGGTTGGAATTCCAAAATAAGGTATCTTCTTGTATACGTGAAGAGCAAAGACGTTTACAGGAATGTTTTACTTGCTTTTAGAAACTGTTATCCTGCTTCGCGTATTCGTGTATATTATTTTAAATATTATTTTCGAGCTATATCATATATAATACGAAAAGATGGATAAATTAAAAAGATCGATAAATTATGCTGGTACGCGTATCTTTTTACTCAATCTTATCGTAGTAGGTACGTTTAAACGCGGATTTTGACTTCACCATCAAATTTGAAGTTGGCTGTTAAAAATTACAAAAATTATAAGAATTAGATAACATCTCTTACAATACACGCGCAAAGATTAATAGCATGTTTTCCGAATTACAACGTAACTAATAAGACGAGATAAGATAACGCGCTAGATTCTTCAAACTTTGTATTTCGCGGTATGCGTCGTACGGTATAAAAGCGATACAAATGCGTAACTATTATTTTAATTAGATTCGTTGGAATATATAGAATCTTTTGTCCGGTGAATAGTCAGATTACATTCTTGCGTAAAATGCTTAACTTGGAACCGGCGCTCGCGAGTACACTTTGTTCTATATAAAAAAAAAAGCTATTAATTATACTTGACGACGAAAGAGTTGTTTCCTTTCAAAATGTAGATAGTGTTATGCGTTGTTTTATCTATCCTTTTCGTCTATCTATACGCAACACTAGGATCGAAGAAAGTTTATCGCGATACGTTAGTCCGTTTAGACTACTAACGACGAGGGAACATCGTTTGGCAAATGTATTAGCAGGAAATTCAAGAGAAAAGAAGCAGATACACAAAGAGCGTAGTTTAAGCGCGTCAGGTAGCACAGGCTCCATTGAGTACGCGAAGAAATCTCGAAGATAGGGTTCACGGTGGATTTACGGCGTGACGGTCGCTGGCGAAGCGTGATATTTGCACCTTTAAAACGGGTAATCCACGGGTTCTTCACGGCTGATTACTTGGCCGTACGGCGGAGAATCGGATGGTTTTCTTGGTTGCTCGAGTAGCGTTCCAGATTGTGCGCATTTCGCGATATTAGAGGAAAAGTAATGGCACTGAGTGGCAACGCGGAAGGAGGCCGCCTCCTCTGGCTAAAAGTACCACGGGAAGAGGTTGGATCAACAGCTCGAAAGATGAGAAGAAGTGGTTAACGTGCAGCTTAACCCTCCCCGAGCCACGTAATGAATAACAACGGCATGAAGTGTTTGCCACGGGCAACAAGGAAGAACTTTCCAGCAAACTCTCTCTCTCTCTCTCTCTCTCTCTCTCTCTCTCTCTCCTCTGTTTACAACGTTTAATTAGGGTGTTTCAATTGGGACAAGCACGATGCCCACTACAGCGCAATGTGTAGAATAATTCGTTTAATAATGCGCTTTGCGCTTTGACCCTCAGCTTCTCATAGTACGAAAACGCTCTTCTACGGTACTGTCTAGCTAATATAACTCAGAAAACTAAGGAACTATAATTATTGCACATTGATCGTCGAATATTTTGGGATATCGACGGGAAAGTTTTTTGCTTTGACACGTGGAATAACGATTATTTTTGTATCGTACGAACTACACGAACAGGTTGTTTAAAGCAGTAAGGTACGTTCGCGACCTGAATAAGCTTTTGGTCTCTTTACGATGATTGCGAGCAAGCAACGCAATAATAAACTTCAAAAGATTCTTTGTTTGCTATATATATGCAATAAATATATTTGAACATAGTAGGTACACGGCCAAGAATACGAAGCAAGGTAGCAATTACGACGTAAATTTATCGAGTAACAAAGATACGTTCAGTTCGATAATTGTAAAGCAAATTCAGCTACAGCGCGAATTTTTCTAATGTTCTTCGTCGAGCGCGTATAAACGTTCGTAGATCTTGGCGCATATGTGCATGTAGATGTTTTCAGGTCTGAAATATAGTCAACGGTAATCGTGTTGTTATATTCGATTGATATTTTACTTGTGGTTCTTCGGATAGGCAATGAAACTCCGGTATAAGCAGTGCGAATCTTGAAAATCGTGTAACTCTACGCGCGATATAATTCACCTGCACAACAGTTTCGAGTTACAACGATGATCGTTATACATATTTGACAGTTTTTATGAGTCTTTTTTTGCAAAATCATGCAAAGGTTATAATATATCTTATCGAACAAACGCATACGCGATACTGGTCATTATGAAGTTAATATCGAAGAATTACCCTACAAAATACGTTCTCCTATGTATCCGATAAAAAGTAAAAAATATAGAAAAACCAATAATCTCAGTGTGAAAAGAGAGCAAGTGCCATAAACGTTATTCTATGTTCCGTGTGTAAAAGAATGTTGTTATAAATTATGCAGAAGTATGGAAGTATTTGATATTTTTGCTGTAGAGAAATTCGCTGGTTTGCCTTTGGTGATCGAGCCGATACTTCAAAGAACGGATACTTTGTGCAATTTTAATGGTTCATTTCACTGTATCGTATGTGAGAGGCATATGTAATATTTACATGGCACGATACGGTGTACTTGCAATAAAATCAGTTCGATAGTCTCGCTTTTGCACACTTTATATTCGTGAATAAAGATACTGACGAAACTAGAATGGACTTGCAAAGCGTACAGCGGAAAGTTGCAAACTTCTTTACCAAATAGGTTACAGGGGGTAAGAAATTCCGCTAACTTAAGATCATTTGAACTCTCGTGTGTAAAATTCAACGAGACGTTTCACGCGAAAGAAATTTTAATGCGCAATTTGTTTCGAGAGAAAGTCAAGTGTTTCGGTGAAAATACGTATGCATATGGAAACTAGGACGCTCCTTTAATCGTATACAAAATAAGTTTACCCTGTTCACCTTGCTTTATATGAAATTTCTTCGCCAACAATTTCGCGCAAAATATTTTCGAACGATCTTGCCACCAATTACAGCTTCTAACAGAAATTCTTAATACGCGACATACGATGCGACTTTCTAGCGAAACGTTTTCAGTATATCTTGTAAAGCTATTTTTTATAAATTTTAAAATAATTTTAAATAATTTCTTATATCTGTGTTAATTGTTAAAGTAATTATTAATACGCGTTATAGTAATTATTTATACGATATTACGATTCCATGCGTCAAGTTATATCAATCGTAATGTTGCGTCGCGAATCTTAACGTTAGTCGTTTGGTAGTTTACGACTTTAAGGTAGGAAAAAACTACTTTTCGTGGACTGTACGATTATCGAAGATGTTTAGGTACAACGGAGGATCGTGCGTTGTTGACAACTAAGTTGAACGAACGCTACACCGAATACGAAGTGTCTTGAATCTGAATCCTTATTCCCCTTCGCACGAGAGTAAAATGCGCGAAAATTCTTTTCTCCGTAGAAAGATGAAAGGCAGATCGAAACTCCGAATTGTTTGTAAGTTCTAGAAAATTAGCGGCTCTCTTGGCAAGATTTTTTTTATCTTTTCGGTCAAAGATATCTAAAGTATACAAATTAAAGTTATAACGTTTAATAAGCGAAACAAATCTGAGATATTTAGATCCCATTTCTTCAACTATATTCATGCAAATATGAGATTGTATAAACATCCTTAGTCAAGAGATAATGATAATAGTTAACAATTGCGCAAAGTTGCGTGGCAAGTGGCAGAAGCGTAATTAACTATGTTACCGATGCGTCCGCCTGAAAGTGTTAATTTCCCAACAAATATTTTAATGAGTAAAGTTGGCGACTCGATGGTTTAGCGTATTATTTTAAAGGAATCCGCGCGCGAATTGGAAACAAGTGCTTGAACACGAATCTACAAATTTTGCTGATAAACCGGTGAGAGTCACAAGGTGAGTGGCGGTGAGTGGAGGCGAGCGGGGAACAGGGCACCCCGTTCGAAACTCAAAGCCAAGTTTCTTTAACGATGAAACCAATGAAAGCAGTACCTGCTAGCGTTATAATCTGTTCGTGAGTGCAGTCGAGCAGCGATACATCGTCGAATCTTTGCGCGTCTACGAGCGTCTATACACGCACAGCACAGTGAATTATCTCGATAGCGAAAAGCGCTGGAAGAGGTAGTTTGTTTCTCCATTGGCATAATATGTTATCGGCGAATAACGTGTTATTATCAGAACCTGCGATTGAATCGTTTTGTCATAAACGAAGATTCCAAGGGAAAAACACGAACGAGAAGATACGTTTTTCTTGATTTTCTTCATTTCGATGTCGCCTTACGATTAAACGAGACAATTTCAATGTGTCACGTAGGTTGGAAAAGAAAACAACCTATTAGATTCAAAGATGTAAGTCTTTTAAAACCGATTGATAAATTGACAAAGCATTAAAGCGGTATGGAAGTCAAATGTATAATGATCGAGCAATATTTTTCAAACGTTTTAAAAATCTCGAAGAGAATAAAAAAGCACGCGTTTGTCTCGAAAATCACATATAAAGACAATTTTGTAATATGAATGTTATTAAAGCTACTTCGCCGTAACAAGTAGGAAATGCGACTTGCCGTGTTCTTCATCTGTAGATCATAATCGTATATGGTAATATCGTAAATGAAAGCAACAATAAAAATATGAGCCGCTCGAAGGGCAGAACGATTATCTCCGATTCACGAAATTTTTTAAATCTTGGCATCGATAACGTCCAGCAGTAATTTTAGCATCGATAAAATCCATCAACGTACGAACGCGTTATAAAATTTTAGCGTTCTTATAATAGTTTATCGATTCTTCGCAACTTTGATTTCTATAACTTCTCGTTCAAATAATACGAGTTCAACTATCATAGTCTACCTGCTATGCTATATGTTGAAAGAAAATTAGTAGCAGACTATACCTTGCTCGTTTATCCTGACATTTGTCATTCTATGTTTTTGTTACCTAGTTACTTATCGTTAATCTTGTAACATCAGTTCTATTATTATGTATACAAATGTTAATTGATCTTCATTCCTTCTTCGTTTTACGCGATTTTACGGTTACGCGTTTTTTCCTTTGTATCGTTAAGAATATATTTTACCAAGAAATTTTCATATAAAACACAAGCAATAATTAAGTATTTGAACGATCGAAAGATAGAAGTAAATCTTTTTCGACTATTACAAAAGTACGAATAGACGATAAGTTTCCCTTGAAAACAGCTGTAATTATATATATATATAAAATATAAAACGTTATGGATAACAATAATTGCGCGAAATTGATTAGAACACGTTCGCATCTAGTATAATATTTACATAACGACTTGATCGATTTACGGGTTACTATACTTATACCGTGAAAGTTGCGGTTGGAAAATTACCGCTTGGAAAGCAACCAACTCGCATATACCATACGCGGTATACGTATGTAGGCGTTAACAACGCATTAAATGAGTTAGGAACATTTATCGGTACTTGTCAAATTATATCGCGACTAGTTACAACAATTATTGATTGCGCGAACATTATCCGAATAGAAGAATTTCAAGTATAATTTAAATGCCTTCAAGTCAGATTTATTTAAATTAGATATTTCAGACTTTTGTACGAAGTATCCCTGGATATAATTAAAAGTATCTCACCAGTCGTTCACTTTCTTTTAATATTTTACCTTAACATCTTTCGACGTAGAACGTTCCGAAGAATCCACGTGCGTAAAACGATACGTATCGTTTCATCAAAAAGAACAAAGTTCGTCTTCGTACGTCCTTTGTTCCTCTGATGAAAGAGCTAATCACGTCAAATTATGTTCTCCCTCGGAACGATCCAAATTTTATTCGAAATATATCTCGTTAAATCACTGTTTGCGCGATAACCGAAGTGACTGCAATTACGTGACCCACCCTGTATACGATGGGTTCGCTCGTAGTTGCATCCGATTATTGTCAATAGCGCAATAGCAATGTCGTCTTCTTTGGTCTCGTTTTCATCAGGAAAATCGCATCGATGCGTTATTGGAATCTTTGTTCACGGAAGATTTCAAATAAAGAAGTTTCGTCGTTGCATTAATGCCGTTGTCTCGTCGATACGAAAGCGAAAACGGAAGCGGACCACCCCATTGCGGGGTTACTGGGTAACTGGAAATACTTTTGAAAGAAATTTCTTTAATGAGTATGCGCTGATTATTACCACGATCATCGAACAATATTATACATACTTGTACGAAAGAATATGAAAACTTATATTTCGAAAATATAAGAACGATGATTCAATTCTTCATAATTTATCGTTTGGTTCACGTTTATGTGCACGCTACTGTTCTTTGTGACCTACTAAACGAGAAACTTGATAATTTGTTAGAACGTTTCGATTGTTATCATTATTATCCGAAAAATGAAAACTAATAGAACGAGGACGGTTGAATAAAACAAACATCAGAAAAATGATTTCACGAAATTGTTTGTCACGACGAGGTAAAATTAAATAAAACGCAATAGCGGAGATATTAGAGAGCCGCGTTGACTCGGTTGACTGGGGTTCGGATTCGTGGCCAAAGGGTTCACGGCATGGTTCAAGTTCCGGTTGATTATCGGCCGGCAATTCTGCAACTCGATTTATTCACAGTTACGTTGTGCTTATTTCAGCGTGGTTCTGGTGGTTCGGAATCCGCCTAATGCCGTAGCTCCCACACGTTTAACCATTTACAAACTCGTCTTTACTCGCTCCGCGTGTGAACGTTTACATTCATACCGAGATATTAAAGAGACTAAAACCTCTAGCAAAAATGAAAGTACGCATGTACAAGTTGCAAAACGCGGTCACAAATAATCCTGACAGTTGACGCGACTTTAGATAATATAAAAGAAGACGATGACGTCTTTGCCAATTTATATATTCTATACGGTTAATGAATTGAATATCAATAAATTCCATCACTGACAAGTCGGTGGTACTTTACGATCGTTTAATCGACCAGAAATTTCAATTACAATTACATTACTTTCTTTTCTATCCGTTGATACTATGCACAACTACCCATCAACGATGAGAAGGCGATGGTCAATTCTCCTTATTCCTTACAAGTCGAAACTAAATCTACGCGAACCGTGCGAGATCAAGTTGCGAAACTAACGTCAAATCAGGAAACAGCCAAAGGGAGTCTCGTCGAAAAATTCGATCTCACGTTCGATGATTACACCAGTCCCGTTACGTAGACGAGATTTATTAAGCTGCTGCGGCAAGGTTGTTCGAATCTCGGTTTATTTCTCATCATACAAATCGTACAGTTTCACGAAAAGCAAGTTTAAACGATGTACACGACATGACGTGGACGATTTCACGAGGAAGATAAAGTTCTATAAGTAGTTGGTCCGTCGTAGCCAGCACGCAGACGATTTCGTAGCTCGAATAAGGCTCGCATTTCCGAAGAAGGAACCGACTAAAAGGAGGAGAGAAAGAGAGAGAGAGAGAGAGAGAGAGAGGGAGAGCAAAAGACTCGTAGAATTATATTGCCGTAGATAGGATGCAAGAGACCGCCGCATCTCGAGAATACCAATTTGATTTCGCTAGGAACGCCGGAAACGCAGCCGGAAGCTCGTAAAGTGTACAACCAACGTGGTCAACGAACCTTACGTCTTGCCGCTGCAGACTACCGGAAGTACTGTCCGTTACGAAAGGGTCGAGCCGGAGGCGAAGGTACTTAAGGAACGAACGATGACGCATCCCGAGTCCTTTTTCAGCCACTGATGTGGTCGTAAGAAGGATCATGCACGTTGCTCGACTTTTTGTCTCGACTCGAGCATTTTACTAGAATTCGCTAATGAATGCTGACCTTATTACCAACTTATACAAGGTTCCCTTTGTCTACCAAGTAATAGTTTGGTCGATTTTGGAATTCAGCAACTTTTGTGCTCGTTGGTTCGATTAGTTGTAATTTCAGAGTAATTAATACAGAGTTAGTTTAGTTCCGAACTTACAAGTTTGATTATTATTGGCAAATGTTACAACATCGAATTGCTCGTGCGAGAGCCTTTCAGAAGTCAGACTATAAATTAACTTTACTTTTTCTTAATTTCGTTACAACGAAAAAATGCGTTTGAACGAATAGAATCGTTCGAAATGGTCCCTGAACGGCTCATATTATGGCGATATAATGGATTTGTAATACATACATACACTTTCGAGAATAGAAATTTTGTTTAAGAATAAATATATCTTTATAATTGCATAGTACTTCTACTTTTAGTGAATTTTTCATCGGCTTTCGCGTGTTTCAAATTAAATCGATATAAGAACGAATAGCTGGTCGAGTTCTTTACGTTAAACGGAAAATAAGCGTGCATGTAAATTTCTTTTCGGCAAGCAACCTCGGTCCCTGTTCCTCGAGAAATACGTACAACCGCAATTTCTCTCGGGCTTCGTTAACAAACGCTGATTCGTCGTATTTGTCTATGAGCAAATCACTCGAAATTTTTCATTTCCGTAACATTCGCGTTTTTGGCTCGTAAGATGCGTGGCAAACAAATATCCTGAATTGAGTTTACCTAATTGAATCGTATCCGCCCCGGTTACGCGATCATTCGTAAGTCTAAAGGCAAATATCAGGTAATTTGTTTAAATTTCTCTCGCGTCTCGTCGTTCGTTCAAAGATAAAAATAACGACGTTTGACCAAAAATCGCGTTACGCGTGTACGGGTCATTAACTTTATTCGCTTCAAATATCTTGCTGCTCTCTAGCCATGACAAAATCATTAGCGTTGCGTTGCAGCCTCCTTTATGGGATAGAATTCTGTAAAAAGAAAACGATCATTTAGTCGAACAATGTTCAAACGTTAATACGTCCAGGATCCTCGTTATCCATCGAGTCGTCCGTTAATCTGAGCTTCGTAAATGATAAATGTCAAAGTTCTCTCCACGCAGCTATAACGTTATGACATCATTCGTTACAATACGGTGTACCTTGAGAACGGAAATTTCTATCTGTATAAATAACGTCGAAAACGGCGCGTGCGGAGAATTTGGATCAATGATCCGAGGGAACCATGCAACCGGACCTCTTCGTCGCATCTATTTTCCACCGAGAGTTCAATTTAAATGCTTCCTGAGTATACTTAAAACCACGTTCGTAACGTTTCGCTGAAACTCGTTATACGCGATAGACAGAAGTAAGTCATTTACATTAGTGAAGCAGAAAATCGGTTTCCACTTTAACGGGATTGATTTGCAGTTTGATGTTGGCCGAGCATTTTTAAATCGTTCCGTTTAATGCTACGAATATAAACGTTTGCACGTTTTAAATACAAGAATTTGGTATATTCAATTTTTCCAATTGGATTACATTTTAATTTATGTGCTTCGATGATCGATCTCCGTGTTTTTTCTTTTTTTTTTTATTTATACGAACGTCTGTTTTCACATTCGGTTAGTAGTTATTTGAAAAGATCGAAATTCGAGAAACTATAGCGTTCTTTTTATAGCAAATATATGTATACAATTACAATTGTCATTCGCTACTATTTCAAAGTATTTTATATTTTCATTGAACAACGAATCTGTACTACCTCCGTTCTTTTTTTCTTCTCTTTTCTTTGGTCGTTCGAACATCGCACAATGTACAAAAAAAAAAAAAAAAAAAAAAAAAAAACGTGATATATTAAACGGTAATTTAAAGTAATCTGTAGCGATCGTCTGGTTTTCGTCATCACCGATTCTAGGGAATTTAAGGTCGGTGCTACACCGGCGATGGATCACGACGCTGCGTCGCGTGGTTTGCGCTTTAGAAACGCAGTCGCGCACGAGCGTCGTGGCACCATTTAGCGTTGCGTGAAACGGTCAACTAAAATTCTGTCTTACATTTCTTTCTTATCTACGTAGACGTAATAATACAAACGCGATTAAACTTAACCATCGAGATTATTAAATTTTTATGACCAATTTCAACGGAAGAATCAACGGAAACTTAAAAATGAAAAAATTCACGGCTCAATTAGGAATGGCAAGACGTTACCGTCGAAGTGAACAAAGTATCGATTATGATTCAATAATTCCTTACGATCTGCCAATAGTAAGAATGGTACGTGTTTATGTCAGCGGAATTAACCGAATCGCGTTTAATTAAGGTACGTCTCCCAACAACGTCGATAACTCGATGACTCGACGGAAAATGTTTTCAAATTCCAATTATTGGATCTCGTTGAAGTACTGTTTACGAGCACACGCTTAACATTATGTACACGAATTCGTGTATAATCCGCGACTTCATGGACATATCCAACCCCCGTGATTGTAATTTCCCGTAAATGCTCTTAAACCACTTAATTTGTGGCTTTTCACTTTTCGAATAGGAGTTGTAACATAGAGACGTTGTCGTATTATTTTAGACAGTTTGTTCTCTATTACGATAACTCGCGTCTATGCGTTATTTAAGCTGTTTTTGAACGAATTAAGCTTTGAACGAATTCTCGAACGAATTCTAATATACAATTTAAAAATAGTCGGATAGAAATTGCGCGGCTAAATATATTTTCTCGAGAAGATCGATTAATTAATGAAACGTAACAAAGCTTTTACAATTAGTAACGATAGCGAATTGCAATAAAATATATATAATTTAGCTACAGTGACCGATATACATAGTTACGATTTATGGAAGATAAGTGAACTAACTTTTTAACTTGCGTATTGCCGTAGTACATATAAAACGTGTTTGTTAATTTATACACCGAACGACTTTTCAACGATAATTATTTCTTCTTCTATCGTGTCGTAAAGACAGAATTCCAATAAATTCATATACTAAATAAAAAGAAATCTCGTTTATTATATATTGTATTATTACGAAACATCGTTTTCAAACCGTCGAGCACCACGCTTTACGAGTACTTTAAATACGCGTATATAACGGGCGATAAAAAAGAAAGTTTCTTTTATAATTCGACCAACTTCGATCCCGATCGTTGAAAAAGATACACATATATATACGCGTAGAAAATATTTGAAATACGAGTCCAAAATTTAAATGTAATTTGATTCTTAGTTGTATTCGACGTATTACCTAATTCTTCCTTCCACAAACGTATCTATCTAACGATATTGGAGCACGCTGTTCGTACTTTTACGATACTTTTACAGTACGGAAGAGTCATTATATTTATAATAACATGCATATCGTAACCCACATATACGACGCGAACAAAAAAGGTAAAGAGAGCGCAGCATGGAACACGTTTACGACTGCGACTATAAAATAAGTTTTCGTACTATGCAACGTTCTTCTGTATAAATTATCTATATAAACCCTTCGCGTGGCCGGTTTTTCCATGCGAAGTTTGAAAACTTTTTAGCTAATCGAATTGGTCATTCTGGAAAGAGCATCGTGCGCGTTTATAGGGTTAAAAATGAAAGAGTCGGGGCAAGGGTGCCGATACGAGGGCTAAGGGAATTAAAAGAACGAAACATATGGAGGAAGAAGGGAGAGCGCACGTATCGGTGAAAGGGCGTATACGAGGTTTCATTTCCGAGAAGGGCTGTAAAGATTGCTAGCGTGCAACCTTCTATATTGTAGAGAGTTACATATTTCTCGCAAACTCGCGACTATATTGCTCCATAATAATAAGGTTAATGCCTTGCGAATTAAGTAGAGAAGCGAAAGGTCTTTTACGTGGCTTTACGTCCGTTTAAACTGCCGAAGCCTGATGTTTGTGGACGATGCGCGATTAGCGCGATACGGCATCGAGACGATGCTCGTTTAATTTTAATCAAACGAGATTCGTAGATTACGATGTACATCGATAGAGGTACGCAGATATATCCTATATGCGTTATTCCAGTAGAAATCCCAGGAAATCCTGTGTTTCTTTAAATGCTTGAATTTGTAAATTTCATTAGATTCGTAAACGCGCAACGTTGTTCAGCTTCTCTGGCGTTAAATTAAATTTATTCCTTATTAGAAATTCTTGCAGCGAGTATTTACCAGATATAGAGCTTCTAAGTAACGGTCGTTAAACGGTGGTTTCGAATTTTATCGTATAATTTAAACGTTTAACATAGAACGCCGAGATATTTCTTGCGTCTATTTCGTTGTGTCCAAATTAAATTTTCAATATGTTAAGAAATAGGTGAAAAAGTGGTGTTCAGCAACGGGTTGAAAGATCGTTTACCAAAAGAGATTATAATAAAACCGTTCGAATGTCGTTTGACTAGTCAATTACGTACGAATATGTATTAATGAAGCGCAACTGATTCATCGTACACGAGCGACAAATCACTCCTGTAAAGAGATGGGAATAGGGTCTGCCACAGAACGAGATTCTCACGGCTTGTCAGACTTGATTAAGATATTGCGAATTACATCCGTATATCGCTGTGTAGCGTTCGCGTGACATAATCGTTGTAATAGCTGTTCCGGATACGACTGATAAGTGCGTGATACACTCTCCTTTCGATAGAAATTCATACGCGTATGGAAGATGATCGGCGAGAACGAACAGACGATTTTTAATTTCCCTGCTAAATCCGAACTTGCTGTATATCAAGCGTACCAGCTACCTTGAATCGTTACGTATAATATTAGTCATTTGTTTCGTCGCTCTGCGATACAATCCATTCTGTACACTACGGTTTGTGTTTTTCTATATAAAAAAAAAGTCACTGTTAAGAATTTTATTCTTTGATTGTAACCTTTCACTGCTTGCAATTTCACTCTCGGATTTCACTGTTTTACTTTAAAAGTATTACGCTTTTCGATATAAACAGAAAAAATAAATAAAAGCGATACAAGTACGAGTCAATTTTTGAAACAAAATTCGCCATGTGATAAATATCATTTCTCAGATAAAGATTTATTTGGGTATAATATTGTTTTGTATTTTTTCTGTAGTAATGATAGCAAATAAATCAATAATGGAAATGAAAGCAATTTATCACGATGAAATTGATCTATCGTCGCGTCGCTCGTACAAATTGTCATAATACGATATCACGGTGAAAAAAGAATTATTACCGAAAATCACAGAGAAGAATATACTCTTCGTGTTTTAATGGAAATTAATAAAAGTGGAAAAAATTAAAGGATCGTGTGTTACTTACCGACAACTTGCAGGTAACCGGTTTGACTTTTCATTGGATCCGTATTAATCTGACACATGTACCATCCCCTGTCAGATTCTTTTACCTCTCGTATGTGGAGAAACCACGTGCGATGATCGCTATGAGAAACGGCTATTCGATGGTTTTTCGTGATAACGTGACTAGCTATCGTTAATATCGTTTGGGTATCTACCCGCAGCCATGCTACCTGTAACAAATTGAAAGTTTTCGCTACAGTATCCAACGGGATAATCGTATTTCTAATTTTCAATTTGACATCGCGAACAAGCTGTATAATAGACGCGTTTAACGCCATATTACTCGACTTAGTTTGAAATAAAAATATAGATACGCAGGCATAGAGTTCTTTAATCGCACAATGCTATGGAAAGTTGAAACGCTTGCGACGTAAAAAGGTATTTCGTTATGAATTGAATTGCGGATATTTACGCATCTATGCGAAATTTCGAGTAACGACGATGCACGAAAATGTAACGCGAAAAACGATAAATATAACTATCTAATTTTGTGAAATGCGACGCGATAAATGTAACCAGGTATTTGATTCCGATCTCCAACAAAAATTGGTAAATTAAACAAGAAATTTCAATTAAATTTTAACATTTTTACGTAATTATTTTTCGCTGAACCGCGATTGTTTATAATTGATGGAATATTTAATTGCACAAAAGTGTACAGAATGTGCATAATACGGGCAAGATGTACAAAATTTCAATAACGAAGTTCGAGATTCGATTATATAATAATATTTCGAGAGCGAAATAATATTTTACGACTACCGTTATATCTATAAACCATAGATCCATAGATAACGTCACAGTTACTTTAAATATATACGTAAATATTTCTACACCTGCATTCTACGATAATCTAGTACGCGAAGAGTCCTATTTTATATTTTTCCGTCGTTAATATATCGATTTCACGAGCGGTAATTTGAGAAGAACGTGATTCTAGAATGTCCCTGGATACGTTTTCGGTCGAAGGAGCTTCCGGTAGACTCGCGGTCTAGTCGGGCGAAAAAAATTGCAGCAGCAAAGAAAAGTAAATATTCCGCTTGTTGGCTGCACTTTGGCGCTGGTCGGCAAAGAAACGGCGAAAAAGAAGAGGGGGGGGGGCGGGGCGGAGAATGAGAACGCTAAAAAGGGTACGCGAGAGCGCATGCAGCTGCAAAAGCGTAACCGTTGGCTCGCAGTAAATCAACCTGTTAAGAAAATGTGATCTGTTTGTAAAAAAAGGCGCAAGATACGGCAAGACTATTCACAACGGGGACCAACACCCCATTGAAGTTATATTCCGGCTGCGAAACGTTGAATCGTCCGTACGCATACCTGTATTTTCGATTCACCCCTTTGTGCTACACGATTACCAACATGTGATCACGCTTATTTCCACGCTTATGTGCACACGAGGTTTACTATTGGCTCCGGCAATATTTTCGTTTACGGCGCGTTCATTCGCCTTCAAAGGCGAAGGATAATGGAATTGCTGTTTCGTCGGGTAAACATTTATCCGGCGGGATATCTCTTAGTCCTGTAATTTTTACAGCGGCGTGCCTCTGACTTTTGCCTATGGCACGCAACTCCGAGGCTTGGCAACTCTTTCTGTTTTCCACCGGAAATATCGCGGCTTTCTTACCTCCGGTGTAACGTTTGTTCGAGAATGAGCCGTTTCTATGGTAATTTTGCGAATATTAAATAGTCACAATTTTTTAAAAGCGGAGTAACGAGTACCGTATATTCCGTGTCAAGCGAGTATTTACGATCGTTCAAGTATAATTTTTACAAATCTTGTTAAGTAAATATAATCGTCGTTGATCGGCGGATAAACAAAGAATCGAAATAAACGATAACGTCGCGCGTAAAGCTGACTATTTTTCGGCTAAAACTTCGCTCTACGCGTTTATTGAAAATTTTACATATCGTTTCGATACATTTTGCAGCAGACGCCTATGAAAATACGTATAATATAAAGAAAGATGTTAAACGGTAATCCGGAGCGTATATGTTCCTTGCCTTGCATTTGCAAGTTTTACAAAAATTGAAGTTAGAATACTTTATAAACGAATTACCTTCGGTCTCAAACACGTAATACGCACGAGCGGAAAGTTGGCTAACGAAACGGTCAACGAGAGACGAACCGTATTTGTTTCTGTTCCGCGATCTATAGATTCAGATGATCGGCGAACGATTCTGTTATACACGCTATAAACCAATTAGATCTGAATTTAGCAAATTTTCGAACCTCGGTGATCGAATACTCGCTTTAGTACTTTTTGTTTTTATGAAGAAAAAAGAAAGAGAAACGCATCGATCGATATTAGTATATAAAGAAACATACATCCTTTTTCGTACGTCCCGTACACAGATTAATTTAAAAAAAGAAGAAAAACAGAGGTCACCGTTAAACGTTTCCACTGCCATAGCAACCGCATAATACCGTAATACCGTACTCATAAAATTTTCCTCCGTCTATCATTTTGAAGCTATGGTTTGGCCCAGTTGTGAGAAACGCTGTATATTTGACTGCATCGAAAGAGAATTATTTATTTTAAATTTCTGCTGAATAACGGAATGCTGAATTCATTATCTGGACAATTATTGCTCTTAGTCGGACATTAATTGCAGCAATTGAATGGAACATCCGTAAATGGTCAATAAAGAAAGGTATCGTTCTTCGATAAAACAGTATTAGCCCTCGTGTATCGACAAAGAGTCTGCAGACACTATTGGTCTTTAACTGGAACATTCTGTTCCATCCGTTTCATTCAGTGGACACAGTATCGTTCAATTATCATTTCTGCTAGTACTTAACAAAATCTTTTAACGCGATCATTGTTAATCGAACGTTAATCGTACGTTTATTGTACGTTAATTGCTAAATAATTTTCATGCGAAATTAATTTTTATTATGTGAATTATTACGAGGAGTCCTTTCGAAATTTTGCGATCCGTTTAAGAAATTTTCTTTATTGACTTTAAAAGATCTTTAATTATATGGATATATGAAACAAGTTACACTCATTGATAACATTTATGCCGAAACGATATCCAATTACACAACGAATTAACAAAAAGTGGATGGCATTCGTGTTGGAACGCAAGTAACTTTATTAAAAAGAATCGATAGTTTCAAATTAGCTTCGAACAAATTGCTAATAACGTCTAATAATAATAAGATTTTTAATAAATGGAAAATTTCCTTTTACCTTTGGATAAATGTGCGAGATTCGCAACGGTAATCTTAAACGCGACGAACGATACTAAACGTTCAAAGAGACTATTCCGTGTCGAATACTTTATCCCGAATATCGTTAAATACGTGTTGAAAGTTTCGTCGATCAAACGAAGCAAAAACAAGGCGAACAAAGCAAATCGATTTTAATTTTTCATTTCATTTGTTTATATCCGTCGAAGAATAAACTTTATTTCTATAACTGAAGTTTATATAATAGTTCGCTAATTCTTCGTACCGACTAGAATTACTCGTTCGTATAATAGGAGTTCGCGTTCTGATAAGTAGATCCAATTGGCAGAAGCACACAGTTAACCAAGCATTAATTAGAATTTCGTAATAAATAGAGATTAGATAAATGGAATTCTATCGTATCTCTGATGCTTTTGCTCGGTATGTTCGTGTATTATGATTCTACGCGAAGTATTTGTAATATTCATTTACGAAAATATCGTTTGAGAATTACTTTTTATTGAACCTGTTTGAAATAAAACCTATTTAAAGCCTTGAAAAGTTGCTATGTATTTTCAAAGATAAACCGAATATAAGGATCACCGAACGATGCGAATCGTTTCTTCGTGCTCCAAGATATTACGCAAACATTAATACCAATTTTTTCTTAAAAGCGTTACGCGCATATGTCATCCTCTACTGTATCTTAAATAATACATCTCCATCCATTGTGTCAACATTTTATGCTTCTACGTGAAATATTTCACGCTTCGATACGGGGCTCTCTATTTCGTTCGAATTGTACATTTACTTGATAACGCTTGTAATAACACGTGTCATTCGCTTAATCGTCGATGTAAAATTGAAATATCGATGTATTCCAAGTGTCGTTACATTTTGAGAAAGAATTTATCGTCGATTCGCTATTCGTAAAACCTGTCGTTCTCGATATATACGTAAAATTTAACAAATGCGTAAAATTTGTATAGTAACAGGCGTTAAATGCTCAAGATATCCGATAGTCGTTGCGCGTGTAGCGAAAATCTGTTTCGCACGATGGCATACCTAGATGAAGAGGATGGAGGACATACATTAGCGAAGAAATCTCTGATTCTCTACAAATGTCTTCGAATACTATTAAACTAGCGAAATAAACACTCGGTTTCTCGTCGCTCGACTTCAACGGTGTCTGCATTATTTGCAGGGGCGAAGACCGCGTCGGAAAGAGACTGCAGCAAGTGCCGAGCATTAAAAATAACAATGACGCATAGTTGTGGACGGTCGAGGACGGTTGTCTCCGTAAATTACAGAAATTCGCAAGAGAAGCCGTAAATACTTGGTTATCATACTTGGCGGAAGCATGGAGGGGTATTATACCTACATTCGCGTACATCGTGGCCAGAGATGGCGCCAAGCGTGGATATGGCTTCACCGTTTCCATTCATCGGACTGGATATCAAACGCAATAGTTCATGCCGCGCTTCCGACTAGGTGGTCGACCAGTCCTCGACCTCTACCTCCTAATCCAACCACCCACCGTTTCACACCGGTCTCTGGCAGATTTACAGGCGGAGAGGTTTGATATCTGCATCCGAGAGTCCTGGACTAGTTCCACCTGTCCTGGATCTCTGTATACTTTCCGTCAACTTGCGCTTCCGCGAGGGCACCCTCCTCCAAGATGAATCAGACGAATAAGTCCCTGCACTAATCGGACGGATCTTTCGCTCCGTGTTTTCGCTTCTGTAACGTGCCGTGGTACGTTTGACGAACGATATCTCGTTCGACTTTGTCGAAGCGCGGTATCTTGACGCGTAAATAAGCAAACGAGTAACCATACCAACGATACAGTCTTGAGATTACTCGTTCGAGGATAGGTTGCAACAACGAGTTATCTAATATTTCTTACTATTACTAGACTAACGTACAGGTGTCGCTGATGAAATTAATGCTAACTTTTATCGAATTTATGTAATAATATTCTCTTGTCCATATGTTTACGATATCGCTTTAATCCTAGTTATTCGTATACGCTATACTTAGTTAAGAAGCAGGGTAGTTCTATCATAGTTCTGGCAATAGCGGTGTTTTCGATAATACGCTTCCACCAGTGTTCGATTCGTTTATTATACGAATTTTCATACACGTAAAAATATTTTAAGGTAAACGCTACTCGAAATTAGTTTTACAATCGCACAACGTACGTACGACGAAGAAGGAAAAATAAAAAGGGAACGTTCTCTGTCAGAAACATAGTTAGGACATACGGGACAAGTTTCCGAACTTTCGTGACGTTTACAACTTTAAGAGAATGACGTGCCTTCGTTACCAGATTATAACTTAGACATTGTCTAAAATCTATATTAAAATATAGATATTCGATACGCGTAGATGCCATGGCAGCATAAACTCGCGAAACGTTAATCCTTAACCTATAGAGAATCGTATTTTTAATATTGTCACGGACAATTGCGATCCTTCACATTCCTTGATATTCTATTTATCGAGTCACCGTGTTACAAAAGTTAATTTAATTATTTTATTTGCAGAGTTTATTTGTTCGCGATAGAAGATACACAAATAATTCTGTTCGCGAATGATCTCACGGATTTTCGGTAATTTTCGTTTACATCGTTACGTTTGTAAAATAATTAAATATAAAATAATTTTCTCTATAATATAATGCAATACGTAACACCTGACAGGCATTGCAAAGTAAATATCGTTAACACTCAACCATTTCTTGCCTTGTTACATCGATGAAATATACGGGAAATGCCTGGCTGTTGAACCCCTGGGACAGCCTCCATACAGATTCGTAATGTAACATACCAGGTAGAATAAAATTTGTTAAAGATTCGCGGTAAACGTAGCGAATAACGAGCGTTTTAATACGATGTCAATCGTCGACTGTGTAGGCACTAAAATTAACCGAGACGCGGCGTTCGATCGTATCGAAGATCTTTAATTCCGCCAGTTACGTCGTTTACCATTTCAACTACTCATTTCCACGGGACAGAGAAGCGTGTCGTAGCCGATCGACTTCCACTCCGCGAGTCTTTCGAGCTTTCTCGGCGTCCGGAACACAGATCACGAGACGTTCGCCTCAATTTCCACTTCTCAATTTCCGTTTCTCGTTCGAACTTCTTGACAGGTCACTTGGCCGTCGATAGATAAGTAACAGCGGTGGAAGACAATGGCCAACTTCGATCGACGGCCAGATCACAGCTTCGAATTTCTCTGCCTTCGTGATTATGCCCTCTCCCTTAATCCTCCAACATCGGGCCAGCTTGGTAAGACTAATTTTTTGAAAACGTGGCCGACTAATTTCAGAACTGTGGCTTCGATCGCTTCAACGCGAGTCGTGCCTTTTGTTCGAAGGGAGTTCGACGAATTCGTGTACCAGGGAATGAAAAATATAAAACATAGATGGAGAATGTGACGTATATCTGACGTAAATTCGTACGTTACCGTGAGCAACCTTAAAGGCGCCTCGAGTTATCGAATTTAAAGGAAGGATAGACCAAGTACTAGAAGTTTGAAATAAACGGATACATCGAAGAATACAGGAAATTTTGAAAAGTAACGACGTTTTGGAATACTTTGAAGAACATCCCGATAATTTACTGCAACGCTAGTTGACGTTTTATGTAAAATAATTATGCAACGATTACACGTTATAACGTATAAACATTTATGACATACGTGTATACTACGTCTCGTTGCTTCTCGAAAGGATTCGAACCTTCTACGACTACTTCGGTAAATGAAAAACGATACTTTCGATAGCTAATTGTTTTGTTGTAAAGCAAAGTTGATAAAATAATTTCAATCTCGAAGCAACTTTGGATGATCGTTTATTATCGTACAGTGAACTAGAAAATTATTCGCAAATTCAGGTTACAAAAGTATCGATATATTTTACAAAAGGTATCGTTCTCGTTTTGTAACTTCGGCATAGTTTTAGTACAATTCGTTGCTTCGTAAGTACAAATCATCGTTTTCTTTATGATTTAGTTAGTTCGGAATCTTAATTATCTATTTCCAAATAACAAGTATTACAAAGTATTCCTTTGTGTCGTTTTGTTATTTAAACAATTTTGTAACTCAACGTACATATATCGCGCTGCATATCGCTATACACTGCCATAATTATTACCGTTATCGCGTCGTAATTTTCGCTGTGCGACGATTTGTTCCTTTCGTATTCTCGAGTATCGTTTCGAGTGCGAGCTATTTGTTTACATGTCCGTTCGATGTGAGTAAGAAAATCGAGTTGACGTTTAAGATTGAAACGTCCTGTGCATCGAAACAGCCGTTTGAGTGGCAGAAACGAATTTTGAATCGAAGCTTTCATCAGACTAGTAAACGTTTCACTTCGTTCCGTCTGTATTGAAATAAAGTTAGCAAAACCCTAACCGCCGAGCGAGCTGTCCCAGCCTTCCCGCCCTCAACTTTTCCAGGGTCGATTCGCGTTCACGGGAACCACTCTTAAGTTGTTCGATAACTATACCGAGCTACTTTGAAACTTGCCGCTGCCGTAACTTCATTAACGACAGGTAAATGCTTCGTATTGCATGGTTACATTTTCAAATATTAAAAGGAAAACGGAGGGAGAAAGGAGGGAGAAAATATGAAATTTCTCTTCCTTAGATCCTGCGGAGATTAAAATACGTGTTTTTAATCCCTACGGCCGTGAATTTGTCTCTATCGGTTGAATCGACTTTAGTTCGTGGAATCGATAATGGTGAAAATAACGCTGTTGATGGAATACAATTTCTGCCGGTAAGGGAAAAGCGAAGAAGAAAGTAATCCGTTCCAATCTACGTGTAATTTCGCGTACTCCGAGAACTATACGTTGTAATTTAAATCATTGTAATTTAGATCTCTTCGATAGTATATTCTAAATAAGGAGATCTTGTATAATTCGATGGAAAGGATTATAAATATGGTAGGGATATTAAAATTACGTTTCAGAGTAATCGAGAATAATTGGAAACAATTGGAACGATAGAACCAACGTTATACAATTAAAATACAATAACATTGAATTTCACGGTCGAGTAAGAAAGATCGAGACGATACTTATTTTCGGCGTGTTAAGATTACGTTAAGATTTTATGACAATTCGTCGAATGAAGCGTTATCGCGTTATTTACTCGTACAACGATACAAGCAAGAAAATAATTCGAACGAACGTTGCTTCGGAAAGAACGAATATGTTATAATATCGATATGCTCGCTATGTCTGTGATAAACGTAGTATCTGTTATATTACACGCGATCAGTTCGATCGTATAAACAGAATCGCTAGAGATCGTAAAACACGAATGAAAATTTGGAGAACGGTAAAAGGAAGAGTGGCGGTATTCCAAATGTTTGTCATGCTATTAATCGGAATGGATAATACGCGAGATCCACCGTAACTTGTCATAATGACGAGCATATTAAGTTAATTATGGTCTTCAAAGTAATCTACGGCTGGCAGAGCATTAACCACGATCCCGGGGGAATCTCCCGAAATGTCAGTACGAAATGTCATACAAGTGTGGCGTTGGTAATCCTCGTCACCGCTTATCCTTTGCCTCTTCAACAAACCCCGAGTCAAAGGTTCCTTTACGTATTCCCGTTCCAGTTATGCACAAAACCACGAACATCAAATAGAGACGATGTACCGATTTATGATCTGAACGTACGACATTTACGTTACACGAATCCATGTCGAAATTATAAGGTATTTAGAATATAATCTGATTAAACGCGTATTATAAAATTGCGATCGCTAAGTAGGTGATTGAATGAAAGCAGCGCAATTTAACGATATTGTTAGATCGATGAATTTATTAAAACGTGATTACAGAATTTATATCGTATAATTATCATAGTTATCGTAATTTTACTTAACGTTAAATTCGTCCGGGTTCGATAATTATTCGGGAATTGAAAAAATTACCGATAAAATTTACAGCATCTTCAGAATCTCCATTCTCCTGGTAGATTCGGCGCCAAAGTTTCCTTCGCATTCTCTCCCTCCAATTGTACACAAAGGAATAGAGATCGAACTTGGTCCGCTGTATAAATACTAGCATGCTGAAACGTAGAATTCTAGAGGACTACGTTTCAAACAAATTTATTATCAGCGGCTGAAGATCTCCGTACCGAATGATGAACGAACGTTTGCTTTGAAATTCATTTCTCGGGACGTGGTTCAAATCAAATATATTTTATGCGTGCAGCACGCTAGATATTCCAACGTACGTGGTACACAATGAACGAAGGTAATTCTTCTCCGAAAGCTAAATAAAAGAGGCAGAGAGGCAAACATTTTCTGCGCGAACCGTTGTCTCGAAGAAGATCAATTTTTAAGATTTATAGAAGACGCCGTATTCTATCTTTAACTTTGCACACTGTCGTGCGTGTTTTCGTGTTCTAGGTAAAAATTACGAAATTATAACGCGAATGTTTTTAAGCTGAGTGTACGATAGAATATCGAGTACGATAGCAACGATATTGGTTTATTAACTCTTATCGATTATAGCGTAAGACTTTGTCAAACTTTTCGAACTGTTTGGTAAAATTAAAAAAAAAAAAAAAAACGAAAAAAAGGAAAACTACAAAATTTACGTAGAAGCATATTTACCGTATAAAAATTTACCTTACGCTTAAAGAGATGTAGATATATTTAAAATATATTCAAAAAGAATGTATAAGCAAAAGCTCTTTTATTATTACCGTCTTACTATGCGTTATTATGCATAAAACAATGTACCTATATCGAGCAAAGTAATTTTTCTTCCCTCGAGACATTCGCGTTTCACTTTAAAAATATTTCCCGTTAACTAACCTTAACTACTGTTTCTGTATTTAATTCGATTCGCAGTTGCGAATATTTTACTTTTAACGCAAGATACATTTCCTGGTCTTCGCGATTGTCGGTAATCGTATTTACGATCGATGATGAAACGTCCCCAGGAATGCACGCTAAAGATCCAAGTAAGTAAGAAAGTGATTCAAGTGCATCGTACGAGCCAATATTCTGCCCAGTTTGTACCGTCTTACGTGCAGTAATGCGCACGTCTTGGATCTACGGCTTAACTGCTATACGTACAAGGAAAGTCGTAAAAAATGTTATCTCGGTAAACGAGATAGTAAAGCACTACCGTCATGTATTTAATGTTTTTGTTATTTTACATCATCTTTACGTCCCTCTCCCCTTAACTTTACGTCCCGTAACTGCCTTCGTTTCTTCGAATAGGAAGAATCAAATAAGCAAGCTGCTTCGAGTTTTGTATTAAATTTTTTGTCACTTTTGCAGTAGTTTACTATTATTTATCGTTATTTCTGATAACAGATTGTAATTTAACAGTGTACGGCACTAAAAAGAAAAATTTTGTCCTATAAAAATGAAACGTAGGGCCCGATAGTTTTTGCGATCATCGTACGCCACTTTTGTGCTTTAGAAGTCAACGAGCTGTGACTTCTATTACGAAAGTATGCATTCCGAACGAGCAAGAGATACGACGTTGTCGCATCACGCGTGTACTCCGCTTTAGGATGCGGCCATAGATCACGGCTTGTTTGTTTGGTGTGGCGTCGATCGGTTTTGTCGCTGTACGACATGCAGCTAGGCCGTAGCTTGTACAACGAAGAACCAGTACAAAAGACAGGGTCAAATTGCAAAGAGTAACAAAATTGTGAGTATACTATTATTACTAGTATTAGATCGATGAGAGAGAGAGAGAGAGAGAGAGAGAGAGAGAGAGAGAGATAGTTGAAGTGCGATCGTCTCGATTAAATTAGTAATCTTCTGACGCGATACGCGCACAGGTATGTGTAGGCATTGACGTTTTACATCGTATTCGTTAAGCGTTCGCAACGATATAATACTATTTTATCATTTTATTTGGTATTAAACTGCATCCTTGTTCAGAAGAAAAATTTGCCCCATTCTGGAGAGTTTAATTAACTCGCTTTTATTTCATGGAATAAAATACGCAGACAAGTACATATACTTTTCTTGATGAGATTATCATATTAGAGTTATTTTTCAACCTCCTAGTGTAAAAATGTTATATCAGGTTGCTTATTTAGTTCGTATTTACTATGTACCGCTAAATATCTCTCTCAACGTAGAAATATTGTTTAACGGTTCGTACCGTTTACAGTCGAATTTCGCAGTGCTCGGTAATTGCATCGTGCATTATTTACTATTATTTGTATGTAAACACGTATATACATATATCGCTGTAACGATATTTATGTATTTTAATTTTAGTAAATTTTTCTAAATTCTATATTTTACGTAATTGCTTAGCTTTATATGCATTTTCGTACAGCGCTTCGTTCCAAGGAACAAAAACGTCAGGTTTTCCGTAGCTAGCTTTATAACGCTCGCGTTTGTAACACACGAGAAGATGGTAGGTAACTGGGAGTCGCGGGATTTTAGCATTAAGGACGATTTTACTCATCGCCTGTAATAATGCCCTTTTTATTTTCTTTATTCGTCGCGTTCTCGATGAAATTTATCGCGAACAAGTTACTCCGAGTTAACTCGGACGAGAACAAAGCGCAGTAATAATTGCCTAACACATCGCAAACGCGTTCAGTGGATAGAAACTTGTTACGTACACGAAACATCGTGAAATCTTATCGGTACCGTAACGAGACACGATCGTCTTGATTATATTGACAAAGTTTGAAACGTTTGAATCTGAATATATATATATATATATACACAAGTTATAAAATATTCATCGGAAGCACACACTTGGCAAGATCGCCAAATTATCTCAACAGACAATTATTTATTATTTATTATCACTGACTATCAATCGTTCGCGGACACGTGTCACAGACAGTGCGCCTTTGGTCTTCGTGGTAAATCTGTAGACAACGCAAGACAAAATCCCCGATTCCACACTCCGCGGATGAAAACCTAATCCTGCACTGACGGACAATTGTCCGTAGACGTATATCCGCAGTTAATGGAAAGACATCCAAGGATGGAAAATAAGAGACAACGTCTGGGGATATACGTTGGAAGAAAGTGCGATCGGACAACGCACGCAGTTCGATTTAATCTTTAATCGTTTTTACGCTGACAGGTTCCTTTCGCTGCGATTTTCTCTTCTTTCGCCGACCTTTCTTTCGGCAACGATCCTCGCGTTTCTTTTCATTTTTGGGTCAATTATTTGTAACAAAATTTCAAAGTCACTTTTCACCATCCTTACAAAATTCCTAAATCCTCTTCCAGATTTATCTTAAGACTGTCTTCTAGATTTATTTCTCGTGGCATCGCGGCACATCTCCGCGAGTACATACTGGACTAAACGACATTGTTTTCGGATAACCTGCGTACGTTGTCCATCGACCGTCGGCGTACAACGCTATACGACGTAGACCGTCTACCGACAATGTCCGTCGCCGTAGACGAGGCTCGAGGCTTTATACTTGATGCGTATTATCTTGGAAATTACAGCCGAACGATGGTAACGCGTATAGATAAAAGTTGTTCAAAGTGTTAGTGACGATACGTTCAAGGTTATTGAAATCGTCAAAGTGTTATCCCCTTTCTCTATAATTATGTATAATTATTGCCGAATAAATAATTATCGCCGACGAATAGCGTACTAAAATATAAGAATAACAAGTTCGTACAACCGATATCATATATCATATCGTATTATATCATACCTTGGTACGCAGCCATAGAATAACTGTTAAGCATTTAATCTTGTTATGGGTTTCCGTTGCAAATAAATAACGTAAAAATAACTTGTACGGTCTCGTGCATCTTACGCGGCGATGTGCATACGCATCTTCATCTTTTAAAAACTCAAGATAAAGAGAAAAATAAGAAGGAATGGACGAATTAAACAATCAAACGGAAGACGATAAATATTTCTCAGAACGTTGTCCTATTATTGCCACGCCGTTTTTAATAGAAATATTATTATTAAACGCTAGGACATTGTCATTAGCATAGCAGAGAGAAAGTGAAACTATTCGATATTTTACCTACTTTATACGCTTCTTTCTTTATTCCCTTTCGATAAACTCCTTTTCGATGAACATTCGCGTTATTCCGCTTATACACCGTTCTATTATAGAAAGGATGAGGCTGATCAGCTGATTTCTCCGCTAATGTTCGATCTAAATGCGTATTTGTCCCACGAGACTCGAAACAAAATTCCATTGTATTCGTAATTACCGCTACTACGGAATATATCCTTTTTCCGTATTTCTACGATAACTACGGTTTGATTAACCATGCTGTACGACGACGAACGAACAAAGCGAAACGATTTTCGTCGTTTCTTCCTTAATTTCCTTGATTTGCATTTTTGCGAAAAAGAAGAAAAAAAAAAAAAGGAGGAAAGGAGATAGAGATCGAACGATAGAAGGAGAAGAAAGATTTAGCTAGTAGATTCGAAGTTTTGGAGATCTCTAACGAAACATTGTTTACGCGTGACGCCTATAAAACTATTTGAGGATCATTTTACCTGTCGCTTAAACGCTTTTTTAATAATTATCTAAAAATCTCATTGCTCTACAAGCATTTCTTATTGCGATATCGTACGAATCATATGTACTTACACAGCAGCGGTCCCCTAATTGTTCCGAGCAACGTATACGCTATACTTTTTATTGGGTAAAATTACTCAGGACGTTCTTCCTTGTCTTTATAGCAGCTGCGCTCTAGAAAAGTTTGTCGCGCATTAACTCGTTAGTTCCCTCTTCCTTCGTTCTTCCTTCTTTTCTTCTTTCTTATCGTCGTTTAATCGAAAGAAAGATTATAAATAAGATCTGTCCCGATCCAGTTAACTACCGTTACTCGAATATTTTCAAAAATTTCTATTCCCATGGGACACGATCGCTTCGCAAAAATGCAGAACGCGAGATTTCTCAAGTTTCCATTAATTATTACACGAGTTTTAATTACACTAAGTGAATCGTGACACTGAGGTTCCAAGTATCTTTCGTTCGATATTCGCCAGAACGACTTTTACAGCGACGGGTAAAGGCGATATTCCGCGAGTATTAGACGTTTCAAATATTTACTTTTCTGACCGCCAGTGGAGCGTGCCACGATTACGGTATTAATCTTCCGTTTATCGCGTGGCACGTCAAAGCGTTCAACGAATTCTCGGTAATTTTTTTGTTTCGCCTGGCTGCGCCTCAATCGCTTGGAAATTAGCGAGTTGAATTACGCGTTCACGAGGCGAATCTCTCGACGTTACGTAAAACTCGCGTTAGTCCGATGGAGCTTACTCGTCCCAAAGAAACTCGTTGCGGAAAACTTTCGAGTTCGTTAGCAACCGACTAGCCGGCATCCCGGTTACATTCTAGGAGTTTGCATAGTTTATGTCTTAACATCCCGTTAACGACCATAATATTGATACATTTTTTCTTATTTCTCGATGAAATAGTTTAAAACGCAAGAAAGTTTCCACCTCACTGTTGATGCTGGTAGTTCGGAGAATCCACGTTTGACGTTGAAGTAAAAATTTGCGCGATTCTACGCCGACTATAGATACTTTGTCAGTTTTCTCAGAGAATCAATCTCGCGAAGAAAGAGAGATACATGTACTATCGGTTGTTCATACAAGATGATACGGTGTACGTATTCCACTTGAAACATTCTATTAAGATCTATTTCGAAGCGTTCTTCCTTTTGTAAGAAACAATCAACTTGTTACTTGATCAAATAATATATTCAAAAGATAATAATCATTCGGTCTGCCCTCGTATATTATATAGAAATAGTTAATCGATTCGAAATGCACGGTAGATTTATGGAATCGTCGTTGGCAGTTTACAGCGTGCGTGACGTAAAATATCTAATAGATGTAACTATAGCGAAGGATCTAATAATATTTAAGTAGTAACTAAAACAATAAGTAAAATGTACGACAAATACAAACCGACGAAACATTTTTTCTTATATAAAATCGACGAGATCTTTATTACGATATTGAACGTATAAATTCTTTATACGTAGAGATATAGTCTAAGGTTTCGAACAGAAAGATTAATAATTTCCTAATTGTCAGCTTTCGCTTTACTTCGCTTTCCTTCGAATGTTTTGTATTTACATACGAACGGAGATATAAATAGAAAGTGTTCTGGAGATCGGCGTCACGCGCGAAAAATTGACATTAACCTTCGGCTCGACGGGACCTTTCCGCCGTTTTTACCGTAACGGAATCGATTTCGCAAAACGGAAATTGTTTCAAAGCGATCTCGAATCAACGAGCTCCGAGAGAGTCGAGACGCGTTGGATAACAAGCAGCGTTTTCTTCGATGTTTCGGGTACATGTACGTATTATGGCGGAGTAAGTACCGGTATTGCCAGACCGAGGAGACTTTGTTCCTGCTCCAAGGTATAACGGGCAACCACGGTTGGTCATAGGTTCTCCCAGGGTTTACGTTTCCGTCAGAGAGGTATCGTCGTGCTTTGAATTTTAATTGCCCGGACGTTCAGCGAACAGAGAGCGTTAACTACGATCTTGCTTAATTCAGGAACGTTCGGCGATTCTATTCCGTAGAAGTTGGTTCCTTGGTTGTCGTTTGCTTATCGTTTGCTAATCGTTCGCCGTTCCAAGTTGTTTCGTCCCGAGACTTTCCAATGGATTTCGTTCGCTCCAACGATGCTTTCTCCCGATCATCGCTGTCAAGTCGATAGAAGCAATTTTTGTTATTCTTCCTCTTCGGAACCCTCTCAAGTACTGGTTTTTCTAATTTATGTTTTTAATATTTACTTGCGTTCATCTATATTTATTCGTAGGGCATCCATTATATATCCAGCGTATTCATTGTCTTTTAGTTATGATACTTTTTTTCTTTAAGTTATTTCGGTTGGTTTTGCGTGATTTTTGGCAGCGATTAATACGAAGATAAATAACCTATGGACGAGTATTTGACGATTGTTGGATTTACTTGTTTTAAAGTTTTATCCAATTTATATTTATTGTTACATGTGGCGTGAACGATGAAACTGAAATGATCCACACGAAACGCTTGACCGTTATCACGATACATCGGAGGATTTAGAGATTAAACGAGAATTTAGTCGATTTACCGCTATTTATCGTTCTTATATCGTTTCCATTGTTTTATTTTTCTAATAAAGTCTAAAGAGCGAGCGTTTTTATGTTTTTAATTGTTTCTCGTGTAACTTGCTTTAACCTGAATTAACCTTGAAGAAGTTTTACCATTGAAACGACGTTTAAGCTGGTGGAAAATTTATAGTTGTGATTAATGGAAATGTATCGAGCGGAACGATTAAAAATCAATCTAACGGGAGAATCTATGCAAGAAACGTACGTTGAAAAGTCATATTTATAACCGTAATCTAAAAAAAAACTGACGCATCACTTTGTAAGTGTCATAGTTATTTTTCTCTGATATTTTGGTTACGAATCAAGCGGGAAGAAAATAAGTTAAAAAGCATTCATAAAATAATTGAGGCTATATTTAAAAGTTGTGCATACGTTGACGATCGAAAGGAATTTGATATTTAAGATACTTCGCTAGAAATTCAACTAACTCGATAAATCCTTTTCCTTGGCAACAATTTCGCGAAAGCGAACGCTTCAGTAGGGAATTTAAATAAATTTTCAATTAAAATTCCCAAATACAATTCATCTGCTTTTCTATTTTTATTCGATCGAATCACTACCGTCCATATAATCAAATTGTCGGAAGGAATCACATTTCCTTTTACGATTGTGCGTAACGTTTGCGCAACGGTCGTAGCGTGCGGATTTTCTTTTTTCTTTTTTTCGATGTTTGGTTAATTCGATCGTAATCGATTCAGAACTAGATTTGTACCGTAGATTCTATTGTCGGTTTACGACGCATCAGATTGCCCCAAATCAATACCTATTTGCAAACATCGTCTTCGTTCTAGCTCACCCCGAAGGCCATTCGATTCATTGGTTTTCGGGCCACGGATTAATCATGGCTCTCTGTAAGCAGTGATGCATCTGTTAATCCGAGACCCTCTCACTCAATTCAATCATTTCTCTAGCTCGATCTATCGTGCCGTTATATAATGACACTCCCCCGCCTCTGCTGGATTAAACGCACAAACTGTTAAGCCGGATAACCGTTTAAAATAGTTTCCGGTCAACTTGAACGCATATTTCCCGATTTCGATTATAGCATCCGTGTTTGATGGAAATGGCGCGCTAACGAAATAATCGACATTCATTTTAATCGCGTTTTCAATTTTCATTTAACGGTTGTTGTATTTCTGAGTTATCCCGGCTCTGTGTACGTATTTATACACCTATCGTATTCTTTTCTCTCATTTTCTGTATATCAAATGTTTGAAAACAACGGGTATATAAATAGGAGAATATGAGATTCAATTTCATCGAATTTTTCGAAATAAAATGTATCGATCGAAATAAAAATTTGGAAGCCTGTGATCGTTAACAACCTGTTTTCTAAGGGAAGCATAGCTATAGAGACTCTGTTGTCGATAGAAGATCGTACTGTACGAAGGCGAATTAGAGAGTTTCCGAAACGACGATAACAATAACGAACAAAACAACTCTTAGCGTATGAGAGTACGTGTCGCACGATGTTCGATCGCGTACAATTATCGTATTTGATAGATTTTGTTTCCCCGCGTAATAAACATTTTCGGTACAAAATGGCATGGAAACGATTTATCGAGTGAAATGTTTTTTCGATTTGACAAAAAAGCAATCGAATCGTAGAGTTTTCATTGTCGACGGATGATATTTCCGCTGTCATTAAATAGTATAGAAAAAGACTTGGGGAAAAATATGATTTCCGACGTTGAATTTTCTGTCAGCTGTTGGCTGAAGCGAAGTGAATTTAATATGAAACAGTTGAAGAAGAAAATAAACGATAGATATAGACATAAATCTTTACTTAATATTAGTTTAGACTTGGATTTTATGTTGATTCAACGTAAGTAACGTTAGTCTGTATAATCGATGTTGTTGATCTATTTTTAACGTTCAAAACGCATATTTAATAGTAACGTCAAATGCAAAGACGGTTTCGGTATGCAACTGATCGACGACGTATGGAATTTTGAAATTGTTCTTGTACGAAAAACGGGAAAGGAGACTTATCGTGTGTTTCTTGCCTAGGTGGCTCTTAAATCTATAGGTATACGTACTAAGTTTCGATAAAGTATTTATCAATATAAATTTCTATAATTCAAAAGGAAAGGAAAAATGACTTGTTCGATGAAACAAGTTCGATAAATACATTTATACGCTATGCAAACGTTATTGGAGCGGAATCTCTGACGACATTTACCATGTTAAATGTTTCGAAATTGAAAATGTCGGATTACGATTGAATGTGTGCCGATATTTTCCAATTTTCGCACGAACGTGCCTTTAAACGGACATAGTTTTTAAATTTCAGATAAAAAGTAGAGAACGAAATCGCGCTTGCTTGCGAACGTACACCTACAAGGAAACAAGATATCCGCGGCACAGTATCGTTGCCTTAATTTATATTTCTGGTGTGTTAAAGTTTATTTGCACGCACCAACCGTGCGATACTAAATATACCACCGTTGATTAATAATAATCGAGAGAGAAGGAAGGGCTTGACCGATAGCTGTAAGCAATAGCAGCTTACGCATATATATGTACAGTAATGTACAAAGCACATAGGTATGCTAAATTTTCTAAATAACATTTGTAACATCGTCGTCTTCTTCTGTTTCTTGATTTACAGAATCGACATTCATTTCAGACAATTACGACGTTCGAATTTTCTAAATCCGACGTAGTATCGAATAACTTGTTCGAATGCAGAAACGAATAATACCGAAATCGATTTCCGGATCGTTCTTCGATATATTTCGAATAATTTGAAGACTATTCGAAGAAGGTGGATTACACAGGCTGTTACGAGGTTTCATCGTACACCGTGTTCCGTCGATAAATGACTGCTTATGAACGAACCATTCGGGAACCCAGTGTCAGAGAAAAAGAGTAGTAGTTTGGTCTGTATGCATCGAAGCTCTTTCGTTAGATGAAATAAAAATTTTTTCCATTTCAAACGCATGAATTGCGCTCGAACCACTGTGTGAATGCATTTTCACGTGATTGGGGAGAAAAATGTAGGTAGAATCCAATCTGAAACGTATTCTGCTGCATCGAAGAGTGAAAAGTTAAAAAATCACGCGGCATTGACACCGAGAACATTTAAAAGCGATCATTTCTCGAATAGAGAAATTACGATAAAATAATTTGTAAAGAATGACACCTCGTTACACGAATATGTATATAGTCGTTCTTCAAATAGCGAGTCACCTAAGAGTTGAAATATTGTAATTTCAGTTGAAATATTTTCGATATCGTTAATCCTATCGGGAAATGTTCCAGTCGAATAAAAGTTGAATGGTTCGAGGGCGGGGAGGAGAAGTCATATTTCGATGTTGTTAGTTTTTCTGTAAGCGAGCGGGTAAAGATCGCTCTTTGTCTTTTTTTTTTTTTTTTTTTAAATGGAATAATATATTTCTCAATACGTCGATCCATGCAACTTCTAGAGATCATCTATAAAACGAAGAAGAGAATTTTAAATCCGCGCTATTATTTGTTTCATTCCGAAGATGATGTACAGCGATTGTTTATGAAAATCGATAAATATTAATATCATGAAAATGGAAATGTACGATTTAAAGCTTAAATTCGGTGTAGCAAACTTTGACAATTTTATAACGATAGTGTGTATAGGCAATTAACTTATGTCGAAAACTTTATGTTCGAGTTACGTACGATGCTCTAACGAATAGCTATCGCGAGTACGATGTAAACTAGTTAAAATGTTAACGTTTCCAATACTTTAGCTTTTGATTTGAGATATCGATTAGAGACGATTGCGATCAATGTTTAACTGAAATTGCTAACATTTTCGCCACTATTATCGCACCTATATGTATGTATGTATGTATGTATGTATGTATGTATGTATGTATGTATGTATGTATGTATGTATATGGACGAAATGATACTAGAGAGGCGTTGTTATCTGTAGATCGTGATGCTGCCAGATTTCCGGCATAGTTGCAACCGTTATCCGTCATCTTAATGCATAACCGGAAGACCGAGGGACGCACCGGCGCGGCTTATAAACGGCGCGATTATTCCAACCTAGCTCCTCCTCCCCTTTACAATGTCTCGTCCCTTAGCCACGATAACCCACTATTCCTCTCGTCCAGAAGAATGTAACGTCGTTCGCACAGGTTAGACTGCCGACCTTTCTAAATACATCCATTTGAATTTCATGCAACGCGACCCGATCGGATGGAATACCCTTCGATATCTTTCCCCCTTACTGTAATCTACCAAATGAAATCGACGTGCAAACGTAAAATATGACGTACTCTTCTATCGTGAAAATAGAATTTACTTTGCTGCGCGTATATTTCTTTCGTCGTTTCGTTCTGTCATTTTTGAAAAAGGGAAAATTCCGCGGAAAGATCGCGCGAATTCTGCGAAGATGGTGTCGACGGTTGTTCTTCGAAATTAACTTGCTGGTCAAGTAAATATCAACGATACTTTCTAGTCTAGTTTCGGAAAAGGTAACGTACACGACAAAGGTAACGTATATTGACAATTAAGCAAGTATCAGCCACTGTGCTAGCGTATCGAGACAACGTCCTAAATGTGTCAGATTTTCATTTTCTTTCGATTACCGAGGGACGCTATTTACACGGAAAACGCCTGAACTATTTCGAAACTGTACGGAATGCGATAAAATTGCTTTCGTGTTTTTAATAATATATTGAAAAATTTGTTCGAAGAGACGTGCAACGACTTCTATATACGTTGCAAATTATAGTACTTTACGAAGGAAGATACTACATCGTTTGGAAGAATAGAAGCTGTTTTCAAAAAGCGAATTTGTGCAAGACTCGTATCGTACCATGAATTTAACGTGTCCGCTTTAAACGTGGAAACGCGATGATGGAGCTTTCGTACAATATGTGAAACTAGTTGAAACAGCTGGAGATCGTATTAGTCGGCTTTATAGCATCCGGTGTAAAAGGCAAGTTAGTTACAGCGAATGTCCGATCGTACAAAAGAGATTCGCGTGAATATTTTAGGTAATTTTCGTTTTACAGTGGAATTTTATAATAACTTTGTTATATCTGTATTAAATGGAATATGAAATTGTTCGAAATCACGGAGAACTGTACGCCAGATCAAAAACATTTGAGAGAAAATCGGACGATAACAGCATTTAAGAGAAATATACACCTCTCGGGAACGGTGTCGCAGCGTTTCAAATTTCAAACATACGTATATGAAAAAACAGCGGAACAAATATTTTCCGAGACCCCGAGCGCGATTTTCCATGTGCAAATTTAGATCGTGGTTGGGCTCTTACTTTGCGCGACCAAGCAAAGAAAAACGTGATAAAAAAGAGGTATTCAACGGGTCAAACATTTCTTGGAACGAAGTTTTCCTTAAATTAACTGAACCTCTTTTACAGCATGCCCGGCGTGTCTGACGCTTTATAGCGTTACCAAAGGAAGCCAGGCATTCGTAATTTTCCATCCGGACTCTCCTTTTGCCGAACGAGATTCATCGCGAGGAAACTTTTTCTTGTCCCCTTTAAAATAAAGCCAATTAACGTTTTACACTGAAAGTCGATGTCATTTTTAAAAAGAAACGTTCCGACTCTTTATGAAACGTAATTGTTTCTGGAAGCGACTCCATCGGTGTCCACCGGGGAAAGGAATCGGCCAGTAGCCAAGACAAGAAATCGAGAAGACTTCGCCATTTCCTTGATATTTCATCTCGCTTGAATCGAAGTCCGTTACTTAAAACTGGCTACTGATATTTTCAAACGTAGTCGGGACTCGTCTGGCCAACGGATGGTCCAGATAGGTATTACTAAAAGTACTCGGGAGCAAAAAGCAATCTAGAGCATAGACATCCAGAAAGGTTGTTTAACCCGTTGACCTCGTTAAACGGCCACGAAAAAGTTAAGCGAATTTCTCTCTGTTTCTTCGTCACTTTTTCCGCCTTCTCCCCTCCCTCGTTTCCATTTTTTTTCTCCTCTCTTGTCCTTCTATCTCCGACTATCTTTCGAGCTTCAAGGGTCTGCCTCTTGCTCGCCAAAGCGAAGCAGTTAGTTAATTAATTAACAAAATTACGTGGACGGATAAAAACGAATACTCGTCGTTGTCGTCGCCGTCGGTTGGAAAGTTGCGAGTAGACAGGCGGATCTCGTCGATCTCGCTCGGTCTATACCGTACGGAATTTCGAGGGTCGATCGAATCGGCTCGAGTGGCTCGAACGAAAATGTTCGTCGACGGTAACGGCTGCTAATTATAAGATGGGATACGAAAGGGCAAGAATACCGTCTCGAATGGAATCCGATAAGATTCGAGTGTTTGCCGTTTCGGGAACACAACTAGTCGATCTTAGTTAACCCGAGCCTGGCTGAGACTGCCAATCCGGATTAACGGCCATCTATAAATTACGGATCTTCGAATATCTTTGGCAATGATAGGTTGGCGCCGCCATTAACGCGAACGGGCCGACAGTTCAACTCGACGGAGTTGCGGTTCCCGCTTGATTTCCATGGCCGCTTGAAACTTGGATTGCTCTTTGCTAGATTACGGAAGTTTAGCTGCATTGTTGCACCGTTCCTTCTTATTTTAGCTCGTGCTACAAATTTTCCGTCGAACAATACGGTATGTATAAGTTAGACACTGGCAGAAATTTAATTTTCCTAAGTAGTCGATCGAAATTCATGGAACGGCTAAAGTTTCTTTTATTATCTAAAAGAACCGTGGGTTGATAACCATTACCAAAATGAAAGGAGAAATGTAAAAAAATTAGATTTTTTTATTGTCAAATTAATGGTTATCGAGCTGGTTAGGTACGTATTGACCAAGAACGCAGTGACAGTTTTTAGCCTCGTTGACAATTTTTCAAGCGGCATTTCGTTGATAAAAGGCATTATCAGCGTCGAAACTATGCTGCCATTTAAGGTAACTTAAAGCAATTTAGATATCCGTTATCTCGAAGGACATACGCGGAGACAAAACGGCCAGCCAGAAATTTCACGGCAATTTTTTCCGTACTTATTCGCGAGTCGTTCGCCCAAGCTTGCCATAAGATGCGCGTGCATGCAACGGGAAACAAATTTTAGAAAATTTTAGTATCGAATATGCTATCAAATTTAAAAGATCGAAAAGTTGTAACGTTATGTTACAGAAGATTAAGTAAATTTCCCTTCTGTTGATAATTGATATTGTTCCGAATGTGCTAGCGCTTTAAAAAAAAAAAAAAAAAAAAAACACAAATTTCATCATCGACACTTTAATAATTAACATTACGATACGCGAGAGAATAAATTCGATAAATTTCTTAAAACGATCTTCAAACCGATTGTCTCGTTTAGTACAAATTCGTTATAAAGTAATATAAGAATGCGTAGAATCAATTGTATTTAGAGACTCACTTTGTATTCTGCTAAATCTTGAACCACGCAAGATAAAATTGCTTCCCTTCCAACCGGTGCAGTTACATTGGTAATTGGTTCCTTGAAATTCGGATCTAAAAAATAAGAAAAGTCGAAGGATTAACGTTTCGCTAAAGCAACGATTAGAATAAAATATAGATCAAGATTACCAGAAACTAATGATATATACGGATAATTGTTATTAGCCACCCAACGTTCTCATTCTGATAAGCTACGTGTTCGTCGCATTTTTCGGCAAATTAATTATATTTTCGATTAAAAACTAAATAGGTATTTAGCTGGAAAATTTTTTATAGAAATTGGGTTATTTAAAAATTAACCTGCTACCACAATCGTCTGGGAAATAAGGCTCCAACATTTTTTATCCAAGGAAATATAGTATGAAAACAACTGCAAAATCTTACTTACGTGTACCTGAATTTTAAGAACAAAGCTCTTTCGTCGTAAAGTTTCATGTTCTGAAAATAGTAAAACCCGCTCATCTTATGAAATATTTTAGCGTTTGCTTAATTTGCATATTAGTCGAATATGGTGTCGAATACGGCCTCTCGCAATCGTTGCTCGATATTTAAGGGGTTTCGCGTAAAATCATGTTATACTTTTAATTTAAAATATTTATCGAGTAAATGTAAGATCATCCTACGCACAGAATTTCTTTCGTAAAGAAAATAAAAATGACGAAGATAAAATTGGATTGCGAGGCTTCAAGTTTTGGTGCAGAAATTCTGTTCGATTTACGCAGAATCTTCTTCATTCAGCTCGTCTTTCTTTAGCAAAATAAGAACACGAATCTTTAACGTTCCACTCAACGTCTATGCTTCGATATCTAAAAAAGAAAAACAAAAAAAAAGAAAAAAATAGCAGAGTTCGACTTTATGTCTACCATTTTCTGATATCTATGCTACAATTATAACTTGTAATTTGTTCGACGATATTGCTGTAATATTCGATGTATTACGAAATAATTTTCTTCGCGGGCATTCGAATCGCCTCGAATCGTATGAAACAAGAAATCAAAATCACGACCTGCTATCCTCATTTGTGTGAAGTGAAATTACTGAAAAAAAAAAAAAAAAATAAAATTATATACGCGATCCGATAAAGGTACGTCGTGGATGTAATCCACGGGAAAATGTATGGATCAGAAATAACCCGGTCATCGCTGCTCGGTTAGTTTGCCATTCGATACCTACCTAAACGTGCAAAGCTTTTCAGTTAAGTACTGCTTGAAAATCGATTGTTGTCGTCGATTTATGCGAGCATGCGACAAACGTGAAATATAATGCAAAAAATCAGTGAGCAATCTTCGGTCAAAATAGAATGGTCAAAGATGCAATAAGCTTTCATAAAGGTAACGCGACTACCCGTTCTAAACTTACTGCTGGATTGTTTCCAGAGAATATGAAATAGGACAGTCTGTCATGTTCTTCCGTCAATTAATCTTAAAGCCTTCATTAGAATTTCATGGAAACACAAATATCAGACCGTGCGTCTACAACCTAGTTGTACAATTTGCAAATTACGTTCCACGGTATGATATTAACGATTTTTGTGGCATCAATCATATTACGGTTAGATTTAGTTTAAACCTAAGACTATATATGTTTTAATTATAAACTCGTCAATAATACATTTCGCTACATCGCGTTCCAGCTTGAGGAAAGAAAAGGGTGAAATATCGTCTAAATTTTTGTATTCGATACTCTAACTTTAGTTACAAGGAACATTCGGGTCAATTAATTAAATATAACTACTATAAAATTGACATATTTTCTTCCAAATATCTACCTAGATCAAAATCGACCGATATTCCTGATTACATCCGATCAAGGATCTAACTAAACCAACGACGCGTTTGTCAATGAATATCGCATTGACGATACATATCGATCCTTTTAGTTGAGAAATCGATCAAACTTGAAATATCAACGGTAGTAGGTATATTGTAGCGACGATCTCAGGACGCCCTTAGATATCATAATATTTCTACTTAGAAATCCCTTATTCTTTTGCGCGTTTTCTTCTTTTTACCAAGGATAAAATATCACGTTTCTTTTTCTCAACTCTTTTTTCGTTAATTCGATGATCGTGAAAATTTTTAGTCGACATATAGTAATACTACTAAATCGCGAACAACGCGTTAAAATTGGGCAAGATCAATTGAAATGCCTGTACGAAGCGAACGCTACGAAGTTAATACAAAGTTAATAAGGATTAACGGAATAATGCTAACAAAATGGGCTGTAAAGCCGAGCACGCCCTACGCGATTCATTCGTATCGTGCGTTAGGAGGAAATATCGTCGATCAAAGGTCATTCACTCCCTAGGCGGATACACGGTCAGTTACACGGAGATTATTTGCGAAGGGCATAAAACAGCGAAGGGCGTCGTTAAGGGCATCGAAAGGAGAGCAACCACAACCATAGAACGCATAACGTAGATGGCATAGTAATGGGAACATAGGGGAACCATAATTCCATTGTACGTGCCTATCCATCCAAGCTGCTTGCGGGGGGGGGGGGGGGGGTAACTCTCGCGGGAAATTCGAGCGTATTAAAAGTCTCGATCTAGGCCGGTTTGATAGATCGGCTGTCTCGAAATGGTTACCGATGCCAGCGTCGTTTTAGACCGCATCCCCTAAAGAATACGTTCATGTAGTTGGAAATCCGCTCTTTTTCTTGCTTTTCACTTATTTTTATCAATCAGGTTACTTCCTTTATAGAGACTACTTGGAATTCCGCTTTTTCTACTAGATAGAGCACGGGACACGAGTACGACCGGGTAATCACGTAGAATAAAGTAGACTTTATGAGTTTGCTAGTGATTCGGAATAGTATTTGTCAAGAACAATGCCTCCGGTAATTTCATACACTTTCCAAGCCCACGAGTCGATCGATACATCGAAACATACGTTCAATAAAATAGGATAGTGATAAAACATTGGAAACGTAATACGATTATTCCCTATTTTCCTTACAATACAGGCAATTGATTAGTATCAATATTATTTCGTACGTAAAGTACACGTAAAATATATTAAAATATGTCTATCCTAGGTGCGCTAAGAACAAGCCTCCAATGACATATGAACAGTAGTGTAAAAAATATTAGCGATATTACCTTCAACGCTATACCGATACTTTCTCGTAACATGGCAAAGTCACGCTCTTGAAACGATAAGAAATACAGGAAAATTTTGTTTAATAAAGTTCGATGGTTTTGATGAGTGGCGCATCGTGTGGTACGAAAGTAGAAGGAGCGTTATAAACATTTCACTTGTATCATTTTACGTTCCAAACGTTCTTTTTCATCTGTATGAAAAGGTACTGAGGATCTTTTGTTGATATTTAACGCGCACATATTTAACAAAAAAAAAAAAAAAAAAAAAGTAAATTTTGTTTCGTAAAAAACATTATTTATTACTGGGAAAATTGGATATTACTGTATTAATAAATTCGACAAAAAGATCTCGTTGGTTTTCTATAAAATAGCGAATATGGCCACATCGATTCGAATGAACTACCGCTACATGTCACGTGTGTGAAGTAATTTAACATATTTTCGGTGCCGGTGATGTACAGACTTTGTTAACTGACAAGTGAATAAGTGTTCTCGTTAAAGTGCAGAAAATGTAATAAACTAGCTTCGTATATCTCACGGGAGAAACGTTTTTGCCTATATCAGAGCGAAACAATGAAGGCTTTTAACGTGTCAAAATATGCAAAATTATTGTTAAAGATACGATATCTCATTCAAAACACACAATATTTTGTACAATAAATTTCAATTTTACATGTCACTTTATTTAAAACCAAAGAATTTCCAGAAATTAATTTTAGATTATGTTTGGCTATGCAATTTGCGGTATGAAAGATATAGAGCAAAAATATGTAACGTAAATGACCTTTACTAAATATTTTAACAAATTTTATTTTGAAAATTACTCGATTCGTTCATTTCTAGAACGAGAATATTTAATTTAATATCGCGCGATGAAGTTTATATTCTCGACATCAATATAAATCGTTGTCATAAAATTTGCGATATATATTTAATTGTAATTCAATGAAACATATATCGACTATGTTTATAATAATAGTAGCGCTCCAAGTCAATTTTCACGATCAAAGCGATGCGAAAGCCAGTTGTCATTTTTTTTTTTTAATAGAATTTTCGTTCTCATTGAACGAAATATTAATGAAACGCTTGTACGTTTATCGGGCGCGGGGAAAAAGAAGCGGAACAAGGCGACGGTAGTAACTAATAATAAAAGTGCTATTTAAATCGCCATCAATGCCATGAATCGTTTACATTACTTTCGAAACGTGTATTTCGTTTTCTAATTTGTATTACGTTTAAAGCGTTAATCGAATAAAAGTGGTGCAGCGTGTTCGTTGCAAATGACGTTTCTTCCCCTTCGTCGTTCTCTTCTGCAAAGTCATCAACGGTTGCTTGTTCGTACGAAAAGATTTACGTAATTCGCACACACGTTGATGTTCCCTTTGCAATTACGGAAGATGTCGTTTTCCATCCGTGTTTACGTCTCTATACATATTTCTATACACGTACACGTATACAAAAGAGTCGATGAATTTTGTAAAATCTAAGATTCACGGTACTTACACGGCAATCACGTCTTAACGTACACAAGCTGAAATAGAAAGCATCAGATTTCACGGAAACAAGGTGTTATTAACCCCTTCAGACTCTTTCGAAAGTTTCCGCAAACAGTTCACGTAACGTTAATTGCGTAAGAAACATTTCCATTGCCGGTTGTGTTTAGTCAATGGCTTTTCGCTTAATTGGAAAACGTACTTCCGAGTGAAGCAATTAATGCCCGTAAATGGGAAAAGTAATCGACCGAGCGAAGGTCGACGTTAAATATTCGTCACTTATTCAATCCCATTGGCTTTCGCATTCTTGCTCGTTCTTTCCCGTTCTTGCACGTTCTTGCACGTTCTTGCCCGTTCTTGCCCGTTCTTTCCCTTCAGTGCAATGAACTTTGCCATGTAAATTGAGAGAAACAGATATGAAATAGAAATAAACTTGCCCTTTTGCCAAAAGTATATGGAAAGATTTCTGGTCGAAGGTGATTTATCTCGAAATGTACTGTAGGTTCGTGGATTAATTTTTGGTAAATTATTTTTAAGTGGTCCAATCGGAGATCGTACTGATCGATTCCATTGAGAGATTCGAATTGAAAGACAGAGAAAAAAACGACGACGAATGTTTCGTTTAAAAGCTAACGCGAAAAGGAACGTCTGGTGAATTATTAATAAAACCAATTGCCTACGATTACTTCGCGTCTAAAAATAAAAAATCGAACGTTAACGGACTGATAATTTGATAAACGGAGTAAGGTTAACGGAAAGAATTTCAGTTGTTTCTCAGTTAAATTAATTTATACGAAATTAACTTATATTCGTGTTATCGATAATTATTTCATAAGCACTCGATAAAATATCTAAATATTGCTACAACGATATTTAACGCTTGACGATATTAACTAATTTCTTGGTAGAATAAAATCTATATTTGATTTGAAATTTGATAAATTTTGTTTATTGGAATTATACGTTAGAAAACTAATTACAATTGCTCTAATAAGGTTCAAGAACGCGCGAAACTAAACGACAGGCTAAATTCTTCCGAAACGTTTAATAGATGTTCGTATGAATCGGTAAATATGTTGGATCTCGCGTTAACGAGCGAAATAAACCAAGAGAAGATAAGGAGAAAGCTCGGAAATTTTAGGGAAGGGAATGCAAGAAAATCAGATTTGCGTGCTTCCGCGAGATTATTTTCGTGGGAATGGGTAGAAATCAGCGGAGTGCCGACGTCGACGTCGACGTCGCGCTTCCTTCCCCTTTATAATGCCGCAAAATAATAAGAATTTCGTCTGCTTAGTCCCGTGGGTGCTTACATTCCTATTTATGACGACAGTATCTCGGCCTCTTTATGCCAGCTGCTAGCAAATATGCACGGCTCGATCCCCGAGTTGCCGAGTATTTTCTTCTTCGGACTTCCTCGCCCAACCCTGCGGCAGAGCAACGATAATGGAGACAAAGTTACGCATTCTCCAGTCGACTCGCTCATTCTCATCTTTTTCATTTTCCGCTTAGCAATGATAGAGGCGCAAACTGCGTAATCACTCGGGCCGATTTCCTCGGCAAATCGCCGTAAAATACCGAGTCTTTTAAAGTTTCAACGGTCTTTAAGGTATTTCGAAAGGTATCTATATACTTTTTGCACACGTTGGTACATACACAGCTATTACACGATATACGGCGCGCTAGCTTCGAAAATAATATTTCTTTCAAAAAGGAAAGGAGTTGTCGAATTTTCGTTCTTCCACTGAATTTATTTACCACATTATCGCGTATATAAATTTCGTTCAAGCCTCGTAAGGTTAGTTAAAGAACCGAATGGTAAATATTGGATATTCCAAAGGCGAACGAGCTTTCCATCGGACACGAAGAAAACTACATTTGCGTTAATATCAACACTTTTGTCATTTATCATTTTTAATATTATGTTTTTTCAATCGCAATCGTGTTTTGTTCGCACAGTGCTTATACAGTTAACCATTTTAACTCGTTCGATTTTATTCAATCTGTACTTCGATAACTTCCCTGTTACGTCTCGTTGTCACGTGGCTTGAACAGCGTTTAAAGCTTCGTTTGGTTGGTCGTATCGCAACAACAGCGTCCCTTTCATCCTCGCATTTATCTTCCTTGCTCGTAAGTTCGCCGGCGAGCTGCGCGCCGCGCCGCGTCTCGTCTCTCTTCACATTTCCATTACGACAAGGACCTTAGTAGCTGCGAGGACATGGCATATAGCATAATAACGAGCCATGAACAGCACAACACGCGGCCGCTTTATTTCACCGTTCCTGCAGCCTGAAATATCTCGACCCTCTGAAATCACTTCACGCTCGCTTCCAGTAACTCGCGTCCCTCCGGCTTCTCTCTTCACCGGCGGTTCTCCAGCCGCCTCTCTCCTATTCGTAGTGGGCTTAATGCGCGTAACGGTAATTCATTCGAAACTCGTTCCGTCCGGAGAATGGCTTGCCGGATCGTACAGCCCAACATGAAAATAGAATCTCTGCTCGATTTGTTGTCAACGCGATACCGAGGACACGTGCGTGTTACCGTAAGGTAACGATCGGTCTGAATGATCGGCGGCTAGCAACGGATGAGCGTGGTAGGCTTGCGAAATTTTTACAATCACCATGTTCCATATCCAAACTATTACTTGCCAGCTCAACATCGTTTACACGCTGAAATATCTGCTTGCAATTTTACAAATATACGTTACATCTCGATTAATATACGACGCTGGATGTCGTACAGTAAACACGATAGCGTAAGATCGGCTTGGGACGAGCGTTTTCTTTCTCTTTTCGTATCACGTTCGCTCAACATACGACGCGCGTACTCTATCTTTATGTCTCTATGTTTGCAAACGATCCACGTAACGTTTAATCCATGTAATAGCGTGCAGCAAACGCAAAATGCAACTTTCGTTTAATGATAGTAGCGGAAACGACGCGACTCAGAATCTGATCGAATTCAGACCGAAGAAAGTAAAATACGCGATTGACAAAGCGATACAACGCTCTTAATAATCGTGCAGTTGACACGGCGTTAACTTTCATTTCAAATATAATACGTATCTTCGATTAGATCGAAGTAATTATAACTTGTAAATAATTCGAACTTAGATTCCGTTAATGTATTTCCATTCCAGTTCAACGGTTAAGTCAAAGGTTAACGGGTGCTCGACCCAATTGTGCTCTTTCGAGGGGAAAAGAAGTAATATCGAGAAAAATAACGCGGAAGGAGATAACGCGTGGAATTAAAAATGTCTTTCTGTTGTTTCAAAAATTGGGAAATCTTCTAAAGAAACGCTGTGTCGGAAGGGACTCAAAGGTGGTAACTAGGTTAAGTGAAACACTTTGAAGCAAACCGTTTACCGTAGACTAGACCTGGCCAAACTGCGGTCTCCGAAACAATTTTTAGAAACTGGTATGCGAGCAAAATACGAATTTACAAAAATTCAACGATAATACCAAAAATAGATACTTTATTGGCGCGAATCGAGCGAATATTATGGTTATATTTTAAATATCGTTTTATTTAAAGCGAGACTAACGAAAAATCAGAAATTTTCTTCGATGATCCTCGTACTAAGTATAAATAGTAGGTGAAAGAGATAAAGTTACGTATCAAAATTTCATCCGTTATTCGACGCGTTTTAGGTATAATTACATTAAATATTAATTTTTGAACAGAGAAGAAACATTCCGTCGAGAAGGATACTGTTGCCAAATATTTCGCTTCCTTTTTATTTTCAAGCTACGTAAATTGTAATTACGTGTTATTTCGCTTTTCGCGTTAAAAACAGAAATTAAAATTAGAAGAGATAGGATAGGCATGTTACGTAGGATAAAAAAAAATTACTCAAACCATAAGCAACGAGAGAATTTCGTTTTATTTTAAGGAACATTGCACGTACTGTTACAGGCCAGATATATATTAGTCCAAATACGACTTGTACAATTACTAGTAGGTTGAATACATTAGATAAGCAAAAAGAACGATAAGCAAAGATACATGGGGCTAATAGGTGAATTACAGAAATGCGTTCCATATTCTACGGTACAGAAAGAGAAACATCGTCGACGATAAGTAAAAAACTAATTGCACGAGTTTCGTGTGTGCGATTGTGACTCGTTGAAAACTCGTTGTACCTGGAAAGAGAAACGGGAAAACAAAGAGCTTTGTTTGTCTCTCTGAAACACGTGTACGACACAATTATTCCCTAACACTACTAACGCCGCTACCAAATATGTGCTTTGTAATTTTCTAAATCGGCGGCGATATTTCAAATCTTTGATCGATCGGTCATTGCGCCATAGTTGGAGAAGCTTGACAAATTTTAATTTTAAAACGTAATATTAATTTATCGAGCATCGTTGAAAACAGCAAACTATAGAAAATGCTTGTTCCTTAAAAAAATTTCTCGTAATTTTCGATTGCTAGTTTTTCGTGTTGTATAATATTCTACGATTTGGTAAAACGTTTAATCGACTCGCCATTCTGCTCCAGGGGCGAAATTTAACGGCTCGGATTCTCAAATAGACGAACGTAATTCGAATTTTTATACTAATAAATTCCAATTGTTAAAAACAGCAAACGATGAAAGACTATTTTGATTGAAAAATTCCTCGTGATTGTCAATTGTTGGATAATCTCTGATAATGTTTTACGATTCGACTGGAACGAGGAAAGACGAGTTTCAGAACAAAAGATGCTTTAGAATACCGATATCCAAAATGGAATTTTTCAAATAGAAAGAATTCTACACGCATAGTTCTATCTGCAACTTTTTATTCCGCGATATAACATTTAGCAATTCGCATGTAAAAAACAAAATCGCAATTCAAATTTTTCTATTTGTCAAGTTTCAAAACAATCGGTTATCTACTTTGCGATGGTTCTATTGATATTCTATCCAAACGCAGTGTACGCGAACAAAGCTAAAAAAAAAAAAAAAAAAATCTAACGGACGTTGGAAAAAAATATAAAGCTCTCTATTTCCATGGGAAAACAGAGACGCAAAATCCGTAAGCAAAATACAATCGTAACGTGCGCGCGGGTCGAGATTTGCTAATTCTGAACGGGGAATGCGAAGAATCCGAGAAAACTAGCGTAACGTGGAACAAAATAATAGGATGAAACCTAGGGTCGATCGATTATCTGTGATATGGCGTCTAATGCAGAGTAACACGCGTATAAACGATATCACTTGTCACCGCGTTTCTCGTTTATTGCTGGCAGGATGTGTTGGCAAAGAAACAGCATGTGATACTTGTAACAGATTGCATTTCGTGCCGAGACACACTTTGTTACCTGGGTTTACACTTTCATGCACCAGAAACGACCTCACGTTTCCCGGCCCGTGTCGGTCTATTTATTTTGGCCACTTGGGTTTTCAAGGCGCTGTCACCTGGTTCGTGACAGCGGGCCCTTTTCAAGTTCAGCGATCCGACTCGAAAAGCGTTAGAAAATAGGCATTTGATGCATAAACCGCGGCCTCAATTTCCTTTTTCACACCGCGTATGTTTTTTAAATTATTTACTATCCGATGTACATACGTACACGTGTAACGTAAACACACAGGTACGCGTCATATAATAATTTTTACACAGGGGACAAGAGAATACGTGTACGTATAAAGCAATTTTTGGAGAATTTTACAACATTATGATACATCGTACACACGTATAATACGATTTTCGACATTTTTCGAGATAGAATGATATTCGGAACCACAATGGTGCAAGTAAAGATTTTGAAAATTCGAATTTAGTCACATATTTCAATCGTTAAAAACGTTATTTCTTTAATTTCACAATTGATTAAGTTGTAATTTCCTTCTCTGTCGCAATACGCTTTCATGGTTTAAACAAATGAATTTTTTATGACAATAAACGCAAATTCCATTTCACGAAACGGAACAGCGAACCGATTGATAACAACATTATGATTCTCAGCCCTCCAAATATACATACATATGCGTATAACACTAATCTAATATAATCTGAGAAAATAATCTTCCGTATAATCTTTTTATTAATTATAATAGGATTCACAGATTATATCGAAACATTCTGGAAACAAAACGAGAATGACGAATAGTAGTTGAATAGTAGGTGAGTAAAATCATCATAATAATTTGTATTTCAGTTTACAACTATAGAGGTAACGCTTCTTTATAATTTCTTCCTTACAAATTCGCTCACACAAATTATCCATTAGTCTCTGATTTCTTAGAACGCGTAGGATTACGCTGCGAAAGAATTTCTCAATCCGAATAACTATAGAAATTCGTCCGATTTTTAACATTGTCCCTTTCGTCCCTCGGCTATATGACACAAGGAATTCGTGTAAAATCTTGCGGGATAGAATTAAATCGATTTGAGTGCGTTTTGCCCCGATCCTTTTGGCAATCGTCGGGCACACAAGATTTCTTTCTGCCGTTAAGTACGTGAGCAGACCGAACGTGCGGAACGCTACACGTGACACGTTATGTACTCCCGCGTTTCTTCAGCGCACATTCGTACAATACGTTATATGTTCCTCGCTAGCAAATCCTGCTCGGTCGAACGATTTTCATATCAAGGGAAATCGCTTCTTCCACGAATTCCTTTCCGGCCGATGCACCTTTTACAGCTTGAGGGACCACGCGGTGCAGTTAAAGTTCACGACTGAAGCAACCTATTCGAGGGTGGCTTCTGCGTGAAACCGAAATCATTAACGGTTAATCGAGCAATATTTCTCTGGACGGCGATTTTCCATCGATCGCATTCAATTTCGTCGCAACCGATAGAATTCTTTTCTCTTTTACCACTCTTCTTCCGCTTCCCCCAAGGCCAGCCCCCTCTTTACTCTCTTTCAGAGTGATACATGAAGCGATTTTCGGGAAGGGAGACGCGACAAAAATTTTTAGCTTTGAAAACTGACGCTATATGTATCGGTGAAATTGGATAGTATTATAATTTCCAATTGAATTAATCGCCAGTTAATTTTGGCGATACTATACTTTCCATACTATATTTTAACTGGAAAGCATTGATTCTTGGTATTACGAAAAGCATAACTTGCGTTCGAGAAAGATATTTCGATTGTAACTTTCAAAAATCTATCGTACGAAAGACAAAGAAATCGTAAACAGGGCATTCTACGTAAAATCGATCAGCTTTGATATTCGTGACGTGTCAGGCGTTTTTTAACCGAAGTAGATGTATATTTGTAATACAAGCACGATAAAGTATGAGGCTAGAAGTATGACGTGAAATTAGAAGGATATAGATCGTCGTTTTGCTAGTTTCGAAATTTTTTGAAAAATACGGAGTTGCGAAATCAGGAAATCGTGAACTGTACTTATGAATTTTGTTCTCACAGTTGCGTACTATCTGTCAGATTCGGTTCATTTCTGTTGTCGTTAATATTATTTCAATACAGAGGATTTCGTTCATTCTGTTTTTGTGTTTATGCGGGTATTGATTTGCATTTTGTATTTGGGAAGATAAATGTTAAGACCGAATTGCTCGGATGAAATAAATAGAGGCAAAGACTTTATTGTATACGCAAACAGCATTTAATTCCAGACTGAACAAACGCTAGACGCAAATGTACATGTATAAATGTGAAAACGCGATAAGAAAGTAATGTCACTGAGGAAAAAATTTAAAGTATGACAAAAATCAATGTCTAGTTATACGTATACATAATTTTGACTTGAGAACTAGGCGAGATTATGCGGTGGAATTTTGGTCTCGCAGAAATAGGTAATGGAATAGGGATATGGTATATGTATATACATGCATGCCTAGGTAGATATTACATGATCAATACAGCGGAGTGGGAACTAGCAGTAAGAGGAAAATCTTGTAAGACGTAGCATATTTTAGAAAAAAAAGAGACGAAAATGTAAAAACCGAAGAATCTGTAACGTAATTTTAAAAATTAGAATCTCTTGCTATTGATCATTGAATGTACAATCATTGATTGGCGAGATATTGGCTTTTATTATTAAACGAGAGCAAGTAATTACTTGAAAATTAGCAGAAAAATGATTTCTATATAATGATATTTCGATTCCTTAAATCGTCTATGAAATCTTGCAACTGTAATATGATTAATATTAAAAATATTTGAAGCTTATCTTATACGCGGATAACGCTAATTATCCAGCTATACCACTTACAAAGTATCGAAAGGTCAATCTAAACCACTCGAAAAGTTTCCACTCGTTCTATCGATCTTCGTATATCTTATTGGAAATCGTTCCATTTCTGAATCGCATAAAAAATTCTTCGACTTTTGTGTCAGATATAAAATTCTTAAACGTTTGCGTCAGACAAGTATCTGGCATATGAATTTTTTTATCGTATTCGTTCATAATTTATCCAGCAGCGCGTTAATCTTTCAATGACACGGCTGCTATACTCGTATGCTGATTATAGAGAAAATGCCGACAAACTGAAATTCGTTCGCTAAGTAACGAGGCTAAGTCAAATTTTCCGGAAAGCTCACAGCTCTGACACAGAGTAACAAGATCGAGTGTAACCAAGTCGAAATCTCTTCATCTGCCGTGTCGACACGCGCTGTCAGTCGTTCCGTTTCGATGCCTCGCCGCTATATATGGAACGAGAAGTTGCCAGACTATCACCAACCCCATCACCTACATCCTCTTGGCGTAGTAAGGATCCTCTTAATTGCATGCGGTAATTATTGTTTACGTGGCAAATACATCATGGAGCGTCTATATCACAGATGTTTCGCGTAGAATCTTCCTAACTAGTTTTGCCTTTTAATCTCGCCAACAGCCATCTTTCAAATTCTAACCAATTCGATTTTCGTATGAGAGTGTATATATATATATATATATATATTATATCTATATTTCGTAAGCCTCGTTTAAATAGCGTATACAGTAGAACTTCGAACACCGATGTTTCCTAATTACCTATAATTCTTCGTTTATAATAGTTCAGATAAATGAACTCAGTTGACAGGAATTCGTTTAATTCTGTTAATTAATTACTAGCTAACATTTCGTCCAAATAAATGGAATTCGTATAGACGGAGTTGTAACGCGATAAGAAACAAAGAAAAGGGATCCTCTAGAGCAGCAAATAGCAGAGTATAAAGAATGAAAAAGCTCGCTCTCTAAAATAATAATAGTTTTGATATATCCGAGCGATGTACGTGAAAGCATCGTTTATCGGTGGACATTAAACGGTACATAAACGCGAAAAAAAAAAAAAAAGAAAAAGAGAAAGAAATAGCGCGATAGGTAAGGTAAGTAGCGATATGGGGATAGCTGCGTCAACGGGAAGAAAAGACACAGAGCCACGTAGAGTAATAAAACGTGCGCCGGAACGACCCCTGGGCTTTCAGCAACACATCTTCATCGGTCTCGCTGGCCGTTCGTGTTCCTTATTCCATCGGTGTTAGCTCGGTTAGCATCATTAGTGACGTTAGTGTCTGTTTTGTTGACGCGGTCGGTGTTGGTATTGGCGTACACCTGACGGTTGTGTTTCGAAGCGACGAGTGACCTGTGCAGGTTCGCGGCAATGTAATGGAATAAAAGTGGTAGACGAAACGAGATACGACGCGTCCAGGAAGGGAAGAAATTCCAAGCGAAACGACTGCTTTCCAACGATCTACCGACAATGTTAAAAGAGTAGCTATCCTTGACTTATGAGAACGCCATTTCCTTCGTCTTACAGAGTTATCGGAGAAATTGAAAGTGCCATATTTTCATCGGTTTCCATGGCTTTTTGACGGAAAGCTTCGAGATCCGGGTAAGAAAGAAATATATTTAGAATATCGAGGAATTTCTTGTATCGATCACACGTTGCTAGATAAGAAACAGTTACTGTCACGATTCGATAGTGGAGGCATTTGTTGTACCGTTCGATTTCTTTGAGAAAATTTATGCAGCCGATATCTTACGTATTCTATTCGATAGACGCACGGGTTCAGTCTATTCTATTTAATGATCGAACGATTTAAAAAGCGTTCATTAATCGATATATGTATAGCGAAAACATTAGATCCCTATTTTTGACATTTTTTACATAAAGGAAAGCGATAGAGAAATTAAACAATTGACAGAGTGGCCATAGAAATGGTGTTGACGTTTAAGAAGACGCTTTCGATATTACACGGGAGATCAACAATTTGTCTCCGTTAATAAATAAGTCTGCGGATTAATACAGAAACGAATTACAGGCGTTCGATAACGAAATAAAGCTAGAACTCCAGAAATCGTATTTTCTTAGAGCACTGACAGCGAAAGTCAAAGAAACTTGCGATAAATTTATGACAGTTCTGTTAGAAAAAAGATGTTGTTACGTGGTTGTAGAAACTTTTAGAGCTTGTCATCGTTCTGGCGCCTGTGCGACGTAAGGAGAGACGAAAAATGAAAGGAGTGAAAATACGAACGCTTTCGAAATCAATAAGCGCAAATTGCTAAAATTTCACATCAACCATTGTGCCTCGAGTTATAGAAAAGTTATGGTATCGTATAATAATAAGTGGTTTCACGTTTTTCCTCTTTACTGTGTATTCTTCTACGTATAGAAACGCTACGTTACGTATAAATTGGATCGTTAAGAATGCCAGTTGGCATGCCGCATCGTATTGCTGAAGCGCCAGTGAAACCACTGTTTCTTTAGAATCTATAATTTTGTCATCGACACGAGTACAGTTTTCAAAAAATATTTTTGTTGCGAATTTTATAAAATATTTATAGATGTATTCCGCTCTTGGCCGACTCACACACAGCCTCGCAATTACAACGTAATATTTCCTAGCGATATAATTGTACGAACGATAGATGGTATCACGGATGTAGAACACTGCTCGATAACGTATAAAGTGGCACTTATCAAATTCTATAATCGGATATAATCCAAATCAATTACGTAAAATTGTATCCCATTTCTTCCAACAGATTTTATTCCAACTAAGAAATCAATCTGATCTCGAAGATAATACGCCGCTTTACGATTTTCAATATGATGGATAGCGTTCCATCCTACTTTGAATTCCGTCGTTCGACTGTCGCCCTATATTCCGATTTAACGTTAATCGTCACGTTTAAAAACAGCATTCAGATTATAGAATGATACGGCATATTTATTCCTGGCTGTTCGGTAACGTCGCTTCTGGAATATAACGAGCATTATGTCGAAGGCAACGATGAAAGGGTACGACACTAAACACTTCGAACTTCGATTAATATATAATAGTATAAACCAAGGTACTGCTATCGCTTGTTTATACGAATCGAGTATCGTTAACGATGCTATAAATTCGTAATGTGTTAATACATGATGTATGTAAATTTATGAAAATGATACAAATGGCGAGTTAATCGCTTGTAATTGGAATTTATAAATGACTATAGGTTTATAGTTTGCCACTTGAAAGTGGATAAGCAATAGTTGCAAAATAGTTGCAGAAAGAAAGATCATCCGAATGGATTTAAAAATTACTTGCCAGGAAAATAAACGATTTGAAATGAGAATGTAGAACGATTGTCATAAGGGCTGAATATACATTTTAATATAAGACAAATAAATGAACAACCGAGTCACGTATAATGATAGATAGTTCAAACGTTATAACGAAAGGAATAAAGTTATGATTTCCGAAGCTTGGACGTAGAAAGGCGAACAAGTTAGTTTCTGACGAATAATCGGGGAAATAAGTGCGAAAATAACAACGGCGAGGTAAAAGCGCATGGAAAAAATTTGAAACGTAAGGCCATAAAGTTTTGAAACGTTATAATACGTGCGTTGAGCATTACTGTTAAAGAGCTATAAGGCAGCTCGTCCTGCACCTGCTATGTTGAACGTTATACTTTGTACCATCCTCCCAGTAGTTGACAGGTTATTACACCTACGTTGTATACAAAGTATTATCTCGTATCGTACTTGTAAAATATGGCCTTCCATTATATTAAGAATTTTCCAGGAAGCACTGCTATATACTTGTTTCCCAGTTTGCTGAAATAAAACAATTTAAGTCGGCGAAGAAGACCGAGCTATCGTAGGCTTTCGCGAAATTTATCGCGTAACCATCGATAAAATTTCATGGAATCTCAGTGTCCTAACCGATGCTAACGACGATGGAAGACTTAGGCGATGCCAACGTAAATTTAACTATCAGAAAACGTATAAAGATTCGATGTCCAATAATCAAGAATAGATCAACGAATTGTAATAATATATAGCGTCGTTGGTAGTAAAATGTCATTTTAACTTTCCAAGATCGTCTCTGTTCAAGGTTAACGTACAAAATTCGAACAGATTTTGTTTGTTCGATGTAATAAGATAACAGGTAAAATATTTGCATCTTGAAATATAGCGTTTAAAGAATATCTAATGACACTTTTGGTATTGCGAAGATTTAATCCTAAATAACGATGCATGAATAAAGAAAAGCTAATTCTTTATAAGATATATGTCGTAGGAATTTATACCACGTATGTACATGCTTTCCAGACTAATTTAAATTTAAATTAGCAATGAAACTAAACAAGTTTTGGGCACGAGGAAAACGTAAGCCAGGTATAAATTTCTTTGAAAATATTCTTGTACGATGTCTTTTTACGAGAAGATGGAATTAAATATTCGTACGTGATTGTAAAGATTAGATAAATATTATATAGACCCCCTTTCCCCGTAATACTCTTATAGTACTCTTACGACACAAATTCACCCTCTGATACCGTTTGAGAATTGGAGAAATTTCCCATACAAGAAGGTATTTAATGAGAATTTTTAGATCAGATTCAGTCGTTTTTTCTACGGTCAGAAGCTCGGAGCTTAGACCGACGAGCAAAGAATTCTGAAAAAATTTGAACAAGAAAAATAAATGGCGAAACTGTGGAATGTTATAGAAATCGGTATTTTGAACGATCTTTCCTATACACATAGAGGGTGGGCTAGCTTAGTTTCCGAGATATTGGGGAGAAAGTGCCGCTACAGTGTGTTTCTGCCTATAGCTTGTGCCTGTGTGATGAATACATTATCTAATCGTTCAATCGTCGAATTTTATATTATACGATTGATTATAAAATAGAAAAATAATTCGTTATACATTTGCTCTCTTCCATAATATCAGTTTCTGGTTGAAGCTTTATGTATTATTTCTAGCCAATTTAATTGCCAAATTTTCGTAATTGTATCGAGACAAGACTTGTAAATTGGTATAAACTAACGTAAAGTAAAATAATATTATTTACGATATATGATTTTAGGATAGGAACGAAAAATAATTTCACGCGTGGCCATTGTATCTTTAGAATAATCGTGATAGTTATGTTTAGCTTAATGCATTCGTTTTCGCTACAATTTAACAACAATAAAATATCGAGCTACGTAAAACGTAAATGTGCTTTCTTAAAGAAAATGGAAGAGATATATTACGACCCGTATGAGTCATGGTATTTATCTATGTTATTCCAACAATTGAATGCAGATAATCGCTTAAGCACGCCGGGGAAAGGTCTATTAACTTGGACAGTTTGATCGATGGAAAGAGTTAATTGAAAAGATCCTAGAACGAATTTCATTTTAGCAAGTGATATATTTTCTAGCATATATCTTCTATTAAAACAATTGTTCCATCAAAACAAAAAAATGTTACATAGTTTCCTAGAAATCCCACGTATACGTATGTATGTACGTCTGTACACTGGTGAAATACAACGTAAGATTTTTTTATTTGCTGATTGATCGCTGAGAAAAGATTGCTTGCGGTAAATTAACGAACGAACGAATTGAAAGATAAACGTATGCGAGATGGCGTATAATGGTTTATTTAAAAAGTTAAAATGAACGCTATATACCTTCTTCGCTTCTTTTAAACGTTCGTTGTTGTAGATTACGAAACTTTTCGATCTGGCTGGAACGAGCAACGCGTCGTCTCCAGCGAACCCGTTGCAATCCCACGAACGATTTCTCTGTTTCAATTTATGAAAAGCAAAAATGATCCGACAAATTCAAGGAATCAGAATTTTACATCTTTTTTTACGCTGCATTTCATTTTACTTAATTATAGATAAAAGACACCTGTAAATAAATTTTAGATTAAACGGAAAAAAACAGACACGGAAAGCGGATCATGTGGGAAATTTCAATCTGATCTTCCCTATGAAAATTAAATCGTAATATCGTAGCTTTCAAAGATAAATAAAGAAATTAGTTTTCAAGTTGGCATATTTACAGGTTAGAATTCTGTGATCGAGAGAAGTCTGCCGAAAATGCATAGTGTCGTCGCGACTATCCACTGTTCATCGGATAATGGTAAACATAAAACTAATAAACATCGGCGAGTACGAGGTGGATCAGTTTACGGCTCTCAGAGATGCAATGCATAGCGCAAAAGTCATGCACACGGGATTGCTTGCGGGCTATTGTGTCATACAAGGTGACGTTAACCAGCTTCGTGATTTCCTTGAATATTCATTCGTTCCATACCAAACTAAGCTAGGTACAATGCTTTGATGAATATTGTAAGTGTTTATGCTTTCACTTCAATATTTAAATGATACTGTAACGTTTTAACACGAGTATAAATTCATCGATGGTGACAAAAGTTACCTTTCAAGAGCAAGAGCATGTATCGCTCATGTATAAATTAATATTAGAACAGGCTGTGTATTTTTATCTCGGTGTGTACGTGTCGAGTAATTTTCGATATTGGATACTTTGTTCTTATTCGGCATTCAATCAGCTAAGTGTTTTATAATCGATATTTCGAAAGTAAGATAAAACTAAGATAACAATACAAAAAAAAAGAAAGAAAAAAAATGGTAGAAACTGCTTGCAAGGATCACAAAAAGGGACCACGATCGATCGCGCATCTTGCCCACCATTTAATCTTCTCTCTTAAGATGCATAACTCGGAATCAAGATCTGGAATTAGATAGGAATAAATATAATAATAATAAAAAAAAAAAAAAGAAACACTGGTATCATAATTTGTGAAAGCGATATAAATAGAACGTTGTTATGCGGGAAAATAAGATAACTATGATAACTACAATCTCTATAGGTTTCGAATCAAACGATAATTTTCAAAGATGTTAATAATTTCTCAATCGTTCCTCAGATTTGCCGCATTTTATATACATGTTCTAATACTTATAAATAGAAGTGTAATAAAAAAAAAAAAACAATAGCAACGAAACGGTGTATAAGCAGGTGATTAGATATGTTTGAAAAAATATAAAATCGCTTAATATGTAAAGATGAATCGCTTGATATCGTAAAGAAATTGCAATCTCAGCTACGACAATTTTAAGCTACGGAACGTAACAAATCGTTACGAATTGTTATTTTTACAACCGAGTTCGACGCTGCTTTCATCGGAGATAAAAATGAATGGATTTTTATTTATTTGAAACGTGTCTGTCATCTATGCACTTTCTAAATTTATCTGTTAAAATTGAAAATTGCCCGTAGTCATCGGCCTGTGAAACATCCCGAGATAAATTACCATACAACGTATAAATATTAAAAAAGTGTATTTCATAGCCATCGACTGATGTGAATTTCACATAATAAATTCTCAACCGTCGATGGCAAATATTTAATGCTACGATTAAGCACGGAGGAAGTTACTTATTTAGTTATTTGGCCGATATAGGGAGGATATTGGCGGTGGATTATAATGGCAATTGATAGCTTTGAAATCTCATTATCAACGTAATAGAATAGCTTTTCGAGGGAAGAATGGTGGATCGTAGACGTCAAGGTGAGGGAGAAAAGAATCCGGTAGAAGGATTTCATCTATGAATATCTATGAAAATAGATATTTTAACTATATAACTATGTTTGTTAGTAAACGATATTTTGCATATGGCGATTTTCAACGTTATACACGTTCTTGTATGGTAGAATTGAAAGAATCTATGATCAGATTGAACGATTACAAAATTGATTGACGATAACAAAATAAAAGGAACAATAACAACTCATACTTTAGACTAGACAAAATATATTTATAAAGGTGAAAGTAAAAGTAGAAAGGAAGAAAACAAACAGGGTACGAAATTTCTCGCATACTTTCTCACATACATATTATACTTACTCGGAACGAACAAGAAGTTGTTGTTGTTACGAGCACGCAGAATGAATCGTCACGAAACACAGTATGCATGCAGAAACGCAATATAACGCAGTTTTCTACCGCGACGGTCGGTAAGGGAACGCGAAGGTAAGAAATGGAGAAGATTATCTTGCGGTTGCGATTACTTTGGCTTCCTTCCGACGTATCGTGTTGTACGTACGGAACGCACGAAGGAGATGCGACTGTTCATCGATCAATGCAAAACGTTCCGCGTCGTTTCAGACATTATTGCCAGCCTTTCAAAAATTAATGTCTCTCTAGGGAGAATATTCAAGTAAGAAATGCAACTTCATCCATACCAAATTATCGATCCGTTTCGTTCTTTTACATCGCCGTTTATTTAAAGGACTCGAAGAAAATATGATGCTTCAACGTGATATATTAGTAAGAATTTTTTAGCTTAAAAGAAACATTATGTAATAAATACGGCGCATTTATTATTCCGTAGCGTGTTTTCTTATTAAGTCGTTTTCTAGAGATTTAGGTTCGTGTATTTTTCTCGTTACCTCAGTTTTTACAAAACAGAGAAGAATACATCTACTGCAATTTTTCAATAAAAGAGGCGTCCCCTCTTTTCGTCAATAACACATTCTCTTCTTTAAGTAAAATTGACTACAACGAAAAAATTCAAATATCGACCGTATAATAAATAATGAAAATAAAAAAATAATGAAGTTTCTAAATCCTCAAGTAACTGTACTGTATATATAATAATAATAATAATAATAATAATAATAATAATAATAATAATAATAATAATAATAATTTCGCACGATTTGCAAATAAAGTTAAAAGATGCTGTTGAAAATTGAAAACAGTTTTTCGCTTAAATCCTTTGTTTTTTCGGTACACGTATGTAAGTATACATTTAGCGATCTATGAAACGGTCAGAAACGTGGTTTGATGGCATTTTACGGATTTCCTAGAACTTTATCTTAGCGTCTTTTCTAGACTTTTAAGTTTTAGATATACATATGTACGCTTTTGAACCGAAATAGTCCGAGTTCCGAACTGATCTTTGCCAATCTCTTCAAGTTGCCTGTTTGTCTCAAATTCCGTATCGCGTAGAAACCGCTTTAAACGCGCAAAAAGGAAACGCGAACGAAATCGCATTTTCTGTTATTTCGAATATGCTTTTCCCATCTATTATAAATAACGAAATACGTTTCTCTGATGAACGAAGAATATTCCACTAAATAAATATTCTATCGATAACCGTATTTCACGGTGTTATCTTGTACGATACAGGAATCACATTACATTATCGGTACTTGTGAAAATTTCTCCTTCGAGAATATTTAACTCTTTACGCTTGAAATTCTATCCGCTTGAGAAAGAATATCATAATCGATTATATTTTCTCAATGGAATTTGAAGATCAATAACCAACGATTCGTATAGATTATCTACGTTACGATGAGATACGAATAAAACTATACGAATAAAAGGAAAATAAAAATGTACGCGCGTAACTTTTAAATAATACAACGTAAAAGAGCGTGAAAATAGTTTTATTTCTAGCCACACTGTTGGAATACCAGATGCAAAAGTCCCATCAACTGATACGTACATACATGTACAAGATGCTAAAAGCGTACTACGTATTCCGAGTATAAAGAGATAAACATCCGTGCTCTCGACCAGCGAACTAAACTTTTACGATAATTTCATGGAGAATTAGTGGTCGAACGGTCGCGCTACGTTTCCAAGACTATCGCCTTTACTTAACGTACGTATCTTTGGTAACCGTGCTGCCACATCCCGCTCCTTGGTACTTCCGCTGGCTGTACGCTACACATCCGTTTCCTCGCCGTTATACGTACGTCCGCCGCCCTCCCCGGAACCAATCGCAGATAACTACGACGTTGCGTTACGATCGCCTGATTAATTGAAAATTTAATTAAATGGCGCGGCGATCGACGATATTCGCGTGGCCGAGTATTCAAATTGAAACGTAGGTCGAAGCGTTGCCATCGAACTTATATTCGACGTTCGTCTTTTTCCCACAGAGCGCGAGGGATCCGCGAACACAAAGCAGCAGCGGCTGCAGAAAACGTGGAAGCGACGGCCGGTAATGCCAGAGCCGCGCTTATTTGTCGGTTTAATTAAACGCACTTCTTTCTCGTTCGACGAGTATTTTCGTTTTCGTTCGACGTTCGTTCCCCTCCTCCTTCTCTCTCTTGGCTTTCGCTGCCTCGTTATCCTTCCTACCCTATTTCATCTCTCCGCCTTCTTACCGTTCGACCCTCTCAAATTCTCCGCCCGTACTGGATTTATATCCCCGTCGGTCGCGGTATTCGTTAGAAGCATTAAGCTTTAATTTCGCTGAGAACTCGTGCCTTCTTTGCTCTTTCTATCTCCTTCCTTCTTTCTCCTCTGCTTTTTCTCTTCGTCATTTTTCTCACTCGTTACCACTCACGGAATCTACTCGTACCGTATTTTCTTTCCGACGTGCATAATCATTTCAGCGTCGCTGTTTACGATATGGGACCCGTTTGACCAAAGTTTGGTTTCCACCTATGTATTTCTAAGTTAACGATAAAACTCAGTTACGAGTAAAGCGTTGCGGTAGACGTTCGAAACGACATAAATTGTGATACATACGTACGTAAGTATACGATGAATTTGAGAAAATTATTTCTCAAACAGCTACGAGTTGAAACGTTGATCGAGCTTTAAGTTTTCCATCGCTTTGTTCGTAAATACGTGCGATCTGTTATTACTTAATATAGAATACAATACAATACTTTGATTTGATATGTATAATACATGACTTTGATCAAACTTTACAGTTACGTAACGACTTGAAAATGTTTGATATGTATTTTTTTTCATCGATCGTCGTCCACATTTACAAGCGTCATTTTTTTAGATCAGATTCTTATTTTCTCGAAACTCTCGGAAACTGTAGGAGATGGAGGAAGGAGTCATCCACGTTTTCCAAAAGATCTCGTATTTTTTCCACCTGTCGTATAAATTCCATAACGTCCTTTTTCCTCTCCCCCTTTTACGTCTGATTAGAATATAAACATAATTTCCTCAAGAATACAATTCAATTCGGTAAATTGTGTCTTCTTATTGGTCGACTAAGGTACACCGAAGAATAAATTTCTTTATAAAACTATCTCGCGATATATACTTTATTCGCCCTCTTACGCTGTACTGTAAGCATGGTTCATCTGCATGCAGATTAAAAACCTGAAGCGAAACAACGCGGTGATGGTTCTAATTTTGTCATCTGTAAGGACGCCGCATCAGAAAACGGGAAGGAAGAGTTGAATTTGTTTCGCGAAGAGGGTGAAAATTTCAAGAATGTCGAAAAGAGAGAACAAGGAAATTAAGTAACTGGGTCAAACCCGATAGCGAATGCGTCGTTAACGAGCAGCCAATCGATAACAAGGAAACGTCAAAAAGGTGAGAACGTCTGTCACTTAGTTCTGCACAGGCTGTCATTACTTTTCAGCTGGATAATCCTACGCAATTACTGGCGACGCGGCGGTTCTTCGAAAATACTCGATTGGGAGCGTATCGGTAACTAATTGCATCGAACGATATATCTGATAAAAATAGAAAGCTGACAGGCTGCAATTTGTACAAATCTGAAAAGCCAGATTTGTACGTTGTTTTCGTATTGGGTTAAGTGTTTTAACGTTTAATTGATACAACGACGAAAGGAGAAAAATAAATAAATATTTAAATAAACCGACTAATTATTATTTATTAATTACTTGTCTATAGTTACATAAACCATTAGGATGGATTATTATATCACAATTGACGAAACAATTGTAACAATTGATCAACGATTAATATAGTTATAAATTATTTAGTTATAAATCGTCGATCGGTATTCTTGATATTATTATCGAATGATCGTTTATCGAACAGCATAATTTGATTTAAACGTGTCAAAATTTGCAACTGTATTCCGTAAGGAGGCAAATCCAAGTATAATCTGTTAGCGGTGATTCGTTGGAACGCAAAATAAGCCCACGACGACTGTATCGTGTTCGTGTATTCGTTGATCCAATAATTAGGTGTTGGGAGGAGAATCGAAGAAAAAAACGTTGGCACATTCGTAACACTGTGATTACGCTAAAGATGGAATAGGAAAAGAGGAGGGGCAGGGAAGGTAGAGGGAGAAAACGAAGAAGAGCAGGTAGGTAAGTAGTTATCACGGTTCCGTGATAAGTGGCAGTCGTCAGACTGTGCACGGTGCTCGCGCTTTCATAATAATCAAGCCCCTAGAAACGAAAGTACCAACTACGTTTTCCCGATGCGTCCTACATTTTTGTCACTTTCTCGCGAGATCTTCGAGAGAGCTACAGGCAGTCGTACGTCTTTCCTCTTTCTCCGTTAACTTTTGGTTGATCCTATCGACTGTACGACAACTCGATTTCCCTAACACGTTTTAAATACGTAAAATAATCTGATAAATTAATTTCCCCGCAGTCCGAATATCAACAAAGATATACGCGAAGATAAGTAAAAACTTATTCTCTCAACATGGTTAACCTGGTTTCGCGTTACCGCTGTTATACCTTCGAAAGAAATGTAAAGCGAAAATTTAAGAAAATTTAACGCTGAAATATCTATATTTATCATTTATTTGAAATAAAGAGTTGCTTCGCTTTGAATAGCGAATATCGTTGAGTCGTAGGTGTTCCGATGCTTTTTATCGAATTGAATCGACTACGAGTATCTTTAATATTTCAATCGTTTTATATCGTTGTAATAACGATTATTATTATTACAGTACAAATTACTTTAGAATGTGTACTTTAACCGTTTAAACGAAGAATAAAATATTATCTCAGGATAGACAGTCGCATCTTTCTTGTAAAAGTCAGTTTTATAATTCTATTAAGACGAAATTAAAGAATCCAATGCAGAAACGTTGTCAACGAAATTATCGATATCCTCGTGTCGGATCGAAATATTTTTCTACAAATTTATGCACGGATGCGACGCATCGAAATAACGAACGTACTTTCTCCTCAATTGCTCGAAACTACGAAAATAAATGAAAATAAATGAAAATATTAAATATTATTGAATATTATAAATAGAAAACAGCACCGAAGAATGTACGATAAAATATCCAAAGCATAGTAGTAACGATGTCTAGTGTTGTAAAATATATCGTTATTACGTAAACACGAACTGCATATTCCAAATATTTAACATACAACTGGGAACTTCAAAAATGTATAGAATTGTACTATATATATATGAAAAAAATATCAAGTAAATACCAAATTCCATTGTAAGCAGTCTAATAATAATAATAATAATAATAATAATAATAATAATAATAATAATAATAATGTAGTATCTTATTTCGCGTCGAAGATCTTTATTAGTTCAACTGTTCTTCATCGCAACGACGAAAAATGAACTTAATATTCGTATCGATGCGATGTTCACGTATCGAATATAAGTTGATTTTACGATAATCCTATTTGCCGCTAGTATACTATTAATGCAATTACAGGCTCGCGGTGCACTCGACGTATTATATAATTATGTCGATTGCTGATTCTTATACAGACTGACCACAATTTGCAACTATCGATGGTGAAATCGATAAAGCGTGAAATTGAAATTTCAATTCGACCCGATATGTTGAACCTCCCTGTACAACAGATCGGTGCATCGAGAAACTGCGTGAAATTATACACGAGGTTTTTACGACGGGGCCCTGACCCGGCTACAAAGACAAAATTAATCTTCTTCTAAGTTGTAAAAATAAAATAGCTTGGCGATCGGCGAGGCAACTAATTTGAAAATGTAACAGCGACGGTGCCAGAACTTTTGTCGGAATCGTAAGATAATTGGACAGGTTTTCTACACTTTGGCGAATGAAAATTTCACTGCCGTTCCATGGAAGAATAAAGGCTAACTTTAATTCTCGTAGAAGCGTGTATACGTGCGTATAGGCCGCTTAATTATAGCTTGATTAACGTAATCAAAATTGTCGAAGAAAATTCGCGTTGAACGATATTTGAAGTAAAATCGAACGTTGATTAATATTCGATATTTATTAATATTATGTAATTAAAATAAAGCTAACACGCGTGTGCGACGTGTAATATCGTTCTTTATAATGGGCATAACGAACATCGACGATTTAAGACTCGCACGAGCACCGATTTTAGTTCACGTCGTACAATTACACTGTACTTCTCCGGGAGAGTTTAAAGATACAGTTCAATTAATTAAACCAAGTCTAATTTAGCTTGATTAAGCTAACGATGTCTAATGTAGTTTAACGTAATTGCTCGAGCAAGGGAGACTTCGTTGTCTTTTATTCTATCGATCTTTCATCTCGCACCTCGACCTCCTTCATGCCAGTCTTCGAAAGGTTCCCTAGTAAAATGCGAAAGCCTTATTTGAATATGTATTATCGCATTAGCGATGTAGGTCTTCGAAACCCGAATATAATATGTTAATTGACGTTTAAGCGATCTCCGGAACACTACGTACTTTGTTCGACCCACCTTAAATGCTACCAGACTTCTTTCATTTCCTTCAGATGCCACAGGTCTTGGTTACAAATTACAACCTTACTTCAATTGCTTTAATTACTTTAATTATCCGCTCTGGTAGTCGGAGCACATGTCTACTTTTAAACATCATTTAGTTCCTTCTCAAACGTTTCTCGCGTATTCGTATGATAACGAAATGCTCGAAAATTGACTACGAAATAATTCCTAGGACTGGAAACGTTGCTATACATGATTCAAAGATGAACATAGGAGGTACACGAAAGTTATGTAACAGCTTTATACGTTCGATGCTAACATTTTGACGGCGGTATACATCAGCTGGAATCCTATATGAAATAATCTGAGGTTATAATTTATCTTATCCATCTTATCTATCTTATCTATCGAATTATGCGATCTACGAACTTAAAATGGAAGCACTTTCTCATAACACGTGCAAAAGGGATATTAACGAGCTTGACCGAATACAGGTCAACCTATCGCGCACCTAGATAGATATCCGTATCAATCTATATGCATAGATTGTATAAGTACTTCTTCCGTGGAAAACAGTACGCGAATATCCCACAGCTGTGCTCTTCGTATTCGAAGAATATTTTTAATCCGAACGTATTACGAAATTTCTAACGCACATGGTAATAAAACATATATAATTCTTCTGAATTTTAACTATATACTATTTCCAGTTGATTTGTGACGCATCAAACGAGAAGTTTCCTTTAATTCGTAAAAACATGACGCAACGCTAAGCGAGATAAATTGTAATATCGAATCGAGTAACCTCGTGCTTTATTAAAAGCCGCATGTATAACGTAGAAGATAAAATAAAATGGCCGAGATGCGATATAAAATCTATATATAAATTCTAGGAAATGTGACACGAATGCAGAAATAAAAAGAATTTGGAGTCTGAAAAGTTGAAGAAAGGTAATGGTAGATACGTTACACGTGCTACTTACGCTTCGCTAGGTTTATGCTTTTCGATTCGATAGACTTTCGGTGTATTGTACGGCTTGTATCTGGTATCTAAGCGAACCTAATCATTTTGTAAAATGTTGCATACCGCCTGTGTATAGTAAACACGCAAAATGTGAGCAAAGAGCAAGAGAACATCTGACCCATTTTCCATTCTCACTATCGTTATCGGTAGTTATTCGACTATCTAATTTAATTTACTTGTATCGATATTAGCGGATTTAACGCATTTGATTCAAAGGATAGCATTGATAAAATAGCGAAATTATCGAATGATTACTAGTTGTGTCGTATGCAATGGAAAATGTAATTGAAAAATACAGAAGCTAAAATACATACAGTGTCGTGTAAAAAAATTCAATGCGATCTTAACTCGGCATTGAAGGAAGATCGATTCGATGACTATATATATTTTATACTTGTTCGTACATTGAATTTATTCAGAAAACGGAAAACTTTTCTACTATTACAAAATATAGCTACCTTCCTTTGGACGAAACGATGATTTTTCATCCGCCTTAATGGCAATTATGCTGGCAAAAAGGAAAGGCCATACGTATGTGTAATAAAAATTGAACGAAAGAGTAGAGAACGGGATGGCTGTTGTATCGATGGACTATATCGAATGTACGCCTGCAAGCTGTAGAAAATGAATGGCGAAACGCGAATACAAGATGAATTTCGAAAGATTCGGTCTTAAAAATTGATAGGTTTCAATCACGTACTGTATTTCACAGAGTGTTCTGTCGCTATTGGAGATTGCTTCGCTCGACTACACAGTAACAAAAGATACAGTTATAAAATTTTATTTCTCTGAATATTGGAGAGTGGAGCTATCGAGATGGGAAAATTCCGATGAAAATACTCAATCTTTAAAATCTAATAGATCGATAATTAAGTCAATCAAATGTCCTGTTTTATTTTTTATATTTATTCCATCCTATAAACTCTTTGACCATTTTAAGTATCCAGCAACGAATCTAAATTATTGAAAGAGAATATAAACTAACGATAAGATCGGTTGCCGATAAATGCCATGAACTTTTTGGGACATAATAATAAGAGGATTCTTACGTTTCGCTCGGTTCGAAACTTTTCCGTAGAACTGTTCAACGAAACCGTTTAATTAGCTTCAAATGCGCGTTTCTTTCAAGGAGAGAGGAAAGAAAATCATAATCGTTTCCTTGCTAATCAATATAGCATACTTGACACTCTCTCGCTAACCAATCGCGAGTAATTATTTTCGTTGCAATTAAAATCGCTTGCCCCGCTGAAATCCAACGTGACTGGTTCTGACAACAACTATTTCGCTGGAACAATATCGATAACTCGCTTAGATCGGTAGAGCGCGAAAGGGAAACGTATTGTTGAAATTTAATTAAAACCAATTTCGAGCACCACTCAAAGACGAGTGGTCTTACATTGACTCTAACCATCTTCGGCCAAGAGTCTCTGTTGTCCGCTAACGATGGCAAAAAACGAGATCTAGTGGCTAATTAGCAGACCTTCGGTCGTTCGGAAAAAAGCGACGTATAAGCCGGATTTCTCGTGTAAACTTTAATATTTCCCCAGGTCAAGAAGAATAAAATCGATATTCTCTCTGAAAAATTATAGGGAACGTCGAATATTTCATTTAACACGATCTTCCATTTAATACGTGTCGCTTAAAATATTACTTGCCGCGCGCTACTAATTAACCGCTAACTGAATTAATGGAAATGATTTAGGGTAAGCGAAATTTCGAAGTAGAATTATACCGATGCTGACACGAGAATTGCGATTAAATAGAAATAGATAGAAAAATAATAGACACGAATTCAATAGGCGCGTGTACTGTCTTTAAAATAATGGAGCCCGCAGCAGCTACGTTAGAGATCTTCAAATTAGTTTGAGTGGCACACGTGGCCAAAATTCTTGACGATCAAAGGCTAGAGATTAATTCGATGAAAATAAAGATAAATCTTTCCGTTGTTATTTTTTGAAAAGAAAAGTACTGCTTTTTTTATTTTATATGATATCAATACTTATATTTTTATATTATATTACTCGTACTTTCTCTATGTTATTGTTAAAATAAGAATGATATATTAATCGAAATAATTAATCGTTTCAAATTGCTATTTTTTTGCTTTATTTCAAACAAAATGTGCCCGAACCTGGTTACATCGTACTTCGATTCATATTATTTTTAACAACGCTATGAACATTGACGTTCTCGTTAGAAATGCAACCAATTCGACTGCAACAGTATAAATAACGTATAAAAGTTCAAACGTACGTTTCTATCGTTTCCACGAAAAAGATCCTAAACTTTAGAGCCACAGCGTATACGTATAATACCGCGAGAAATTAACTCACGAAGCTCCTACAATATTTTCAGCGAACTAACAAACAGCGAGCTTAAACCGAAATCGAAACAAATCATTCGCCAATTTGTATCGACGCTCGACCATGAAACGCCAATTTTCGTGGTTACGCAAGTAGTTACTTGCCCGCCCTTTCGCGTCTAAGCTACACACGAATGCGTGTCATGCGCCTGTACGAGAGAATTTCGGTGAACAGCGCTTTTTTTTTCTTTTTTTTTTTTTTTTTTTTTTTTTTTTTTTTTTTTTTTTTTTTTTTTTTTTTTTTTTTT
>JACXIT010000203.1:1439100-1582862 GCA_014737525.1 Bombus difficillimus | reverse complement strand
TTGTTTGGCGAACGGGGTAATTCGTTTATCTCCTTTTTCCAGCAATCCAGCGGCCGAACAACGCTGGGCTCCGGTACAGAAACAGAGCAGGGGGATTGTCCAGGTTCGAATCAAACGGAATTACGTGCATTCGTTTCATCTGATCGTAAACAGTTACGTGTTAACAACGCATGTTTGTCGGAAGCGGCGGAAGAGAAAAAGATAAAGATGAGAGGAGGGATCCGGAGCATCGATAGATAGTCGAGCCAATTGAACAAAGAAATGAACGATCGACGAAGAGAATCGTTTGCGAGAAGAGAAAAAGTAATGGATTGATAAAGCGAAGATAGGAACGTTGGAAGGAAAAATGAGGTAGAGATATATTGTATAAATTGTTGCGAGCAGCTGCGTGACGATTCAATCGGGATACGATTAGAGTTTTATTTTAAATAAAATTTTTACGCAGCGATCGTTTCGACCGGAAGTTAAATATACAGTCGCGTTCGTTCGGGTCTTCGTACACTTAAAAAAAGAGTCACTTTTTATTTAAATAAAGAATATATACAATATCGTACAATAATATGTTTATTTCCTAACGTAAAAAGGAATAATAAGGCCTAAAGACCGATAAGTCCTACATATTTTATTTGATATCGTTGCCTTTTATCTGTATATCCCATTTTATAATTAGACGATGAAAGAATAATAATACACGCTATAAAATCACTTTGTTAGACAAATAATAATAACTTAACGACATATAATCTCGTCGTGTTATTTATGAATATTATAAAAAAAGAAATCGGTGTGCTTAACGGTTAACGCGACAAGGTGTTCACGATACAAGTTCTTGAAAATTAAATAAAATTATTGAAAAAGAATAGTTAAAATGTAAATTTATAGCGTCGTCTAAAATCAAATTTTGCTTTGGTCGAGAAATATTTTGAAATAACGTTGTAAATTAAATTTTCTATAGAAATTTCTTCGAGTCTTGTATCGTATATTAACGAGTTTCCATCTTGAATCAACAAGCGAACCTTCACGGCGTGCTACATATTAACGTGTTCGATATTATACGTAAGTGCTCCAACTATTCGCAACCATCAAAGATGCTATCAAAGTTATTGGTATTCTATTATGGTCGTGACAGCAGTTTCGTTACAAAGCTTACCAAACTCGAATATTTCCATTAATATTAGCGATTGTTGCACAAACCAAGCTTTAAGTTACATATATTTTTCATCGGTATATTTTACACACATTTTCGGCGTAATTATTTCATAAAGCTAAGATTATATTAATAAAACACAGGCTCGTAAAGGTGTTCGGACGCTTGTTCCGAAATACCTTAGACCCGTATAACGTCCGACAATAAGGAAAATAGTAATTAAATAGTAAATAGAAAATCAGAAAACACAGAAACGTTTACACACACGCAATATCTAAGCTAAGACATTCGCAATCGCTTGTCGCATCGTATCATCCACCGCGTACGTCGTAATTTCACAGGAATAAAGTCCTTGACGACGACGGTTACGAAGCGATAAGGCTATCGCAAATCTTTTTATTCCGGAGAAGATCGTTCTATATTATAATCTGTACTCGTTTCACTATGTAGTCGACGGTGCTCCACAAAATGTCACTCTGGAGCTGTGATTAATATGCGGCTTATTGGTGAATCGCAGTCATGTGTGCGCCCTTGGTAGCATATTCATGTACCCGTGACTGTGAGGTAGTTGCAAAGCGGTTCGAATTTCTCTCTCCGTCTCTCTCCCTTTCGTTTTGTCCCTGGCTCCTTCCTCGCTCTGTCGTCCGACTGTCTCTCTTTCCGTTTTCTACATACACGAGAGCACCTGTGTGTGTACGCGTACGTCGCGTCGTATCGTTTTGGACGTAGCACGGACATTTGCTGACTGGCGTTTGGTCGAGATTACCCGGTCCAAACCCACGGTTTTCCTCTCTCTCTTTCTCTCTCTCTCTCTCTGAATTACAGCAAGTCCAATTTACAAGCATCGGTACGAAACGAATGCAAAAATGAATTGGACGTCATGAGCGACTGACCAGCCGAGGACCGATGCGAAAAAAGGGACACAATGCGGCGCGCGAGCAGACGAAGAGAGAATCCCAGCCACGTACTACCCACTAGTTTCTAGATTGGCGTATGTGTATCGTTGGCGTCTTCTTCGCTTTAGTACTATTTGAGAGGGTTATATCGTTGCTTACGCATTATTACATCGTCTTTATCGAAGAATGTTGGAAATAATTATTATCGCAGTAACTGAGATATTTATGCTACATACGAAGGAGGCGATAATTAAGACACGTTGATTGCTAAAATGGCATTAAATTCAGATCTTTTAACAATGTCGTCTTGTTTTGTTAATAATGAACTATCAGGCGATACTGTGAAATTGATGAGTTCATATTGGTAAGAGTTAGCAGCGACTGTTGAGTGTTATATCCGGAAACTCGGACGGTCAAGAACAGTCGCTATTTTTGGGAAATAAAATTTTAACTCGGACGGTACGCGAGGAATTTAACCTATTTTCAACAGTATGTTATTTCAACTTCTTCGCCTCGCTCCGTCCATAGTTTAATAGCCGAAACCTTGTCATAACAGCCCGTTTCATTAACTTTGTAAAGCTGTTTTTTCGTAGCGAGCGTGTCCTCTTATACTCGTTTCAAGATAACGTCTCTGGCCGAAATCATTAAAGAAGACGTTTCCTTTTTATGAATTACGGACATCGCGAAATGTGCGGAAAAGGCGGTCTGCTCTCTTATCTGCGAGACAAAATAGGTTTGCAAGCCATTCGAAAGGATGGATACGTTAGCGCGCCGCGAATTACGAGCGCCATGAACAGCGTGTCGAATTCTTTCTAATTTAGAGTCACCAGCTATTATACGAGTCTCGAGGATCGAAACTTTATAATATTTTACTTCGATCAGTTGCTTATTTACCGATCGGTTCTTTGTCTTGCGTTTGAAGAATTGTACGTAATTCATACTCTATAGTATTTCGATTGTCTCAAGTTTTCAGCGAAAATGATTTCATTTTCTTTCTTTAATGAAATTTAAATCCCACATTTTGTACTATGCACGAGGAAAGTTTCTCTTATACCTGCTTTTAATTAAAATTATACTTACAGTCTATCCGAGTGTGTATAATAACATAACACGCTCCTTTTTCGACATTTATATGAAATGTAACATGTACATATACATATATCTTCGCATTTATATGAAAAATAGTTCCGACTTGTTGGCGGAATTAATTCACTTTACAGAAATAGACGCGCGTTATAGCAGCCGAACGGATCGAATGTTGTTTCGACAACATAGCTAAATGTTCAAGTGCTTGTAATCGTATTCGTGATCGAGATCCACTCGTGTAACAATGTTGTTGCGACCTATCAACTAAGTAACGATCGGTCAGGTTGCAACTGTTCGGTCGAGGTCGCGAACCTTGAACGATGTTAACGATCGTCCGATTACCTTGTAGCACGACGAAGAAAGAATACCAGACGGTAGATGTATATTCTCGAAGATGATGGTGTGTTTGTGAACAAACAGAATCCGAACACGATAGCCTATTTAATTTGCATATTTACGTATGTCATGCGCAGGTGGTTACAAGGACGAATCAAATTACATGGTGTTGCACTTGAAATAACGATAATCGCATTAAATAATTTCGCAGCATCGAATTAAACAGGAGGAATTGAAATTAATTACCGGCGATGGCCGTGTGTCGAGTGTCACGTGATGAATGTAATAAATAAAATGTACGCCAGTGAAATTTATAGATGATATCAAGGAATGTATTGTTATAACATTATGTAGATGGTATTAAGTGGTAATGAAATACGGTGAATGTAATTATCGCGAAGAATACGATCGACGCCACGAATTATGATTTTTCTCCTTTCCTTATTATTTACAGTCGCATCGAACATTGTCATAGATTATTGGCAACGTAGTAGAATGCAAAATTTATGTTGAATCACAACTAATTGCAAAATTTGAAATACTTCAAATAATCTCATAATGTTTGCCTTGTTTTATTATCTTTTAAATCGTTCTTTATTAACGCAGCGTTAGCGTTGCACGATTCGAAAGATGGCGAACCTTCCCTTTTAAAAAGGTAATAACGAGTAATTTCTGTATTTAGATTCTTCATACCTGAAAACCATATAAACGAACATTTTTATTAATTTCCTAATTTTTGATATTACTCGGCGACTGAAAGCGAGGTTTACGATATAACAATCAATAAGACGAGTAGTCTGTCAGGCCAAAAAGTATGATTCTTTTGACGATAGGTAAGAAATCCAGAAACCGATTTTGTAAGAAACCGATAGAATGACGTATCAGTGTGACGTATATGTTTATTGTACATTTAACTCGTTCGCAATTATTATACGATTATTAATTACTTAACTAAACGATAGATGTATGATTTTCGGTGAAAGTGGTGTCAAATATTAGTTCAATACCTATACATGGAAAGCGATACAGATGCAAAGGGTACGTCTCTAAAATAATTACATAAATTTGAAGTTGATGCTGTTTCCGCGATATTAAAAATTGCAACGAATTAAAAAATCAACGTTAAATAGTAAAGTACGGAAGGATCGAACGAGTTCGCAAAAAATGAAGATAATACATCGTATTATATCAGAGTAAAGGGATATTTTATCGCTGTCAGAAATACATACAACGTAGAAAATATGTTATAATGTATAAATACGATTAATTTCGACATTCGCAGAATTCAATAATCATAAAATCACCAACAGATTTTCAAACCAAGTCAAAGGCAATACGAACAATGGAACGATGTTATAGAACGATAATACCGAATTCCAATGAAACAATGCCGAAAATTTGCCCACTAATCGTCGTTTATACCCCATATTTGTAGCCTGTGCGGTTTATGCTTTCATATGTGTACACGTGTACGTGTATAACCCATTATTTTGCATTTCAGCAATAATTATTACTATACAAAACGGTACTCTGGAAATATACGTACATACACGCGGTTCTGTAACACGAATGTTATAAAATTATAGGAACGAAGAGAGCGCGATTATAAAAATAATAACGAATAATGTTCAAAAATTGAGTACAACTATAAAAGTCGATGATATATCAACCTTAAAAAATAACTTTCCTATCTAAACTTTCTCAAAAACATATAAAAAGTTTTTAATTTTAGGGTAAATATATCTGCAGATAATATTTAACCAATAACTATCATCATTTCGATGCACGTGTTTTTTTAAAAACAGTTTGATATAATTTAAAAAACGGTTTCACGAGAACCGTGAGTACCTTTGACTCTTGTAAACCGCCTTTTCTAACACGAATATTCCAGGTTGTACTTAAGTCACGCATCGCCAGAGTTCGAGACGTGATAAGTTTGCAAGAGGGAATTTCTCCAACTGATGTGCAAGTTATGGTACTTTCCAACTGGTAAACTTGGCAGATTATACAATAACTTTATGATTACTATTACGTAGATTATTAATCAATTTCCTTGCTTCGAGTAACCAAATTCTCCTACCAATAATTTCATCCAGAAAATGTTTATCGAGGAAATACAAATATCCATTAAATTCGTAAAGTTTACAAGCCGCTGCTGACAAAAAATAAATTCTTGTATCACTGTTTATTTTAAGTACTCTTATAAAAATACTCTTTAACGTTATAGTTTCAAAATATTCGAGACAGAGAGCGAGGTAATATCGATTACGAGATAAACGTTCTTTATACAAGTTGTACGTATAGTAGACCTTCCATTGCACGAGCTAATTGGGAAACGGAAGAATTTTCGCGTAATAGTGCAAGAAGCGTTTAGCACTGAATTTTGTATACAATGATCGAGATAGCGAAACGTGAAACGAAATATAACTGTATAAAGTAAATATGAAATTAAAAGCAATCTATTTTCCTCGATTCTACTTATTTTTTATGGAATATAAAAAACATCGAAATGGATTGCAAATTTTTGTGGCAGCTAAATTACAATTTTTTCAGTACCGTTAATTTCGCCGTTACATTCATTCCTTTCGTAAGTATGCGAGCGCGTGTTCGTTGTCGATTCACACCGAATTAATTTTGGCTAATTAATTCACGAATGAGACAGTGCAGATGTTCCGATCGACGAACTATCGGCGATACAAAGGAGCGTTCTCCGAACGATGCGAAGTTTTCCAACATTTCCTGTCGCCGACAGGACAAGACTGCTGCAAGAACAAGCATTTACTATCACATGGTAATATTAGCTCGTTCCCTCGTTTCCTTTCGCTTTTTTTTTTTTTTTTTACTGTGACATTTAGAGCAAAATTTGAAACATACCTGTACGATTTTTATGATGCTTTGTTCATGACAGAGAAAAAATATAATGAATTTTTTGTAATAATAAACGCAGAACACCATTTTACGAAAACCAGCAGTGACTTGTTCTACACCATTATGAATCTCAACTTTTCGATATTATCCCGGCAACCTTCTGGACATTCAAAGTATTAAAAAAGGACGCGTTAGTAGCTTTGCTTTTTCCGTTTTTCCTTCGTTCTCTTTCCCGCAGTACCTAAACAATTTTATGCGACGCTTCGCAGGTCAAGGAACCTTTTATTGCGACAGAACGGTATGAAAATAGCTAAAAGTGGCTGTCAATAAATTGAAATATTATATTACGCACACTGTAACGCGCATTAAAGTTTAGCCAATGACGCGTTAGAAATTTATTTGTTGACATTTAGTTAAAGAAATGGAGGAAGAGCTGTTTAGCGAGGGTTTGGTACGATGGGAGGAGCAGAGGGTGAGCGTCGGTCCAGCAGAGTCGCCGCAACGTACAACTCTCATTTGGCTTCTATTGTCCGGGTATTGCTGAGTCCGGATATCGGCTACAACACATACCGGTTGATTGTAACATAAAAATCTACATTTTTCTTCATTGCCGATATTGTTTCCACTCGAAAAAAAATATAGTCGTAATGCTTTTCCATGTACGTCAGCTTATTGGGAACTTATTTTACAAACTTGTTGGGAAAAAATGTCGCCTTCGACGTTTATCATTTTGTAGCCGATCAACGCTTCATCGAAATTCACACTTGGTTCTCCGTAACATTGTTGTAATTCAAAAGTTATTTCCCACGTATCTAGTTATAACAGCTACGCACTGATCATCCACTTACAACGATTATTAGTTTGTTATGTGTTTTAGATCGATATATTCATTCGCCTACGTCCGAGATTCAAATCATACGAATCTCGGAAAACGCAAATTAAACGTTAGGAAATTCTCAAAAATTTGTCTTCAATTTTTCAACTTTTTAGCTCTAAAAGTGACGTTTCTAAGAATCGATATTCGTGTTTCGAAAGTTATTAATTTTCACTGTGAGCTAAAATTCAGAATCGATATCGCGTCTGTTTCGAAAACACGATACGAAATAATAATCATATTTGTCGGTATCGCTAAATCATTGGATTGTTTGATCTTAACGTTCGATTAAAAACGTATGAGATAACACGGGAAAAAATGAAACGGTACTTTAGGTAAATCAAACGATTTCAACAGTATATTATTTAACTGTTTAGTTTGCGTGGCATCTTAAATGCCGTCTACCTCGCGTTCTCAAAATTCTTGCGTTCCACCTTTCCAATTTAATACGTTTCCAACGATACGTGCAGTTAAAACGGAACTCCTCTACTACATGTATTATATAAGATCATGCATGCTTATATAGCGAGACTAATATACAATGAAGCGCATCTCGTGGCTCGTAAATCAATTAATCACTGTAGCCGAGAACTATTTTTCTTTCTACTGAAATTTCCTTACGAGATTTATGAGCACTGCCACCCGTACCAGTATTATCTACATATAAGGTCAGCCAGAGCTAGCGGGGGTTAGTTGATTTAAATCACTCTATTCGAACGTCCACTCTGCTTCATCTGCATTTAAACAGTTATGCAGAAGTTTGCATGCGTGTATTCACGTACGCCACAATTTTCATCCTATTTTACAATATGCATGGTATTTCATATTCCCCGGACCGTTTATAAAAATATTCCCAACTAATTTCCAACCACGGAACTAGAATAACGTCGAATTGAAATTCAAAGGCCAGTTTAATATTTCGCTGCGTGCTTTCAGAAGAGTTGATAAGCTGACAAATTGCGAAAAAAATGTTGGTCGATATTCTTCGCTCGATTATTGAATCTTGTTTTGTTTGTAGTCCGAAAACGAATTAATTATGCATTATATTTTTTGGAAAATTCGATTATTTAATTCTAGTTAGTAGTTCCGAATAAAGTAAGTATTCGAATCATATTTTAAAAGTAAGTTCGTCAAGTGCAGTTATTTATCTCTGAAATTGTAATCGAAGGGACTATAATTATAACGAACGTTTAACGTTTTTAGACAGTAACTAAAAACGAAGCATTTAAAAATCCAGTTGCTTTTCAAACACGCTATAAATTTGTAATCAGCTAATACGGTAATGGTAAAATCTTCCATTTAACTTAACGTTACACCTACATTTCCTTTCCGTTTATGACAAATGTAACTCGAACATCGTTAGTCCTGTTTCTGTTTTACGTCGAAGGAGCGTAAAATTACCGACAACTTATAGATACATGACGTACACGAGGAATTTTTCTACCTAAAGAAATTTCCTTTTTGCGATTTTTTAACGCGCAAAATACAAAAAAGCCCAAGAACATGCAAATTTCAGAGTATAGAGTATTTGTTAACTTTCAAAATATTCTTTTTCATTTCGGTTTACGTTATGATCACTCTCATACTCGTATCGAGAATCATATCGTTTTTTCGAATCGAACAAGCGAAATGACCGAAACATCGGACAACTCTCTTTTTAAAAGACTATTCAAAATTGAAACGTAAATAAATGCGTGGCGTAAAAAGTCTATATCAAAAAATTTTACACTCTTTAAGCTTTGCATTCCGGATTACGATATCCCATTGATAAAAGCATCCTTTTCGACAATCACATATTCGGCCGTGAATCGATAGCGAACAATTTTAGTACGTAAACCAATCGGTTTGTATTATCCTCAATGATGCACTAATTCCCTAGACACGTGGTTCAGCTCTGATCGAAACAGAAAGGACCGAGGCAGTATTCATCGACCGATCAACCGTTAACGATCAGATCGAATGCTCGAATTTCCAGAAGGTAACTAACCGTAAAAAAGAGGGAAACCCTACTACTAACCATACCCGAAATTAGTTGAAAATTTGAGATACGTCGATTTTTTAAAGGAGCAACGGTGCTCGATGGAATATTAATGCCTAAATTGGAAAATTTCAAGATGCAAAAACGTATAAAACGATGGTAGTAGTATATTCCTTCTTGCTTTTGTTAGGTATTTTGACGTTTTTGTCAATTTCTCTCGATTTCTTTCTATCTTCGATTATATTTTGATTTTTGTTTCTTACTGCACAGCCACTGCCTTTGTAGCTTTATTTCTCTCTTCTCGCCCGTTTTACTCTCTAAAGCATCCCTTCTTCTTTCTACTTCTGTTGTTGATAGGTCATTTCTTTGGCAAAATTCTCTCCTTTCTTCTCGTCGCTTCGTCATCGTGCTACTATCCCTTTCTATCTCTTTTAGACGTTCCATTATTATTTCACCATCTGACTCTTCCACTCTAATTTTGTTTCATCTTACGACTAAAAAGAAATATTTTAATATAAAATGGTTAAAAGACGAAGTTTTACAGGAGTCAGAGATACATACTTTCTGTTAAGAGACATACTTTCGATACTCTGTGGAGGGTGCAGAAGGAACAGATAATTCTTTAATCTCAAAATCACATAAGAAAGTAATGTTAATTGACATTGTCTTTCATTTTTAAACGATTTCACTGTAAAAAGTGAAAAATCTGCATTTTTGTATATTTCGTTAAATTAATAGTAAAAATTTATTATACCCACGAAACCACATTTAACAGATAATCGTCGATATCGTAAGATTACGATATTTCATTTATCTGTGTTGTTAATAGAGAAGTCTCTCTCTCTCTCTCTCTCTTTTATGTCATAATATTGTTAAACAGTCGACCCTCGGCGATATCGATTAAGCATTCGAGAACTGTAATAATCAGAAAACTGTATTGTACGAAGGTGTCAGGAGTGGGATGCCAATTCGATCTTTGGTCGCAGATCCGGTACTCTAGAAATTAGCGAAGAAACTCTAGAACCCGATAGAGAAGCGGTTTGGACACGTTGGGAAGAACAGCGTCGGTCGCAATAAGAGCGGTAGGTGGCCGTGGACGTTGCTCGTTCGGAGGCACGAACGTCGATGTATGGGAGAAAGATCGAAGACAGGAATCACGAGATTGAAACCTGTTGGACGCCTGTTGGAAGTCAAGACAGCTGCAGAAGGATTGCTGGAAAAGGGAAAAGGTCCAGGGATACGGGAGGAGGACGACGTAGCGGGTACACGTACAATTTCGTCAACTGTTTCCTCGGTTGTCAAATTCGTTTTGAACCGCGGGAACCGTCGTGAATGCTGCGAAAGAAGAATTCGTTTTAATCCACGAGAGCGAAGGTCGGTTGAAAGATGTTGATGCGACGAACGCTGACAAAGAATGGGAAAATCGTGTCATCCGAAGAGTGGCATCGGCGAACCTCGGGAGGAGAAAGTTGCGACTCTGAAATCGGTGAATGTCGGGGCCGGTGGAACGTGGATTCGCTTCGGAGCTCCGGGGCCACTTGCGAGTACGAACGAGCTCTGATTGTGGCGGTCCTATGAAGAAACCTGAATAATACAGAAGCAAATCCCCTTCCGGGTCAGCGCGATCACGAATAACGCGCCTGTAGAACGTTGCTCTGAGCAAGACGCGAGCAGAATGTAAGAGTGCTTGCGAAGGAAATACACGTTCTCAGACCGACTGTTGCACAGAGGGAAAGTCAGGACACCGCAGTCTCGGTCTAAAGGTGGGCGTCTCGTTGGAAAAGGCTAGACTAAGCAGAGGGTGGTCGATCAACCGGTGTTCCATAATTGCACCACCGATGGAATTCTGGTATGCCGGTTTGCGAGGGAAAGAAGGTATCAGGAAACGAAAAGTTCAAGAACAGTTGAAAAAGCAAAACGAAGGCGAGAACGCGAATTAGTCATCCAGAGGATAGAGAAAATTCGGATACGGATACCGATGTCCTACCGGGGACTTTTACGTGGTTTCTCCCCTCGGACTTTGGACGAATTTCGAGGCGTTGGCTGCTCGCAAAAAGCCACGCAGGTAAATCGTAAAGTACCTGTTTTTCAGGCAGCAATATTCGTTGCATCTGGTCGCTGAGATGCAAAGTTTCCGATAGACGGAATAAAGTTGCCGCGATCAAGTCGCCCGCCTTTTCACGAGAGGGGTCGATGGAACACGGGTATTTGACAGTCGCAGCGTGGAACGCCATTGCCAACGCGAACCGCGGCGAAATAAGAGAGAAAACGATTCTCGGTCCTCGGCGATATCGATTAAATATTCGAATTGCGCGGTCGTGTTTCGATCTCGTCTTAATCAGAAAACTGCATGAACGTTAATCCATTGTATAAAGATGCAAATAAAGCAAGTTATGCCACGGGCACGCAACAATATAAATGTAGTTTACGTACCATGATACGAACAATGAAAACCAATATTGCTGGTCATAAAGTTTCGTTGCTGACTACTTAATAATAAAGCTAATCCGCTTTGTGTACACAGCTGACCACCTTTATCCTAGTTAGTTACTCAGTTTTATGAATACCGCAGATTTATTATCTATTCATCGACCTTGATTTAGATTTTCTTTCATCTAATAATCAATTCGTTTTTCTATTCTTGCCAATCTTCGTTGATTCTCGTCGCAGCATAAAAATTGTTTTAATCGGTGTAATCGCAATTACATCGCCTATTCGATTCGTTTCGATTTGAGTAAAAGACATTAACTTTTTTCAAAGGTATACAAGATTCTATAAACATATGAAAATCTATATCGATATAATTTTCCGCAGCGAATCTTGCAACGTCAAAAATTCAAAAAAGATATCGTATCGAATATTTTTATTCTATTCATTTTCTTTTTGATCGTAATCGCAAAGTATAACTAAAGAAAGATTATATAATATAATAATGGATGAAATCGATAATTCCAAAAATGAAACTCATTTATATCTACATCTATTTTTTGATAGATTTAATTACGTAATTAAGATCGGTTACTTCCTTTTGTACCTTTTGTCTTTTAAATAAATTTGATAATTTATAGGTGGAGGTAAAATAACGGAAATTTTATATTAATTCCAGCGTAATGGTTTGTGAGTAATTTCTTACTAATAACTGGGAAATAATCCTTTCAAAGACAATTTAAAAAACGCAAATGAATATCATAAAGGGAAGAAAACGGAGAAGGTTAATTAATCATTTTTATCGCTCTTTTACAATCACTGCTTGATTCTTCTCTTATCTTGTCCTTATTCGATACTTTATCTATCCAATTTCCATAAGTAGATCTTTTCCAGAGGAAAAATGGGATCCGCATAAATTATGAAATAAAAGTAAAAAATGTACATCGATGGATTAATTCAGACTCGAATCTATTTTCGATTCATTTTATCAACCCGATTAAATTCCTACGTTTAATTCTCAGATCACTTTATTAATACCATATTTATCCGCGTGTATTTACCGTATAAATTCTTAGGATATATTATTAATTAAATATAAGAAAACTTATTTCCCGTATCCCTATACGAAAAGAAGATAAGAACACTTCTGTGTGAGAATCTATATAGAAATATTCAGCGTTCGATAAATCGCTAATTGCTAATTAATTAGTAATCTATTATCCATACGCTAGCACGATTGATTCTGTTTCGACGATTCATACGAGTCTCGTATTCTCTTCTTTCCCAGAATCAAAGGTTAATTAACCTTTATCGTTGACAATATCGCTGCTAATTCCACTCTTCGATTTCATATTGTGCCCGATATCGTCTATCTGGCATTGTTCTTAAATACGGTATCAAGCGCAGAGAGGCGTGACGCTGAATTCGATTGAGCTTTCAGGCGCAAATTGTTAAATTTTCACTCGATCATCGAGCCTATTGTCAAACATCGGCAAGCGGATGTAAGCTTATAAAGCGTCATGGACTGGACATTGTTTAGACACTGACAAAAACTGCCACGGCGCAAAACAGAATATCGAAAAATGTAATTCGAATAATAGCGAACAGCTATTGTTTCTTATTTTCAAATGATATTTTTCATTCATGAAATAGTATGAACAGTAGTCGTGAAATAGTAAATCGAAAACGAATATATTATATCTTTTCTACTCAGTTTGGCGATTTACTTACTTCGGGCATCGAAATAATTGTTTCAGAAAATCGCGGAATATTTCTGCTTGTTCGATCGTACAGCATGCGTGTAATCTTTAATTAGCTGCGAATAATAGTAACTGCGGCATTACTAATGGTTCCACTCTTTGATTTCTCTTGTATCGCGTACAACGTTATATCGCGTAACGCATTTTGCGAAATCAACATTTAAAGCGGCACAATTGGAACCATTATTATTATTATTATTATTATTAATATTATTATTATTATTATTATTATTATTATTATTATTATTATTATTATTATTATTATTATTATGTAACGCAAAGTTACAAAATCAGCATCGATCGATGTAACTGTAGAAAAGATAGGCGGATTACGGTAGTATTCCCACATTGAAGATACAATTGGAGAAGTAATTGGAATTCTGCAAAATTCCGTATTGTAACAATGTATTTAATAAAATATGCATTATTTAAAAATTGATTCGAATGCGGATAATGACGATTTCCAGATACACAACAGAAGATCGTAGAAAAGACAATGCAAAAGAAATTGTAAAATATTAAAAATCGCAACGACGTGAAATGAAAAAAAAAAAAAAAAATCAAGAAGATCGTTAAATTGATACTTGGTTTCTCTTTCATCGTTTCCTTTTCCAAATGGAAAGATCGATTGGCTCTATTCGAGCGGATATCCGAAAGATTTAGGACATGTTTGAAACGCAGCTCGCACAAAGTTTCCTTTTTCGCTGGGACATAATCTCGGAAGCCCAAGGGAACTTCATGGAGAAAACGCCCTGCCCTAAGTGATGGAGTGGCGCAACAGACCGGGGTCAGTAAATACTCCTATACAGATAACCCAATTGCGGCTGCTTGCTTCGAGAAAATCTATCATTATCCTTCAATAATCCTTCTTGCCGTCCACGACTCAATTAAATTGGATAAACGATGATGGGCTTGCAAGTTTTATACTTGTTTAGCATATCATCGAGCGTAATCGTACGCGATACGAAGATCTTTCACATCTTATTTTTACCCTTGTGTTAACGTGTTACGAATAATATTGCCAATATCGATCACAAATTTACTATATTTTAATTAGATTTTATGAGTTATCTTACTGAATTGATTATTACTAAACTACTGCGTAGGTAAACCTTGCGGATCGATCAATCTTGTTGTCAAAAATATTCTTCAGCTTCTCGAATTCGTTGATTCTTAAACTGTACGTTAAATAAAGTTCCTTGAAATCAGCGTAAATACTTCCGCCGACGTTTTAGCGAACAAAGCTAAGTCACGTGTACCTTTTTAATGGGCCGTTTAGACATATTACAACAAATTTTGCTACTAGTCGTTCGTTTTGTCTCGTGATTTGTATACTTTGGTGAAATTGAACTTCAATTCGGCCTTCTTACACGGTAATTTACCTACGAATAATATTAATAAATCGACAAGTTACTTGTCGTAAATTATAGACTTCTTATTCGTAATTCTGTAATTTTTCATCAAACCAGACAATCAAGTAATTTACTTATGAAATTTCATTTATTTCGTTATTAAACTTGCGAACTCGTTATGCAGGATATTTGTCATATGGATATTAGTGACTTGTAACTTGCGATTTCGAAACTTTCCATTAACAATATTAATTCGATCGTGCGAGAGGACTCTGCCGACGTATATCACAAATTCGATGCTTTCCATCGCCGCTTTTATCCTCCGTATATTATTTCATTCGCGTCATACGCGTCTTATAATAAAATATACAAATTCCAAATAAAATAAAATTTGCGAAAGTTTGCTAATAGATGGATGAATGTCCTGATCTTTGTGTCGAAGAGTGTACTTACGAGTACCATAGTCTATATATTTTTAACCGATGTCGATAAGAAAGCTTTTGCGAAAGTTTTAGATTTTTGTATCGAATTAATTATATCGAAACGTCGTATACGGCGCTTATATCGTAACTTCCCTGCTTTGTTTCTTCGCAAATTGCCTACATATGACAAATAATGGAATGTTCGATGGTTGTCGAGTTTCCAGAGGTTCGCTACTATGCAATTATCGTTTATTAATTTGAGAAACAAAGTAACGAGACTGGTTACAGAGGAAAAAGGACGTTAAGTTTGTAAGGAGCATTAGCGCTAGAAAATAATTACTAGCCTTCGTTTATATTTTATACAAAGTGTCTCAAAGTTTCACGCAGCACTAAGGTATCGTGTTACCAATTATACCGTGCTATCATAGTTACTAATGATATCATTACCACCAACGCAGAAAAACGCAAGGAAATGTTTTTTATGGCGTTAGAACATCCTTTACGCTGCCTCGATCTACAACTTTCTTGCGAACTGCAAATTTATGTACTCGTTCCCCTTTAAGAGGTTGAAATTTTATAACTTTCATACAGCACGGTATGTATTATGCGCAACCTTATACGAGTAGACATAAATAATTCGATGAAAACGGCGAAATTGTTTGAACTCGCCTTAAACATTCGATTAAAAATAAATAATAATCACTAGCTATTACTCGCGAAGGACTGCGCAAATAAATAAACGAATAGTGAAATAGATAATTTTGTATCGTGGAATAATCGTAAAAGATGAACACGATCATTTGGAATCTCACGTATCTGCTCGCATACGTTTTACTGTGTAAAATGTATTAAGTTGTATCGATCGTCGAAATTGAAAATGTCAACCGAGCGTCTAAAACTTACAATACGTATTATTTGTACGAATTGGAAAGTCGTTAACAAGGGTTTTTTAATCAAAGAATGACCAAAACATTGTTTATAAAAATTCATCGCTCGTAGAATCTGCGTACTAATAAGAAAAGCGCGTAACAGATGTGGCACGATCGATTAAAATTATACGGACTTAATTATACCAAATACAGATATTCCGAGTAATTTCGTTGTTAACTATTGCAACAGGCAGACCGTTATCCTAGTCGTCTGAAGATTAATCTGCAAACCAAGATCCTTCTCAAAGGATTTAATTACAGATGTAACACCTAAGGATAATCGTTTAACGCGTGGTTATATTTGGAAATTTCTGTACGACAGTATTCCTTCGCGTTACACCAACGTAAATACGAAACGACTCATTTACGAGATTTCATGATAAAATCGAATTAATTACAAATATACGTCGCACTTTACCGCGCGAAAATGAACAAAAATATAAAAAAATATCGAAACTTATAAACTTTCCGAACGATCCGATACTTTGCTACTAAGAAAAGATTACCCTCGTCGTTGCATTTGTCAATATCGTACTAACAACAGATTTATTACGAAAAGTTGCGCTTAAAAGGCAGGGATGTTTAAAAAGCACTCGCAATTTCCTGTCCGCGTGAAAAATTCAACGTTTCATTTTCTTCTTTGTCTCTCAAGTATGGATCGATCGAAGCGGATCGGTCCCGTCAGGAAACATTACTGTGGCTTGTGTCAGACAGAGAGACGCGATACGGTGCTGAGAACGCATCGGCTCCGTGCATATCTCCGTTAACGACGCTTTTCTCTTTCCGTCTTTTGTTACGATATTCGCGAAGCGGTGTTAACAGAAATTAATGATCCGGCGTAGCGCTTAAAAAATTTTACAAGTCGTACTCTAAAACGAACGTGAATGCGCGCGAAGAGACGTACGAACGATTCGAACGGTCGGCTATTTATTCACCGATACGTGCTCCCACTTTAATTCGATATGCTGCTGCAAGCTTTAATTTCATAGATGAAGATTCTGATTAAAGAACGGAAAAGGGATGAAACTGACGGGCGGTCGCTCTTGCCTTTCGCTCGTTGCTCGATCGAGGCTAATAAAATCGAAATGTAGTTGGTCAAGGTCGTTAATTAAATAACGAGTACTCTGTCGTTAATAGTAGGAGACGTTGAAATTGATATTCAAACGAACGGCGTTCGTTATTTTTACTTTAGAACGATGGAATTATGTGCTCGCGAGAAAAGATGAAATAACATGTGACAATACTATTGATTAAATTCTGCTGTTAAGCCTGTTGGTGGAATTAAACCACTATTTAGCGTTAAAATGTTATAAAGCATAAATTTTTAGTTTAACGATTACCATACTGTATTATCAATTTTTACTATTTACTGCATAGAATAGAGTTATTCGCACTTTTTAAGAATTGCACAGGAATCACGGATTATATGATTAACAATTTCATGGATTTCTAAGACTCAAGACTTTCGCTTGTTAAATTTTGTAGAATCGCTGTAAATAAAGCATCGTTGTTACTTTTGTTGAATACGTTTTGTTATTGGCGAGTAAGCAAATAAATACAAAGAGTAAAATAATAATCGAGCTATTAGAACTGCGTGAGAACCTCGATATTTACCAAAATGAATTTCGTAAAGTACGAGCATGCACTTGCGGTAATACCGTGTCACACTCGAGAATAGCCAGATCCTTGTAAAGTATATCGGTCGATAGAGAGACTTTTTATTTCTACGTTTTAATGCTCTTTTGATGCCGACAAGGGCGGACTTTCTTCAAAGGACGAACAAAGGAATTCGTAATTCACGTTGGCTAGCTCGCGCTATGCCACTGACTTCCGGACACTCCCACCTATCATTCAAACAGAAGTTTTACGCGGGGTGTGGGCATCCGTTTTAAAAGCAACTATACTTCCGAGTTTCGATACAAGGTATACGGTTTTACGTGCCATATATTAAAACACCGTTCCTTAGGATGATTGGCACGATAACACGTGCCAACATTCTGCTCGGCGTTAACATCCTTTATTTATACTTATATTGGTCTTACTTAACGCTACTTCTAATTTATCTAATCGCTTCCCATGCTTCCTAAGAATCCTATCCGCTATCCACTTTTCTTCGTTTCTCCTTCGCCATTCTTCGCAAATATAATTTTAGTCTAAAACATATTTGAGACCATTATCGACGATATTATCGAAATTATAATCGACCCTTCGAGATCGTTAGAATGCGCATGTTCACGCAAATTCACACTTTCGCGAACGCAATCAAGGAAATGGTACGCGAGCAGAGATATGTTCCATTCTCTAAACCTTAAAGTTTTGGATACTTTCTGTAAGTCTTTATCGTAGTAAAATATAGTTATATGGAATAAAAGTATCGACGTTTAATAGTACACTTTGATAATGGCGATGATACGTTTTCATGTGTTTTCGTGTCATTTTTAATTATATACAAAATATTCAAGAAGACGTAGGAGGAGGACATTCTGTACGTGTTTATCGTATAAGGATAATAAAGGAAATTGAACGTTAGTTAGCCAGTACAAAAATAGGTATAATTACGAAGCCGGTATAACGAGCTTAAAAACTGAAATATTTTCCATATTCTTTTAGGTAACTAACTGAAACGGTTTTTTCCTTACGGAGGCTAATTACGAGTGTAGCGTATTTATCTAGTAAGGATTTAGTATCAGAAAGCTTGAAAGCTTGGAACGAGATTATATTACTTTCTAGAAGGAAAACGTATATTCGACCAACGTACATACGTGCGATTGCGTGCTGTATGAAACTTCTATTTACGTATAATAATTAACAAGCCACGTTAAGAACGGATTGCCAGTTAATAGTCGTTAAGTATAAAAGCTACTCTTTTGCTATCTTTTGTCTATATATATATATATATATATATATATATATATATATATATATTGAAAATTGTTTTTCTATAAAAACCGAGAAGCATGGCTTGTGCTTTTCGTTCTTCTACTCTTCATACGTAAAAGTTCTTAGCTCGCAGCGAACGTTTCATCGAAAATTCATATTTTAATTGGTAATAGCAAAAGAACGACGTTCTCATTTATTGTCCTATATTGTCACTTCAATTCTACGTTGTACGTTGAAAACGTTAGCTGCTATTTATCCGATTTGACAAGAATGAAACGGCAGTTGGGCCTGGAATCAAAGCCGAGCATCCGACTTAAGATATCAATATTTTAGGCGCGAGTTTTTTCGCTAGAAAATGGCGATTGTGGATTAACAGGTCGGTAATCGAGAAAAGTCCTCTTGATATTGAGACACAACGTGCATTTAGACTCACGGCGCGGTAGCTAACGACGTTTAACGGTAAACTCGTAGTTATGCAGTTGATTTCGCGTAATGCCACGTTAGCCGCAATATGGAAATCCGCGCTGCGTGAGGATAATACCCTGTCATATTGTGAGTGCCGCATAATATCATATTGCAAAACATTACAACGCAGGTGTGTGCATGTGGGTGCATGTGGGTGAAACACGTTGTCGGGCTATTCAACCGATCTCTCCGCTATCCTTCTCTCTTCTTCTCTCTTATTTCCTTCCGCCGGAATTTTTGCTTTCCCCTTATTAATCGCGGCAAGCTTCTTGCCGTCGCGTTAATAATTACCAGCTGGCCGACCACGTGGTTTTGTTTCGGATTCTACTTAGCTTCTCCTTTGAAACTCGAATTACGATTCGAAAAGGGAAAGAGAGAAGGTAAAACACGGAGCTGAAGAAGCGACGCTCCGGCCGGCCCGTGAAATAAAAGGATCTCTTTTGAACAATTAGCTTCCGGCAGATATAAATATTGAGACAGCATTAACCGGAGAACTTTCTTCAGCATCGCGCGAAATATAATCAAAGGAAGGGAAATTGAAGGAGACTCGCGCCAGGGATGAATACTGCTTTTTGTCGTTTCCATGTAAATAAAAGATAAATTAGCTTCCGATCTCGTTATAGTTATAACGTTAATTAAAGAACTCCAATGGATAACGTTTGCTTTTCTTTTTTCTGATATTTTACATTCGTCTCGGATCGGACAGACAATACGATAGAACATTTGCGCGGTAAAAGTAGAATTAGAATTACGAATGAAACTTAATCTCTTCGATGTTGTAAAACACGAGTTGTGTCCAAATTCGTTTTGAAGTTGAAAAATTTGAGAAAAACATACGGTTGATCAAAAGAATAATTTTGTTGCAGCATTCGATTTCAATTACCATTAAGATATTACTTTTAATCGCGCGTATTTTTTATTGTCGTTTATTCTATTTATATCGCTATTTCATTGTTCGTTTCTATCGTCACAACTTCGATGATTGAAATTTCTAGCGCTCTAATCGATACGAATGACCTATGTATTTGATTGATTTGTTGCAGCAGATACAAAAGGAAGCAGTATCAGTTACGGTGCGGTTAAATTAATTTTGATAATCCTACACATGTAACGTGCTCTAATTACTACAAATAATATTATTAGAACAGATTATTAAATCGTCCAAATTAATTAACTTATTGACAGATTTAACAATCACATTTAAATACTGCTGACGCGATTCAACGATGTAATATCGCGTTAATCGAGCCATTCGAACAATGAAAATTCATGGAATCGTCAAATCGTTACGTGTTGCATGTTTTTTCTTTTTTTTTAAATTTTAATCTACTGCACGCGTATATATCATGTTGGAAATTCGATATCCAATCCGACTCCAATAACTCCGATGTGACCGAATATCAGGTTCGTGTTACGCAAAGAATATTTTCGATAAACCTAAATATCTCGTTCGCTACTGAATCTATTACCAGTAATTCTTAATACGTTCCTGGTCAGAATTCCCTTTCCTTCGAAGTTTGTCGTATAAATTACATATACATCTGCCGAGTGCTTCTCCTTATAGTATAATACAAAATATTTATTTATCGGAATAAAAAGAATCGGAAAGAATCTTTTCTTCTTACGAATTACGTTGCAATTTACGTTAGATGAATGGGTCGCTTTAAATTTATTCAGTTTTGACACAAGTTGATTTGACGATTTTTCAATTTTAATAGATAAAACAGTCGCCAAACATAGTCGCATAATTCGTTAGTGTTCAGCGACTAAGTGATTCGATGTAGGTAACAACGCGATTCATTTATTCAGAAACTATTTTCTCCCGTTTTGTCGATAAATATATCGAATACGCTTTGTCCATTCTTTTAAATTTACCTTCAAATATTTCTTCGTTTCTAATAATGGCTACATAGCACGTCTATTTTATATCTTTGCTTCGTTTGAAAGCTGAACATTTAAAATCCAATATGAAACGTTAAAGTCAATTTGACTGCAATTAATTTCATTTTTCCCATTGTTTCCAACATTTCGCAAAAATATCTCGAATCTATACGAGTGAACAAAATTCAATCGTTCATTAAGATTCGATAACATTCTTCGAAATTTGAAACGGAGCAGGAAATCACGAAGAGAATACAACAAAAAGAACTCTATCGATAGCATGGGCATCGACACTTTGCAAAGATTGGAAAAATATCGTATAAGGATTGGAAAATGAATTCTGTATGACCTGTCGATAAAGAGTTGCATATCGTACATGCTTTATTGCAAAATTGATAAAACGACTACTCTTTAATCGTATCGTAATGCGAGTTCGAAGATGAACTCTCTGTAATAAGAGGAAAAAATGAAACGCCTCTTACGTCCAAAAATCAGTTCAAGCTCAATGTAAACTGAATTCTAAGGTATTTGTAGTTTTTCCATCGTGTTTGTTAATAGCATCGTAGAATCATTGTTGTAAACAAATGTTTCGTGAATATCGCAGTTCGCTTCTTCGAAGCTGGTTAGGACATGGTCAGTGCCGTTAAAAACATCGTGAAAAGTTTAAAGCGTAAAATTATTTAAATTCCACGAGTACTTGTAAGCTTATCGAAAATAACGATGTTAATAATCATCTAAATGAAAATTAAATATTTTATTTTCTACAACCATTGAGTAAGTTTATAAAAAGTGGAAGATATTTCTGGAAAATATTTCGTACAATTAATATATCAGTGTTGAAAACGAATACGAACCAAATATTAATCTGTTAAAATACCTGGAACTAACTTGAAACATTACATCGCTTATAAAATAATGCGGTAGGTACTACAGTATAGTAAGTGCGAGCTAACGAGTTTTAACAGGTGGTTTTCTCTCTTGAAGACGTAGCACGTTGTATCGAGAGTAACCTCTGTCTAGAACTGTGTATACATATCCATACATGTTACTGAAACTCGTCAAACTTTAAATCTAGTCAGACAAGGCTGTAAAGAGAGCGAGAACTGGTACCTACGAGCTTCTACCTATTATCTCGCAAATACTAAATTTTGAACGAAATTCGATTAAGGCGAGCAATATGTGTACGTACAGCGATATGTTTTAATATTTAAAATCCTATGGATCTGTTTATCGGAACTTAACTTTATCTCCATTCTACCTGAACTATAGATCTTCTCACTTACGATACTTTTCTTTCGTTCGTTCATTTATAATACATTTTTGTGTAACGAATAATTTTACGATTGTTATTTATTATCCGATTAATACGCGACATACGTAATTACAAAATCTAAGCAAACTTTGAAGCAATTTAAAACGGAGATTAATAATAATATTAAATTTCATTTAGCGTCGTCGATTCATACGTGACTACTCTGACTACGAACCGTTTTATCGCACTTGAGCTGGTTTATTCCATTTTAAGGTATTTAATTCTGATTTGCATTCCACATATTATGAGATGAATACAACTGAGAAGCTTTTTCTTTTTTTTTTTTTTTTTTTTTTTTTGTTGCAAAACGCTGCACGTATTCGAACCTGAGCGTCGTACCGAAACGCATAATTTATGATATAAATTTCGGATGTATATTTATTTAAAAAATATCGAGGATATTTGTTACGCGATTCGTTTAGAGATAGTTTCCGTTCTCTTCGATGAAAGTGAAAGACTGAATCGAGCAAGACGCATTGTTAATTTATCAAAGAACGTTTCTAACAAAACACAATACGGATATAAAATTGTTAACAGAGTTATTCGAAGAGAAGAGGTACGTCGTCCGTGTCCCAAACTATTAATGAATGAAATTAATATCAAATGGAAATGACTAAGAATGTGCTAGTAGACTTAGATGAAAATCCAACGATGTATACATAATTGATGGAACATTAACCATGACGTACCTTTTATTAGAGACGTCGGAAAGGTATTCGAATTTCAGAATGAATTATTTCGGTATTAATTTATGCGGGTACTTATGCTAATAATAAATCGAGGGACCGCACTCTTTTTCCTTTTCAAGCGTTTATTATCAAAATGTCTTTCGTTTTAATTATACGTTACACAGCTTAATACGCAACGCTTAAACAGTTTATAAAGAAATTTGTTTTTAATCTAACGGCTCTATAAATTGCGCAGTCGTAGACTATTGCGAAGAAAATTTTTCGAAAGATAATACATCGATATGCAGGTATAAATTGCCAGTTACGCAAACTTTTAGATTGTAGACAGCACTTAGAATTTTGTCTTATTACCACTTTTGGCAATAATTACTTTCTTGTCGCAAACGATATTCCATGCTACGCGGAAGCGTTTCTAATGTATTTCCTTCTGTGAAACTGCAAGTTTTCATTTCGTAACTTTTAAGTCTTCTTGCTGTCTTGGCTCGTAAGTATCGCATAGAATCGAGATTTGGTCTCTATGAAGGAATTTTTTACGTATGGAGCGTATTTTGCAACAACAATTGCCGAAAAATCCAAGCGGAATGCTTTGAATCGTTATCTTGTTGGAAATAAAAATTTTCCGTCAATCCAAATTTATTCGCGCTTCTCTTTAAATTTGTTCGAAATGTATAGATACTTAGGTAAATTTGTTTAAAATTCCGTTATCGCGGACCAGATTTCCAGATTTCTATTCGTCGCTATACATCCCCGTACCATAATGGAGTCGTCTCCGTGTTTTACAGTCGGAAATAAATTTTCCTCTTATAGCTCGGTATTTCACTTTCTCCGTATACGTATAATGCTGACCATCCGAGAAGATGACTTTATTCCAGAATGTATTGTCTCTGTTAATATTGTATCTCGCAAAAGCTAATCTTTCCTTTGTATTTACTTTGCTGATATACGGCCTTTTCCGCGGTATTCTTCCATGATAATCATCGTCCCGCGAAATTCTGCGACGCAATTCGGCTTGGATATTCTTTTCGAAATTACTAGCAATTACCCTAACAAGTTTTGGCAACAGAAATCCCAGGATTATCCTATATATCCCATATAAGTAATACGTTTCTCTTCTCCGGAAGATAATCTTTTCGGTCGTCCTGTACCAGCTATTTCCGACGAGCTTCTCATTTTTCGACTTCTCAAATACTCGTGAAATACATATAGTCAAATTTGCTTCTATTTATTGGAAGTTTCGCAATTTCTTCGTAAGATTTCCCATCTTTATGCAGTCTCGCAATTCAAATTCAAATTCAAATTCGCATTCGATTTCAAAACTGTTTCGAAGCTCGCGACTCACTTAATCGGGTTTCCTCTGTTCTTCGCGATCCGTCGTTAAAACAGAGATGCGTCGATATCGTCTAATTAGACGCAATTTGCCAATAAAGCACGTTCATCGTCGACAAGTCAGAAAAACGAAATCTCGACGTCGTAATTCGTTAAAAGCTACGGAAGAAAATTGCATGTATACCTGTACGTATACACGTGGAAGAAAAAGGGCAACTACAACACGGTGATAACGCATTTTCTACTTCTTTTTTTTTTCCCGAAAATAATCGGAAACTTGAAATTACGGTTCGTGAGTGGAAAGAAGGGGACTGCGCTTAAGCATTTCTTCGAAGCGAGCACGACTTTATGAGACTTAATATCGGTGTTCCGACGATAATTTCACCTCGCTAGCATTCGTTCCCCCTTTCAAAGCATTTCCACGTATACCTAAAAATCCAAAGTCTCGATAAGGGCAATTTCATGCGCGAGCATGTAGACGTGTCGTGACAAATCGTGATCCGCGCGAAACGTGGCACCAGATCTTAAAGATCGCCCGCTCGACTCCGCAGGAATGAAGTGTTAATCTTCCACAAAGAGTTTCGATCGTTTCGAGACACGAAGCGACGTTTTATTTTGATCAACGATTGCCGTGTCGACGCGTTACAAATACACAAGGGAAGAGCGATTCCGACTGAAGGTACGCTAATATTTATTTAATCAACTAGGTTAATATTTGTCCACCTTTTTCCTCCATATTCCTGCTACTTCAGTTTCGTACAATTTATGGAGATTTCACCGTTTATAAACTGTGTTAGGGATCCTGATATATCTTGTAACTCAACGAATTGAATAGTCATCTTTTTCTCGATGCTTTAAGATTTCCATAATTTTTATACGAAAGTTGTTCGATCTTCGTCTTAATACGAACGTTGGTAAAACAACTTCTCTTTAACTTTACGACTTATTCACGGCTTTATGTTAATAATTTATCTATCTATTTATTTATATTTATGGGTAACGATTTAACATGTTACTCGATTAAAAGTCAAAAATTAACCGTCAAACAGATTTAGATACGAGTAGAATTATCGTTATTCGTGAATTTCTATACTTAATAACGCGAACAAACAGATAAATAGGTATGACAAAGGCGAGAGTAAATAGAAAGTAGGGTGGAACAAAGTAGGAATAGAAAAGGAATTGCGCGAGAAACTTTGAGACGTCTGCCATAAGTGTGAATAACAATCTCGTCGTACTAATTGCAAGAGTTTATCCTCTAGCGGTCGACGATAAAACCAAGAAGAATACCACGCACGAGCCAGCGAAAACCAAAAGGGAAAAAAACAAGTCGCTCCCCTCCTCTAACCGGAGTAAAAACCACCCCAGCATAAGCTGAACACACACTCCCGAGGGTGCGATATTCATATGAATGAGCGGCCAGTCAAAGTGATAAGATATAAGTCGACGGCTGGTGGCCATCCACGGCTATTTGCATAATGTAGGCCCTTCTCGTTATGTACGCCCATTAACCTCCGCGCCCCTCGTGTCCCGTCGTCTTCAACGGCACCACCCATTCTGCCGATCATTTTCCACGCGCGGGCCACTCGAACAAGGAATTTACAGCTATCCTTCTGAATCAACCTTCGATATAATAACGTTTTATAGTCTGTTAAGAACGCTGATGCGAACGATGTTTTACGACACGATTAAATTGTTCCTGATGGACGCGTTATCCGCTCATCTGCAATGAAACGTTCATCTTTCCAAGGGTAGTAAAATTAATTCGATTCGATATTCTATGCGCCAAAGATAATACGTAAATGTGATAGTTTTAGTTCGTAAAGAATTCTGTAACGAAGTATTTGATCGTCCGATACGCGTGTACGATGTACGTACATACGATTGCTCGTGAAAGTATCTGGACACTTACAGAAATTTTTCGTGATTACGTTATTTTCGTCGTACTACATTTTGGGAAAGATTTCTATCGTAACTGTACGGAATATTTTTCTGAGCCGATGTAGGTCGTTTTCAGTTTGCGCGACTGTTCTATCTATAGAGGAGGTTTAAATAAATATAAAATTTTAAGAGAAGTTGAACGTGAAAATTCATTTGTAACGAGAAAGTAATTAAAAGTAATTAATCGAATTTACTCGATTCACGCGACGACAAGACAAAGGATAAACATTATCATGGTCCAATTACGTTTTACGAATTTAACAAGTACATATGCTGAATTTTATACTACGGTATTTTATTACGGTAGAATAAATGCAAATGTCAAGGAAATTAAAATAACAAATATAAAAATGTAGTAAATGCTTGTAAGCGTTTATCGTGTACAAAGTTAAACTAGAAGGTGAGCGATATAATGTTAATTTTTATACATCTGTACGTTGTATTTAATTTAGTCGACGATATATTCGGCTAAAATAGTCAGCTGATACAGTTCGATCGAAATAAACCGTCATATTACGATTTATTCCGTCTCGTCTAGCGTCATGCGTGTTAGGATAAAACACGCGTTAATATAAATACTTTATACAAAGTGATTTCGCTTTTAGTCATTTTAGATTAGTTTCGCTTTCAGAATTTCGTCTTTATCTTATATTTTTGAAATATCGATCGTTCGCTGTTGCGTAATACCGAAAGATCGTAAATATTTCTCGAATAACTTGATAACTCTAACGCTCTACTCTTTCTTTCTTCTACGATCTCCATGGAAATGCCTATTGTTGATATAGTCGCCTATAGCGACATGTACATTAAAATAAATAAAGAATATTTATACGCGTTATTTCACATTTAGAAAACTGTGTTTATACAGTCGTTTATACAGTCGTTGTTTGTTCGTACGGGCATTTAGATAAACTAATTTACAAAATTCAAAATAATTTTTTACGAATAAAAATATATGTTTTGTTTTATTCTCGTGTGCCTTCCTTTCAGACTGAATTGTTGCACTCGTATTTATTTAATACTTCAAAAGCTCTCAACGTTGTCGTATCTTCTCAAATATTTGTTTCCATTCCAATTTCATTTTCCACGGTTCATTCGTATTTGACAAATGATTGTAACATTTGCCATCATCTTATCGAAAATATCGATTTCACCTTACCATCTTGACCCAGTTCGCATTTACCTGCATTGCCTCTTGGCCACAAAATTCCATAGATCTATTCAAATTTTTACTCAATTTGCAGCCGTAGCATGTTGATTTGATCAAGATGTTCAAATTAATAATGGATCGATAATTAGGGACGACGCTCGTCTTTCTAATTAGAAACTACTACATACGCATCTGCTATTACAATATTAAAATATCCATCTCAGAGATTTCCACAACGTCTTCATGATACTCTTTCGGTTTATCTTGGTTTCCTACGTATCCCGGTATCTAAGTATCATGCGGATAGCAGTATATCCATTATGATAAAATCGAAGAATAAACGCTGTGCAATTATTTACAAAAACCGCGTAATTCGATATTAACGCGCGCTTAATTTTAAAACAAACCTTACACTTTCACGAAACTTATGTATTATCTTACTTTCGATCGATAGGAAAACGTCGTTTTCGTCAATTAGAAATTAGTATATTAGTAAATTAGTAAATAAAATTCGAAAGAATGCCGCTTGCAAGGAGCAATTAATGGAAACCCAGCTACATATTTCTACGTATAATGCAAGAAATACGCTGTAATGCCTGAAAGTCGTCGTATGAATGCGTAGTTTAGAGGCAGAGATAATGTCCGAGTTGTGCGCAACGTCCTCGGGGAAACAATCGCCACGATACGATCTAATTTCTGAGCACAGAACTTTGCTTTAATCTCAAAATTTCCGCCACGGAGAAACAATATTTTCCCCGTGGCACCATCTAATAGACATTTTATCTGTCCTCGGACCGACGGTCGTTCGTATCTGGATGCATCGCAATGAGCATACGCGTGCATTTTCTTTTTGTTTTTGTTTTTACAATAAATCAACATGACGAAACGTAACATTTACTTTTAAAATGAAAACGAGGATAATGGAATCTGGGAATGTGTGATAAAATTTGTTTTTTTTTTCAGCCGTCAATTAAAAGTACGTTATGAACCGAGTTAATAACACTTTAAACGTTCATTTTATATCGGCTGTACATCAGGTTCTTATATGTATATTTTATGTTTAAGATAATTAATCGGATCATTTCCTACGAGTCGATGTAATAGAATTATACGATAAAATTCTATGAATTTAGAATAATATCGCTACATTCATAATAGAAAATTACAGCACCTATATTTCTAACTAGCATGTTCTTAGAAATTAATGTATTTCATAAAAAGGAGACGGAAATACATACTGTGTTCTTTAATGCGTACCAAGCACATCTATAGTTCGAATCTCGCGCATAATGCTCTTTGACATTCTTTCAAAATCGAGTATCACTGGAAAATATCGTAAACCGATTTTCGCGATGTTCGTACATTGCAATTTCAACGTGAAATTATTTCAAATGCGACGATGTGACGAAGGAAAATCCAGGATATTCTTTGTATATCTTTATTCTGACCACTGTTTTATCATTGCAACAGGGATGTACCAAAAGTTTCAGAAATCTTCTTTAATCGCTTATTAGAGAAATCGTAAAAGAAAGTCTGCACGTTAAAAAACAACGCACAAACCAAACTACAAAGTGAGCTTTTCCACTGGTCTTTGACGCATCATTTGCATTCATACTCGGAGCGTCGGCAGATGCAATGAAAGATATAAAACATTCGAGAGATGTGTTCGCAACATTGACGTCACAACGAACGTCGACGCGTGTGCTTACACGCATTTGCTTTCATAAACAGATTCTTTACCTTCGCTCGTACAACGAACAGGTAAAACATTTACTAGCGAGGAAAAAGAGAAGGAAATACGTGGATGAAACGTTCGAAGAGCTATCGATACACAATACGGAACGTTTGTTTGGACAAAGTAACCAAGTACCGGACGATTACCTCTCTCTTGGCTGTGATTCGCGAACGGCCAACCAAATTAATAACTATAGTAAATGCTACAATAAATACAACGATACTATACTTTTCGTAGCCACTATATACGATATATATGAATCGTGTGCTTCGCATTATCTGCCGGTTTCTGACACAAGTATTTCGTCGTCGACTCCGCGAGCGACCAAATTTTTCTCACTCGCGCCACGATTATTCCCTTTGAGGATTAAACGCGATTGCTCTAAATCGCACCTTTGCCATTTCCGTCGTAGCGCGCGCCTTAACGAACATCGAGTAAAATGGAAAGGAAGCTCGTAAGCGGATCGTAGCGCGCGTTTAATTCGTCGCAGCGAACCGACGACGCGACGTTCGCGGATAGATCTTCGTCTCGGGCGTTCTCTTTAATTAGTAGGCTCGTCGCTCTCGTCCCAAGTATTGTTTCTCGTAACTGGTTTTTCAGAGTTGGGGGTGGAGGAGGAGGGGGGTGGGGGCAAAGTAACGAGGGGAAAAACGATAAAAGAAGGAGCGAGAGAGCGACGCCGCGACAGAGGAGCGAGGAAAATTCAAAGAGAGACGCGCAAAAGAGAGCTCAGAAAGCAGATAAATAATAAAGCCGTTGACTTCGTAACTCTACTCATTTTTGCGGGCTTCGACCCTCGCACCCCCTTCGCCCTCTCCCGTCTCAGCCTACCTTGCCCACAGGATTCTCCTGTTATGTTAAACAATACTGAAAAGAAGTCTGCGAGTGGCGGAAAGGGACGACGAGGGGGCGAGAGGTTGATACGAACGACCGAAGACTGGAGTTTTAAGCGACGAGACAACCATGTCCGATTAATTGTGCCCGGAGGATTTGCGCATTCAAAGAGGATAATTCACCCATGCTATTTTATTCCTATTAACGCGAGCTTTTGCGGTCACATTCGGCCAACGCGGAGGTCAGCCGGCAGTTCTTTTTTTTTTTTCTTCCGAACTTACCGATCGCATGCCGGTCCCGGATTTGCCGAATCGAAGTAATTGCGATCGACGTGCAGCGTGAAAGGTCATGGTAATCTTTTAGCGGGTTGCAATATTTATTTTCGTTAGAGTCGGATTATTAATTCGCGTCTAGATTCTCTTTCCATAAACAACCGTAAATAACGATCGTGACAAGAGACAATGTCAACGGCAGTAATATCGATAGCGGCAGATGGTGAAACGAATTAATCCCTCGGATAAACAGGTGCGTAGATTGGTTTAACTTTGCTACGCGGTAAAAGATCGTGCGAATCTGTTAAAGCGATATTGAAAACAAGACGCGATTCGATTTACGATAATTCCTACGATGTAATACATTACATTTCATTCAAAAAATATTAATACACAAATTATAGGAGATACCGTAACGTCTAATGCACCAGGCGAGACACGAAAAGCGATCAGCTTCGATTATTATTCTTTTATTAGCGGGTCGATCGACAACTTTTTTGTCGATTCTTCTTTTCCCCGGGCTTTTAAGATCACTTCGCAGATATTGAAACGAATTCGGCAAGTATCAAATATTTACCTACCATCTGAACCGAAGAAGAAACGCTTAAAAAAAACCGGCGGTATAAATTTGTAACAAGCCAGTCATTAATTTGCCGTCTACGCAAATAGTAGCTTAATTAGGGTAAAGAATATTCTTTTTGCGATGCTTGCCGAATTCGTTTCAACCTGCTAAAAGATAGATGTAAGAAAAGGTATAGCTTCACCTACAAAAAGCAAGAAGGTGACTTTTTGAAATTCCGAGAAAAGAGTGGAAAAGAAATTTAAATCCACTAACCGAAAAATTAAAAGTTTGTTGCTATCTAAAATACGCTACTAAAACGATATCTAAGTATCCAAAAAGATACCAACACCAAAAATGGCTTATAAAAGGTGATCTTTGATCTGCAACTAATGTATTTTATCAAGAATATTCTTGTACGTTCAAAGATGTTCCGTTGAACCAATCTTCGGGTGCGTATCTTTTTTAAATATAACAAAGCATTTTGAAATATAATAAATTCATCTTAATATTATCGCTTGTTAGCCGCGAAAAAATTTTCCTCTAAATGGCTACGATATCCGCAGAACGTATAAACGAATCGCAAACTAACAACAGTACATTGTACTCTGCAAGCTGTTTTAAACCTTAACACTTCGACAATAGTGATATCTAATCAACAATTCGAATCCACCATTGCGGTGAATCTTGTTGAAACCAAAAGTTTTATCATTATGGAAAGGAGATTGTAGAGGTCTAGTTTGTAGTTTTGCATTTTTGCATCGATGAAAAAGAAAATTAGATAAGAACTTCTACGTTATCAATGTCACCGTAATCGTCCCAATGGAAGACCACAGGATCAACATACAACGACATATTGATAAAACGAAACGAAATATTAATGCAAAAGAATTTCGCGATAAATCAGACTATTTGAGAAAGTTCCGTTTGAGGTTCCCGCAGCCCGAGTTAACGGGCGTTAAACGCGAAGGTGCGATTGACATTGATTTACATTCGTTTCGTATTGCTATCCGGAAAGTTCCCACGATCAGGTGGAAGTACTAACTGCTTGTCTGCCGAGGACAAAGATAGAACCGAAGAACGCGGGATCAGCACTTTTCTGCAAACTCTCAAACGTCATACCATTTCCCAAGAATTTCGATCGGTTACAGTTCATTCGATTCTGACGTATCCTTTTGGATTTTTAAATGACCCGACGTTCGTTCGACTTTCATTCCGGCGAACACTGCGACAAGAGCGAGAACGAAAGTGATATCGCGATCGGGATTCCTTTCAGGACTCGTTCTTGTTAATTCCTCGATGGTACGAATGCAAATACGTATAATACGACAGTTTCTCTGACGAAATATCGAGTTTTATTTTTCATATCTCACATCGTTACTTATTAAACCGATTAAATATTTACGCTGATCAAAGTCTTATTTTTCATGCTTCTACGCGTTGCTCACCGAATTGCTCGTATGCCGGATGTTCCGTTTTACCTATTTAATTTCTCATGGACTTTAGAAATATCATTTCGCTACTTCTGTGAGAATCACCATGATAAATTACTTTTATCATACGCGATATGAGATTTTTCATTTTATCGTCGTACAATGTCGAATAAGGTCTTTGTATTTTGTCATTTTTACGCGAATTCTACCGGTATACTTGGCATTTTTAAAGTCTATATGCATAAAAGTTGTAAGATATTTACTGCAAATATATACAATAACTATGAAGACTATCGGCACGCCATTGTACTTATTACAGCATTCGCATATCAATTAATTAGGTGGAAGTATATTGAATCGTGTCATTTGTTACGTACTACTGTGACACGATTAGAAAAATTTGATACTATGAAAATGAAACCCGATAAAAGAAAATGCTTCAATGTAAAATAAACGTATGCGTCGACACTTTTCGTGGACAATGTATATAGTAACTAAAGACTTGTTAATATAATTCGCTGTTTAATCTTCGCAGAACGCGTACACGTTCGTAGCAAATAACTTCCGATTGACCAACTGCGATAAACGGATGATAAGAATTAATGTAAAAGCGCGAAATAAACTACGAGAGTGTGATAATAAGATATTCGATAATAAAATTATTCTTTTGTACAAGAATACAATCTTGATTTAAATTAATTAATTATTATAAAGGCTACTTCAATCGTAGAAAGAAAAAGTAAATTATCGCTTGTTTTGAAAACAAATTCAGCGAAAGTGCAAGCGTATTGACAATGTAATTTCCTCGAACTTATCAACCCTCTTGTATAGCGTGGCATAAGTAACAACAGTGGGACTGGGGATATACGAACTTGAATTATTTAAAAAAATAAGCGAAGGGAACAGATTGACGTCTAAGGCGATAGAAACACGTTGAGTCATTGAAGGATATAATATGCATATACGCGGCATACGTATGTAGAATTATTTTAATCACAGGAATTCCTTTCTCTTGGTTGAGTCTCTACCAATCACAATCGCGTTGACAATATTTTTGAAGAATACTTACGAATTATATTTTTGCGACATTGTCTCGTACTTGAAATTAATTGGTACACTCACCTGGAAAAGAAAATTCGATGTTAGCATCTCTGTAAGAACGAGGAAATTATTTCGAAGATTAAAAATTGTCCCGCGATACGAGAAGAAAATTTTAATCCGTCTTAACGTTTTATAGAGCATCGCAAAATCTGTACCACCTATCGAAGAACTCGAAATCTCCCGACAAATTTTAATTCTAAAGCATTAATTAAATTCCACGCGTCGCTAGATATTTTACAATTGCTTGTTCGAAATAAAATGCGATTTTTAATTGATCGAATCGCATTCGCAATACGCAGTAACCAGAATTACTACGTTGAACTTGCATATATATAAGACTCTATACGATTCAGTTTATTCTGTAAGTCGGACAGAATTATTGATATTAAAAAATTATTCGTTGACGCTAGATTTATCGATCAATGATGTGTATTTAAATATACCGCAGATACGCTATATGTAATTACCTATAGATGGTATAAATTTGTAATTTTCATACACGCAGTACCTAAACGATAAAAGCAGAAGTAGAAACAATTTCTAATTTTGTAAGTCGATCGACAAGAACATTCTTCTAAGGGGATATTGAATTTAAAATCGATAGAACAACTTGCAGGAATCGCTAGGACAATCAAAACCAACGAGGACATGGAAAAACGACGGTAAACGACCGGACGGACAATCAAGCGGTTGAACGATACGTAATTCAAGATTTCGTGGATAAGAACGCAAACCCGACACTCGATAACGATGCCCATGAGAATGAGTCAACCGTTAAGGGGTAGTAGACATCGACATGAAGGATTAAAGAGGAGCCATTCGAGTTCAAGCTGGCCGCCAACGTTTAATCAACGAACCAATGGTCCAAAAAATGTAGACATCGATTACACGTATCGTGTATTAAATTTATTCAACATATCACGGTAGAAACACAAATACGAGAGTTAATAATATTTCTCGGATTTGTTACATTTTATTACCATGTTCCTCCACGCTAATTGCTACACGTTGTGTAATTAAAAGTTGAAACCTGAGCTTGAAATGGTTTTAAAACGGATAAATTCACCATTGAATATCGATGGAAATATCGGTTGAGAAAGGTTCGTGTTTCTGATTGCGAAATACAAATATGTTGGGAGAATTTTCTTCTTTCTTTTATATAGTGGAAATAGGACACTAGGCGATTCTTTGAGAAACATTGTTAAAATCGATCATGAGAATCAAACTTTCTATATATTTTATTTACAAAGACTGCGAAGCAAAAGTAAAACTGGACTACTTTTAGAAAAACGATGAAACGATAGTTGTAACGTCAAAAAATCCAAGTTCCCTTTGATCGAATAAGCGATCCGATAACGCATGTTCGTCGATAATACACCCAGTCTCGATCGCGCAAGATCCCCTATACGCGATACGATTATATTAATGAGAAAGATTTCTCGCTGTGGAAAATTTCTACTTCGTGTACCGTGCGGAGTGTTGCCCGTGTAGCGGAGGAACAAGCAAGGGTATACAACTATAGACATGCAACACGTGTCGGTAAGTATCCAACGTACAGATAGACTAGGCAGTAAATAATTTAGCATCCCTTGCCGCCCGGCAGTCTGCCGCCCTGTCTGTAAATCCGCAATAGAGCTTCTCTGCCGTTCGTCGCTGCCCCTTTTACCCTTTCTCGTTACAGAATGTGAATCAATTACGGCTCCCGGACATACTTGCGCACGCGGTCGATCGACATCTGCCCGCGTGCTGTCGCTGATCCGACAGCTGAAGCTTGTTGTTGCCACTAGAAAAATGAGCGACCGCCTATCTGCCTTTGTACTTTCTTCCTCTTTTTATCGAAATCGAAACTCGCACTAACAGCCAACTTGTAATTCTTTTCCATTCGCAGACGAAAATCTGGCTCACGGACGTTCTTGTAAAATTATTATTCTATATATACCGCTAAGCGTTAAGGACCAAGCGGTAAAAAAATGTTCAGTTACAAACTTTCCGTTATACTATTTTTTCTTTTCCTCAATAGAAATTACTATTTTTGAAAAGTCTGTTCAGTCCGCTTCCTGGGCTTGCGGTTCTTCTTTAGCGTTCCCTTATTTTGGAATCGCAAATATTTAGGAGGAATAACGATTAGCAAAACGATTAACTTAAAAAGAAACGAACACAATGGGATTAAGGTATAAAGACGTATTAGGATAATACAAGATAGAAACTCGTCTACGCGAAGCAGAAATATAAATGAAAACTTTCGTGATTCGTATTAAATATGCGCTAAATACTGTGTCGATACCGTAGGTCGGTAGCGCGAGTTAAGTTTTTCGGAAGACATTGAAAATCTCTTGGCTCGTTAAAAGAAGAGCGAGGCTGGGCATACAAAATCAAGAACTGGAGTAGGATTAAGCGCGAGGGGTGATAGAAATTTGGAATTAACGATCGGCAAAAGAGAAAAGGTAAAGAAATAATCGTTTAATATGATACAATTTTGTAAGATTTATAGCGTATGAGATTAAAGTTCGTTAAGATTTTAATAGATTGGAAGTTGCAGGTACGACAGACGATAAATTGAAGCGCCTTGTAATTTTAATTCTCAAAGAGTAACAGTAAATATGTAATATAATAAATGATATCGTATAAATACATACGATCTATCATACGTTGCGTATACGCGAGTATCGAGACTATCAAGTTTCTATAAAATTTATCACGTGTACAGAATCGAAGAAAATTTTGATAGATCATAAATCGTATAAACTATCTAAATCCAAATCTTTTATCGTTTATAATTATGGTACACGTATATATAGGTTATACGATGTATTATCAAGTAAATGTGATATAATAAATAATTCTCTGCAAGTATTCTATTCTCTGTATGACGTATTAATATCAACATCGGTGAGCTTTTATCCAAAGTAGAATTTAGAGAAGCGAAACGACGTTTATTTAGATTGCAAGAGAATATATTAGTTTTCCAAATACAGGCGCTTACAAATAAATAAATGTGAACGAAGTAATAAAGCAAGTGGAATATTAAACGCAGGAAGCAAAACGATGTTTCGTTTGTGTTTGAACGAAGAGTTCCTGTTTCTATAACGGGAAACGTCGACTACGACGTTCAAATTACATTATGAGTTTAACGCTTTTGTCGTCAGATTTTGCATGTTCGTTCCGAAGTAAGTGAGAAAGTAAAACTTTAGTTCGCCGTGTTACAGAGCAACCCAAGTTTGTATTTGGTCACCTAAAATGTAACGACTCTTGGCAACTGTACTAAGAACATTGTAATTTTATATTTGCATGCTCGTGTTTTATCCTGTTTCGGTATGTTTTTTTTTTTTTTTTTTTTTTTTTTTTTTTTTTTTTTTTTTTTTTTTTTTTTTTTTTTTTTTTTTTTTTTTTTTTTTTTTTTTGGAGCTGTTTATCAAAATTATACCACTCTTATATACTTTACGTTGCTATTTCCAATTAAGTTTATAAAGAGATTTTGCTTTTTCGTTTTTTTTTTTTTTAGACAAAGACTCTGTCTTCTTTGACAACGGGACTTCGAGTCGCCGGCTATCCCTTTTCCAAACATTCGCTCAACCATCCTGCCGAGATCTTTACCGATTGCGAGCCGTCCACCCAGTCATAAATCGCGTTAAGGCTAAAGAACAGCGGACTATCTGCCGTAATATCGTTAAAAAAATGCGTTAACGTACCAATGATCGTATTGCGATCGTATTTATGAAATATAAAATTCAAGAAAATTCAAAAATATGCTACACTCGGCAGCCGCATAAAAGATGAAACAGATATCGACTGCAACATTCTCGCATAGATATTTCAAGCTTCGTTTTATTATATTTTAGCTGAATAGCGACCCAATTAATCGTTACTTTGGATATAATTTTTCACCGTACATCGTTGAAACCTTTTCTAATAAGAATTCCTTACAAAGGGGAAAGAGGAAAGGAGAAATATCTCCCGAGCAATATCGTTCAAAATCGTCCCTTTTACGGAACAGAGCAAGAACCACGGGAATATCGAACAGATATGTTTCGTGATTTAATGCAATGATATTAAGGTCGGACTTCCTATAAGCTCTCATGCACTCGGTACTCATGCACGCAAGTTTCGGATACTTATAGACACCGTTTACGAATACATATATTAGTTATTCACATTGATATTCCGACACAGCACTATCTCCGTATTTGTTGGTCTGTACGAGAGCAGATGTTTTAAATGTCGTGTTTTATTCCAAGAGATATTCTTTCTAACGATGGCATTCAACTGTACGATAGATTTTTAACAAACAATCGTCTTATTTTCACGTCACGCTGATATTTCAACACTTGTTTACGATTTACGATCTAGCAATCTTTATAGACAGCCCCGATACACCGAGAAATTTGACGTGTCGCGAAAAGAAAAGGACGCTAATTTCGATAAAAGTCAACTTGTAATTCGTCATAGAGAAGAGGGGATAACGGTTGTCGTGAAATCGTACAATTACCGGTATTACTATTTATACAAAATGTGCTCCGATTTATGCGAAATTTTGAAGATACGTTCCTTTTAGACGAAAACGATGCTTAGGAAAAGGATTTTTGTCAATGGCGTTTAGAAACGTCATCGCGTTTTGGCATGTCTGTCGATTCGACCGATCGATTTTGATAATATATTTTCATTGCGGCAACGTGCGATCGAAACGTTAATCGTTCCGCGATAAAATTGTCCCACGGTTCGTTGTACGCGACTGTGACCACAAAATATCAAAAAAAAAAAAAAAAAAAAAAAAAAAAAAAAAAAAAAAAAAAAAAAAAAAAAAAAAAAAAAAAAAAAAAAAAAAAAAAAAAAAGAAAAAAAGAAGAAGAAGAAGAAGAAATTACAACAAAACAGAAAAGTAATGCTTCTTTCAAACACGCTGTAGAAAGTAAGAGTTGCGTATCCGAAGGTTGTGTCTAATCGAATGGAAGCAGACCGTTGCGTCGGCCCTTCATAGGAAAGCTCACTTTTAAAGCGTCTGGTTTGCAGGATCTTTCTTGGGTTCCTGGACGCAGTTTAACAACTAATCTAATTCAACTTGATTTCCGATAAACCGGAATAAAGTAGTTTGTGGGCATCGGGCATCAACGCACGACGTGCGAACAACGCAGATGCATTAGCAGGAATTCCCGTTGAAAAGTTCACGGCGAGATCAAGAAGTTTCTCGCATTTGGATACAACTTTCGGAGAAGCTTAATCTATACCGTCCGAAACCGCTCCGCGAAACGCTTTGGATTTACACGCTCGTAATTTATGGCACGTTCTTTTCCCTCGCGTGAATGCCCCGCGCTTCTTTCCTTTCTTGCATCGTACCTATACGCCGTCCGATATACTCCACCGTTATTCCGCTCTTCCTCCACGTTACTTGTATCTCGTTACACCAAGTAAAATGTGATTTACGAATTTAGGAACGTGAAACGACAAATTTAGTTAGTGGACATTTGTCGATATACTCGCGTAATCGGAGTATCGTTTCTTAGACGATCTTTTCACGTCGTTTGTTACATTACATAATTAGGTATCGTAGGTATTCGTAAATATTCGAGTATACTGTTTCGTCTTAAACAGCGAATCTAACGTTATTTTAGCGAACCATGAAATCTTAATACGCTTTTAATTTCATCGAAAGTACAAACTTTTTAGTTTTCGTATCGCAACATTCTCGAAAGTTTTAACGGCGCGTTATTAGAATTTATGGTAACAATCGCGCTGACAGATTTGCGTTTTACGATAAGATGCGAGCGAAGAAGCAATATCGGCAACGGATTGCTCTGAATGCGACTGCAAGTAGATGATACTTCGAAGCTTATTTCTAATCTTGCTAAGTGTCGGATGAATCTAGTTAGATCTAAGTTGGACTCGAATTTATCTTTGCAGTTCGCGATAACCACAGCCTTTCGGGATATCAATCTGATATGAAATATGAAATCCTGGAAACATCGTACGCCAAACGTATGAAGATGGCGTCGCCGTTTCTATTCGTGGAAATGAATCGAATGGAATTTGAAATTTACAACTCGGACATTCATCGCGCAACGTACACCATTGATTATGATACCGAGCCTCGTGCGTGTTATATAAAACATTTTAGAATTTCATTGGCGCTATATGCGCTATATTGGCGAGACGCGACCGTATATTTGCAAATGTAAGTAGAACTTGCAAGATATTCACGTATTCGCTGCAAATATATATTTAATTAAAAATTAGTATCCGACACGAACAACTGTTTGAAGCGTGCAATAAGTATTAGAGATTGAATATCGAGGCTTATTACCTCGATATATTGAATATATATATAATAATATAATATATATATCTATAATATAAAATAGCACAATAGCTAAACAAAGAATTATAAACTTGTCATCTATTTTCGAAAGGCTTGTAGGTATTCAGATTCTGAGACAAATTTGTAAAAAATCAGTATCCGTGACATGATGGGTTTTTTGGACTTTTCAATTCACGGTGTAGATCGAAAAACTTCTCAACGGTTCGTATCGCGTATCATATATCGAACGCGAGCTTGTCGTAAGTTTTATTCTATGATTCGCATCTGTAAAATCTGTGAACCTAATCCCTCCCTTTATTACGCTAATCACGTTCCCACGGCAAATACGATTTCCCCTCTCAGTGATCGCTTTGTCATCTCATTTCGAAGCGCCGTTTAAATTTACAGCCGCGCAATTCGCAAAGACGACAATGCTGTTGACACGCGTGCTCCCCTGGTATTAATCTGATTACGAGTATATGCGAAGTACGATCGAACGATTGAAAGCAAATGCTGCTGGCTATCGTGTCGTAGATGGGTAGCGGGAATAACAGAGTTGGAAAACGACGGGTGGAAGACGATCTTTGCGAGGGCAAGGGCATCGTCATCCTGGTTTCACGACGAACCGAACCGGGGATAGGTAGGGGTACGCGGGGTTGCCGTTAAAAAGAATTCTGGGAAACGATCATGGGATTTCGTTCTAATCTGTTCGACGGATAACGATCGGTCTGCTACCGTTGGATATGGTAAAAGAGGTAAAGCGCGCGGCAAGGGGTGGTTACACCGGTTGGTTGAGGTGGCCCTAGCACGAGACGATGGGGTGGGTTTCAAGCAGATTGGCTTGCATGGCAGAAACTCCCGAAGTCGGAAGCTCGTTATGTGCAGCACGCAAACACACGACTCGAAATTATCTTCGTAATTAACTGCACTTCTTAACATAACGCATGGCGTGCCAACCGGGCCAGACGGCGAGAATACGTATTTGGTGGAATCTACCAAGACGATATGTAACCCGAAACTGGCACCAGCTGCTAGCCGCCTTTCTGGACGCTGGTGTGTACATATTACGCGTACTTATGTATCCGACCTGCGCCACGTACAGCCAGGATGTCCCATAACTTGCGATACCACACATCGTATCACAGAAAAGTATTCCCCGCGTTTGTGCACGGCGATGTAGGTGGAGCGCAGCCGCTCGGATAACATAAAATTTCGTGCGCACGAAACTGATCTTTGGTACGCGCGTCTTCTCGCTCGCAGTTTCGAGCGATAGCTAATCGCAAAAAAGCGAGGAGGAAAGCGAAACGACGATTGCGAGCTTCTTTGCTTCGCACTTTCTCATTTTCCGCTTCTAATTCCGGCACCTTCGTACGTGTCGAGTATTTTAACGCAGAAACCGTGGCTGCGTTTCGAAAATATATCGAAGATACGTGAATTTTGAATACACGTATTACTTCATTTTCAAAAATGAAATACTTTATACTCGAAAGTATATATGTCAAATATTTTTATACTCGAAGCTACAATTTATATCTAGGTAAAAGATACGTGCAAATACTTTTTGTACCACTGCATATCGTCGTCCGTCTAATTCGTTAATTACAATCTTAAACGGTTTACATTATTTTAGCAAAGTAACACGTAGGTTGCTTTATCTGTGTATTTTTACCAAAAAGTTATATATACATATGTACACTATACGCGTAAGTCTTATACAACCGAAATTTATATACAACGTATATAAGAACAAGCGAAATCGTTGAAACTATAAAAAAAGAAAAGTAATAAGTACGCGACTACATCCCTTCTCATCGTTATAATGCAAATTTTTCATGAATATAATGTTGAAAACTATTCTTTAATGCGTATCCTACGCATAAATAAGAATAAGGTAGAAACACAAAATTTGTTCGACTATTTCCTTGGTAAATTTTACATTACGCGACTAAAGGAATTATTTACGATTTTACAACTTCAATCTACTTTGATAACCGTACCAACCAACTGTATCGAGAGTGCCATAGTAAGTATGTTTTGATTCTGAACATCTCGTTACTCGAATTACTTAAAAAAGGTAACAATTTTAACTCGTTAATACATTTCCGAGTACGATTCGAGTACGCTAAATTTCCATCCATTACATGCACGAAGAGACGACTCTGGTGAAAAAAAAAGTTTCAAATTGCCACAATGGTTGTTTACCAGAGCTGTAAATTGTTTACCAAAAACCGATTTTCATTCCGGCTATTGTTTTTCCCACCTACGATCAGGCACGACCCGCTACAACGACGTCCATTGATTTTCGCCGTTGTGTTGCTTTAAAATTTCGCGTATATGCAACATGATTTCGCTGGACGTTGTTAATTGGCGGCTTAAACGAGTCGCTTCGTTTCGTCGCGTGATACCAAAATACCTTTGTAATTAGAATAATTGGTGTACACTTTCGCAAAGGATTATTCTTTTCACTTCGTGTGAATAATTTTAAGGTCTCTATGCATGTAAATTGTGTGACAATTTCTGCTACTATAAAAATGACTATAAAAAATATTAGCACGCTACGTGGCAGAGTTTCTATGAAGCGTTACGTTTATTTAATACGCGATTCCGCTTTAACGAAGTAACTCGCTTTTTATAAGTAATGGATTACGATCGCACGTGGGTACCGTTTTAAATTGTCGAAGGGAGAAACTGCGGTTCGCGGAATAGCACTGGACGTTCAAAGATGACATGACGATGAAATTGTTCGAAGTAGTACACCTTACAAAAACCTGAACTCGGCGTAAGAAACGAAAGGCCGCGGACAAAGTGGAAACAACAAAGTCAACTAGGTATAAAATGCGACTGTAGATCGTGTAACGTGTAACGTTCCTTTTTCTCTTTCGCGGACGAGTAAGATACGTATGTAATTGGAATTACGAAAAGACGCGCGAACGAGAAGGAAGACGTATGCTTTGCACGAAACGCGGTTACTTCGCTTACCCGTTAAATCAACGATACCTTTTCGCTCTTTACTACGAACACGTTGATGATATTTTTAGCTTTTATTGATTTGAACGAAACTTATTATCGACCGTGCAATCTTACTATCAGAGAGATCGACAAATTCCATGCGATTCTATGTGACGCAACGTAATAGATCGTTGCACGCGCTTGATATCGGTTACAGCACGATAACGATAAAATTATATCCATTTACTTCGAAAATACTGGCATTTTAAAATTGTTTCAAGTAAATATTTCATTCGTATACATATTTTATGTCGATATATAGATATATAAAAAAACTCATATACAAAATTATGCCAACTAAAAGTACAGAAAAAGTTTAGCGAATCCAAATTCGAGCCTTCTCAAAATTAATAAAGATCTGGAAAATGTAAGGAGATAAGATTTCTTCGTCGTTTACTTTTTTATTTATGTAACTGCTATTTCAGAAAGGAGCATCTTTAAAACTCAGTATATCGTCGATGTTCCCGCGTTATTTTATTTCGAGGCTGAACATGTATTTCTCTTTGCCTTCTCTATAATTTTAGAAATACTGCCCCGTTTAATATTAAAATATTCAAAATAGTTAAATATATTGTTCGCGATGGCAGCAACGTCTTTGCTTCTACAAAACATAGTCGACCGTATGTTTGGACGTAAAGGTTTATTTTTAGCAATTTGCTTTATATTAAAATGTTCCCGTCTGATCATAATGTGATATTAAAATTTGAAAAAGTCAAGGGAAACGTACTTGTTACGTTTTTTCTATGAACTTCAAATATACTATAGCGTTTCCAATGCATTTTGTAACTGGGGAAACGATAAAGATTTAAATTAAAATTATCAGCACCTTCGTAAGTAATCGAAATAACAATGTAAAATCGAAAGTACTTTACTAGTGCAATCGCTCTTTGAAATGACTTTTTATGTAAATAATTCTTTGGTAAAAGTTTGATGGATATAACCATAAAATAATAGAAAGGGAGCAGAGATAACGTAATTGAAGAAATATATTTTTCCGTTCTTCTCTTTCCGGAATTTCCTCGACCGTGCTCGTCCACGCTTTTTCCAAATGTCGCTTTTTAAGCGTCATCGTGCTCTGTCGGTACACTAGAAGCCAGCGTAGTACGTCAAAGGCGGCCGAGTCGCGCGCGAATACATTTTTCAACCTGTCTAATTATCTGACTCTTGAAAGTCCGACAGCATTCAATTGGGCTTAAATTTATTCGGTAGACAGAATGCTCCGGTAATTTTTGATAATAAAAATGAAATTCGCTTAAAAGAATCGTCCCTACGCCTGTGCAACGATAAGTAAAGTTAACGATACACGCTATTGAAATTTATATATAGATTCAGACATTTTTAATACGATATATTAACATTCGTAACTTTGTATAAACAACTTTGATATATATTCTCATCTCATATACACTCTCGTCGGCATAATATTCGTTGCAATATTATTTTATTCTGTTTCTATTTTATAATGTATTATAATGAGATTAGTTTTCACATAAATGTATTCTATCCCAGATCCATGTATTGGTTGTAACGAGAATAGTGTTGTCAAATTCATTTCTATAGAATTATAGACGCTTCATTAATCAATTATTATTATACCGCGTTACTTTCATGGACTAGATTCTTGAATTTCTAATCGGTAATTTGCATTAGAGCTTGAACTTGATAGTAGAGTAATAAAAATTTGTTAAGAGCATATTTGATAAATTGCAAATCATGAACGTTAAATGTCTCGATAAAGATTTAATTATTAATGATATAAAAATTAATATTATAATTAAATAGATTATTTCCTTTTTTAACAATATTCTTTCATTTCTTCACCATGTTTGATAAATAAAAAGTGGGTCGGTGAAAATTGAAACACGACTTCCGATGCTTTTGTACAGTTTCTATGTTTTACCTTTCTTCGTCCATATCTTTTTTTTACTCCTTCGTTAAATTGTTACGTATCTACCAAATTGCAACGTTCGATAATAAATTCCATCCTAATAGATATCGCTTTCTTTTTATTAATAAATATACCTGAAGGAAAAAATATGTTACACGTTTGTTTCTGTCATGGGAAATCGAATCTTAGGCGTGAATAGTTTTGTAGATTTTGACACAAAATATTAAGTAATTCTACTTTATTGTATAGAATTTTCTAGTACGTGTCCTAGATTCCTTCTTCTATTTACGCGGTTGTGCGAAACTCGATCGGTTTAAAGATCCCCAAAGAAATCTTCGGAAACGTCGGTATTGAATATAAACTACCTTGACGCGTGAACTTTCTCGATTTACGTTTCAGTTCAGACATCTTCGATTCAATTTACATAAATTATTGTTATTATCGTTATTAACATATAAATTTTATATGCTCTATATACCATCGTATAACTTTAAAATTACGTACGTGTGAATTAAGCTACGATACGGTAAAGTTGTTTCTTCGGTTCATAGTTTGAACAGAAATACTCTGCGCATTAACCACAAGTTAATTAATTGGAAGAATCAGAGTACGTTCGTTTAATTAGAAATATTCTTTTAGCATCTTTGCGACAAAATTTCTAGACATTTCTGAATAACTGGCAGGTAAAAATACGTTGGAAAATGTTCTATCGTATTTTCTATTACAATTACGATGTAATAAAACGAATTACAGATATCGATAGATTTTAAAGAAATTTACCTTTCTTTAACTTAACGTTATATCTAATATATCGATAACAAGTTTGAGAGTTAATTTACACGATATATACGTATAATTAAAATTTGGTAGAGTAATGACGTAAGTAGATCGTAAAATTCTTACATAAAAAATTTGGGAGACTTATGTAAGGAGAATCTTCTGAAAGATTTAAGACATCACAGTTCGTGCATAACGACTCGCAAATTTGTCGTTTACTCGACCGTCTAGAAACTTTTGCCAAGTTTTTACATAGAGTGTAACTTCTTTCTTGCAGCTGCGGCACATTCACGCATTCGCACATTCTCGTGCTTCGTCCGTTGTTCTTCGCTGCAGACTCACCCGGTCGGATGGATAAATTAACCGTTTAATTTGCGTTTAATTAAAGTACCACCCTATTACCCTCTCCAATAGCTATCATAACTAATTCCGCGATACCTTGTTAATTCTTAATACGATTATTCCACGAGTGAATATACGATCGATCAAGTTCACAATCACTTTACTTTTCTGAATTTTAATATTGTTTCTTGTTTTTGCGTTTAAGTTGTATTTAAGTTCCAGTAAAATATATGTATGTATGCGAGACTACAAATTGTTCGACGAAATAAATATTTTGTATAATATAATACACTGTATCGAAAAAGGATTTTTCCTCGGAATTATGTATTGTAAATAATTAACGGTAAATGTATTATCGCCAAAATAACATTTCAATAAAATACATACATATTCCAAACTGAAGAAAAATTTTTTCTAAGAATCATAAATTGTATATGGTTACGCATGTATTCGTTGCTATTCTCGAGTACTACATTTGATTCGATTATTTAGTTTCCTATTAATATTCTTTGACACAAAGGTAGAAATAAATGAACGCTAAAATACAAGTAAATACATAGATAATATAAGTAATAAGATGGTTTTAAGATCGTTTCAGACTTTGGCAATTCAAAGATGAGATCTCTATTCCAATTAAAGGACTTAATAGCTAAACTTATACGCGTCCCTCTGCCGCTATATATTCTTAATTATACGTCGTAAACGCAGTTAACTTCAGCGAGTCAATTCGAATATTCTATATAAGCTTTACGAGGTTATTCGTTAAATCTGAAATAATGACATGCACGGAATAATCTCTGATTGAAAATACATTGAATGAACTTTGCAAACTTTGCATTGATTTTTTATTTTACCTACCGTTCTCTGTAATATATTCTGCGAATAAAATGCAAGGAGATTTTCATTAAATTCCATGTAAAAGTTAATCCAATAATAATAATTATCATTTCGATCATTATAAAACAATGTTCGTCTTCGGAAGTAGTAAAATTTAAAGCATAGACTACATGTGTATGATACATAATTATGTTTAAAAAGTACGATGGATATTTCCTAACCGTTGTAACGAAAAATGAATCTTCGTCAAAAAATTACTATGATACCCCGTATTTAAGTCGATATTATTAATATGGAGTAAAATTAAGATATAGATCATCTAGAGTACACGATTCCGTTTGAAAAGAAGCAACCGATATTTCCAGATATTGTGATAAAAATGAACTTTCATCGATTACTATGTAGTCCCTACATTTGAATTAATATATCATTGCTCAACATTCAGAACGTAATCGAAAACTAATTTAACCGACCACAATGGTCAATATCAATCCTGGCCAATTCAAACGTAAACGCACGACCGTTCCGCACGATTCAGTTTCGTTACCGACATTACCATCGAATAATATTTCACAAGTACGATCCATAGAACAATACGAACGATCGCGAATTAAGTGGGTAATTCGCGACTATTTCAATTAAAACATGCGTAGTCGTCGCAAAGGAGACGCGATAGACACGCAGAGGGACCGGGTGCCCGTCCGACACTTTGGACTTTCACCGGTGTTGATTACAAATTCAGATAACATAACGAGCTAACGAGCGATAATTATCGCGCTCTCCCAGCCGAATCTCGCCAAGCGATTTAATCAACTTCGTACACCTATGTAACACGCGTGTACACAAGTCAAGCGAGCGGACACGCGTTAAACAATGACGTCCTTTAATGGCGTTAACCCGATTGCAGGATTATTATGGAATTGGTCTTATACCGAACTGCAGTTATATTCTCTAAATGGAAAAAATCTTGAATCGACGTCGCTATACGTTGCTACGTTTTCGGGTTAATTTCAAATCTTATCGACACGTAATTCACGTCGGTTGTATCTCATCGCGGTGCTAATGAAGTTTTAAACCGTTTGCCAAGTGTTTAGATGCTTTCGCGGGCCACCGGTATATCCGCTTAATATTTCAATGATCGCTTATCGACGAAAACGGTGGATAAAGTTAATTCTTATTGGAGGACTTTTCGAATTATGACTTTATATAAATTCTTGACATTATTACTACAAATTGCATAATTTGAAACATGAAAATTCGCGAAACGAGTATTTAAAGAATTTGCATATTTAATAAATATAGGATATACACATACGGTATATATCATCGAACAACAAACATATACACACATAATTTGCATGTTCAATATAATATATATATACTGTTCGGTTTGAATAATTAGCAATGCAATGTCTCGCACTACTACTATACTGTAATTAAACCGTAATTTATTATTATCACAGAATCTATATAAATACGAGGATGAATCGTTAAGTTTTCGGAATTGTCGCTAAAAGTTGCTTTACTAGTTATTGTTAGTGTCATTTCGGAAACTTTCCAATCTACTCTCGTACTCGCATACTAGTATATTATACGTATAGAATTCATACGTATACAAATAAACACATAAAAAATCCATATTCGTATCCTGATTATTTAATTATTAGTATAAAATTTGTATAAACCGTTTACGGTAGCTCTATACCATAGCTTTGTAATTAAAACGCATTACGCTATCGTTTAACGAAAATCAAATCGAGCTCTGTCATTTGCGTTGCGATATAATACGAAACGACAGGACGTGATGTATTTATACGACGACAACGTGTGCATATATATATGTATATATTTTTTTTTTCTTTTTTTTACTTTTAAGCGTTAAAGCAAATATTTAAGAATTTCTTAGCGGAAGACCGGACCGTCAATTTGTAGCAACGTTCAGAAATTAAAAAATTTAATCTTTTCTTGAAACTTTTCAACGTGTAAAACTGTTTGCAGCTGAGAGAACACGGCTAAACAATATTCGAGTTCGAAATTTTTGCGAGCTATCTCTGGGGATGCGGCATACGAGCAGGACACAGTTCTATTCTAACGATAAGCGCGCAGCTGTGCGCTACTCGAAGGTTATACAAATGTTTTTTATACTACACAGCGAAGAGAATACCTGTTATTGAATTTCTTTAAATTCATCGTATCGATAAATGTATTTGCAAAGTCCTTGTATACGTTGCTGTTAAATAAATCTTTCTTTTTTTTACGAGAAAACGAAGAATTTCTAAAGGAAACGAGAAATGTATTTACAGAACGTTAAATCAAAGTATGCATTTGAATTTTCGAAACAGCTACATTAGCTACATGAAGTTTTTTCTTTGGATTAAAATTCCAAAAAGATGGATCAGAAGAAATACATTAGAAGTTGTGCGATCGAATCATAGAAATCTGTAAGAAAGTTAATTTTCTTCCAATTCGCAATTGTTGCATTACGGAATTAATTTTTAATAAATTAAATCGAGTAAATTAGGATAAGGATAATCTTAAAAACCATCTGTTTGAATCTACTTCTTATTCGTCATTGAATAAAACGTCTGAAAATGAAAATTACCTACTGAACAAACTCGTCCGTCACTAACCTGTATTTATAACTGCTCATTTGTTTCGATAAAATACAGATTCCTTTTAACTGAGCATGCAATAATTTCATTCCATTAAGGACTGACTGAAATCTTCCTTCCTAATCAGAACCAAGAGATATTGATCATCCTTGGTCCAAAAGTATAGCAAGTATCCAACACCGTAACACGTGCAATAAATTATTGTATGAAAAGATTAAAATTTATCAATTAAAATCAGCGATATATGACATCAACTTAACTAAACAAAGATACTAACACATTAATCAGCCAATTCAAAGATCCTAGTAAACTACGTTCAAAAAATTGTTCCATAGAAAACGTATCTTATTTCGTACTTGCATATAAGCAAAGATTTAACACATACTTGTCGAGTACTTAGTTGCCTTAGGAAGCTGAGTGTCAAGAATTGTATTATGAACGTATTAAAGTCGAACCTCGGTACTCGAACCCCAAGGTTCGCGTTCTAAGGGGAAAGGTGGAGCGTTCCGGTCTTTAAAGTTTTGTTCTAGGTTGGTCCAGGAGTGTAAGTATGCGTTCCAAAAGAAGAACCCTTTGCTGTATATTATTGCTGTTAAGACGAAGAGAAACGTCCATTGTCTTACGGGCAGAACAGTTTCAAATTATTTCCTACGCCGAATATGATACTGAAATAATACTCTGGAACGATGTTTAGAACAATTGGAACAGTCCGAAAGAACTTTCAAGTGTTCGGTTTTCAAAAAGAAAAGGGGGGGGGGGATTGGTCAGAAGATCAGTTTTTAGCGTTTCTGAAAGCTTTCGAAATAAATGATTATTTGCTTGGAACGACATGGAACAGACGTGAAACAACGATAAAAGAATTTTAGATTATTTACGAGTTACGAGCAATTGGTAAGAAATTTCATTGACCGTACGAAAAAGAAATTTCAATAAAATTTATTTGATCACGCTCGACGACACATGAATGAAACTTTCTCGATAAATATTAACCATAGATATTTATATCTCACAATCATTGGGAAATTACGTTAGATTTTCGGAATGAATTTCACGATAAATTAATATGCAAAAAGTATTCACGTGAAATAGGTCGAATTGGAATTTACATAAACATTCGCTAATTTCCAAGCATTATACATACTTATTCCGCGACACTATGTTAGAAAGAAACGTCATGAAAATTTAATACGCGATCTTATAAGTGAATTTCATACGAATCGATTTCAGGCGATGCCAGATAAGCAGGTACATTATAGCGAAATAACGTTCCAGTTGCATGCATTAATGGGCCTGAAATTACTCTTTCGTATCATGCAAATTGTTTTGGATAGAGTACTTTGGAATAATCGAAATTAACGCCACGAATGCGCTATAGTGTATTCCTTTGAATAATTGAAACTGTACCGTTGGCCACATCATGAATTGTAAATATTATCTGCGACCCTTCGAGGCATCTTGCGCTCTATTAAGTACGGTTAACTAGTGTTTCGAGCAGAAGCGTACTATTAACTACAACTTAGTTGGAAATGGCACTTGAGTGAACTAGAGACAAGAAACGACGTCTATATATATATATATATATATATATTCCCACATAAAAATTTTAAGACTCTTTTATTTTTGATACAACTTTAACATTTCGTGACTATGAATTTTAAATTGCATCCATATTTTAGTAAAATCATTATTATATTACTCGATATCGTATACTTCGCGCGTCATGTAATAACGTTGCAGTAATAATGTTTCCAATGTTGCAGCTGATATAGTGATTCGTTAAAAGTATCTGATCATGTATCGTAGAAAACTTCAATACGTACGCTATATTATGCGTGTTACAATTATTACGCGTGCGTTTTGAAAGTTAATTATCACTGTTAAAATTCGATAATAAGTTACTAAAATTATACCATCGAGTTTCCAATTACATTTTAAAACAGAAGTACGCGTTAGTATGCAATTACACGATTTCAGCGTAAACCAATTAATCGATCGATAGTTAAACAAAGAACTGCAGCCATAATAATGCGGCATTCTGGGTAGAATTTTAGAAAAGAATTTTACAACTTGCGTCATATACACGTCGTTCGAGTTAGTTACACTTTCGAACGTGAAATCCGAAGTAGATCGCGTAAGTGGTCGAAAATGACGAAATGTACGATTCGTGACGTACAGGATATACACATCTACTGCACGCACATATTGCGTTCCAGAAAGTAGTAGTAAGTTGCAGACAATATTCCGTTAGCTTGTGATCACTCTTATCGCGGTCTTGAGACGAAGAAAACGTATAAAGAGATAGACAGAAGAAAGGAAAGAAAGCACAGCACAGGGTAAAAGAAACGCCAACGTTACGAGAAAAAGATAGGAGATAGTAATAAACAGGGGGCAACGGGCAGACGAGGAAGGAGAAAATGAAAGAACGAGGGGCCATAATACGTAATAAAGGAAGTGGTCACGAAATAAGGGAAAATTGTGTACGAGTTACATCCTTCCGGGCCAGTGTTATTCGTATATTCGTTCTGCTGATATTTTCTGTCATCCTGCGTGAACCAACAAATGGAGTAATAATTTCAATAAAACGAATTATTGTACCAGAGTAATTAATGAACCTGAGAAACGGTCGTTGGTTCGATCACTTTTCAGTCCACGTTTTAAATGGTAATTTACATTGTACGATGTATTATGGAAGCGTTGGAGATATTTTGAAATAAAAGTTGTAACAAATCAGAATATCAGAATCGGAACAGAATATAAATTACATCGATAAAATTTGATGAAAGATTTTCTTTGTTCGTAATATCATTTTATACGCGTGCTATTATTAAAACTTAAAAGCTACCGTGATATTCGATCTCGGCGAGTTATCGTCCAATTGTATTTATTTTTCACGCGGTATCTTATACGATGCAATGCGGTGCAATGCACGATAAGATTATACGCGTATAAGATTATTACAATCACGCTGACAAACACGTTATAAATAATTTTCTATTTCAAGATGATTACCAGAAAAATTTACTTTTTCTAGTTTGTCTAAATAAATTGATTAAATAAATAATAAGATAAATAAATAAATAAATAAATAAATAAGGCAAATACTAATGGACGTTTCAGGCTTGTATGGTGAAAATGACGAAACCCACTAATTCTTGTATATTGAACGGTATCGGTGTATGCAAATAAATGTTGGCAACAATATTTGATCCCCAACGTAGAGCACATTTAATCGAATTTACATCGTTCCGAGCAAAGGACATAGTAGTGGTTTCGCGAGTATATTGTTAAAGTAAATTACTCGTGATATTAGACAAGAAACAGAGATAGAAAGGAAAAAAAGTTTCAACGGTGATAACAAAATTTCGAAATTACGTGTCGGTAAGACGCAGAAAATGAAGTCAACTCAGTAAAATTGAATTGGTTTCGCGTGGAGTAAATGAGTATTCTTTTCATTAGTATAAATACCTATTAGGTTTCAACGCGTGAAAGTTCAATTTAAACCTTCTACATTCTGTACAATTAGACTGTATCAAGTATAACTTGCTTGTAATATTCAAGCTTTATTATAAAATTGCTTATCGTGTGTATCTTATTTGAAACATCATTGTATAATTATATTTATCATTATGCATTTAACGTTTAATCAGCTCGTCTATTCTGTCGTATCGGTTGTTATATTAATGGTTGTCTAGTAATTGGTACGTTAGTATGTATGTACATAGTAACAGTAGCTTTTTGCAACTATGTAACAAATATACACGAAATTCGAGATATTTTCCCTCCGAGTTTAATCCCTAGCTGGTACTCTCGTTCGGAACGACTACTATAAGTTAAATTAGATTTCACCTCCCCCCCCCCTCTCTTTTTTCCAGAATAGACAAGTATTTGTTTAACATTCACAGTCTTTATCGTATAAAATACAAGATATAAATTAAAATGTACTTTAAAATTAAGTCGTTGACTCAACGATTGGTTCAAACTTTTATAGCTCGTCCATAACTCAATAAGCGTTGAGCGTAAAATTACAGCCAAAACAGTACATAAAATTGATATTGTTTTATCAGTTACATATTATACACCGGTAATAACTTTCTCTAACGATATCATCCTTTAAAACTAAGAACGATAGATTTGCGAAAATTGCATAAAATTCAAGATAGAATAGAAATTTTTCAAAGATACTATCATCTTTACCGTATTTTGATCGCAATATACTTGAATTAATGAACTTATGAACTCCGATGAAAAACGAAAGCATAGTTATTTAATCGAACAAAACTAATATCTCAGCTTACGTTCTTCCCACCCGATAGTTCTGAGTGCAAAGATAAACGAAATTGCACAGGAATGCATCGTGTTTCATATTCACCATAATTCTATATTATTGCGAGGGTACGAAAGTTGCTGTACATCGCGCTGAAGGTGTCCTCGGAAACGAGTCGTTACGCTAGTAACCGCGAATACTTAAAAAGATAGACCTTTGAGGAGCGCGGACGTGCGAGCTCGTGCTGTTTTATATGGAAGCGTATAGATCGCGTTGGTTCAGTTCGTTACTCTATCCATATTAGAGCTTTGTTAAAAGTTTGCAAATAAATGATGTGCGAAGAGCATGTCGTGCAGCGAACCGCCACGGCGTGAACGCAACGATATGTTATCATTCGATAATTCCTAATTGTATGGAAACATACGCTAGATTTCATAAGAATATATAACGTTTCACGTGCATATATAATCATATAAATTGCCATTATGATTAATTGTTAAATTAGCCATACGTGGTTGTCGCATAATAAACAATCTTACAACTGAATGTTTTGTAAATTATTTTCTATTATATAGTTTACTATTTTTTTTAATATCTTCAGCTTTTGTACTATAGAGTAGCAGTATTTATTTAAATAATTATATCATTTATTCGATAGTAGGAAGTTATCTAAATAATTATATTTAATATCGTAATAATCTTCATTTTCTCTATGTGCATGACTGTAAACTAGATTTGCCTAATGTTACTGAATTATTCGTGTTTACAAATACGAGAATAATATTTCAACATTTGCTTATTATTATTGCATTATGCATGTAATAATTATTTACGAATAGAAAGGTAATATTGCATTGACATTATTGTCAATCGTTTAATTATTCGATCTTACTTCTACCACATTGGATCGTAGAAAACTTTTTCTATTACACCGAGTACGTTGAAATAAAATGTTGATTTTCTTTTTACGAAATTCCCTGCAATTGTGCAATCCGATTAACGTTCATCAATTATAACCAAACAATGTTTATTAGATTTTAGTTAGCAATATCACCTTCTTTTTATTTTTTACATTAAAATTAATTGAAATCTATTACGCGTTTAGTCACGATCGAAAGAAACGCGTTCAACGATACAGTTATTTGATATTTAGCTAGTTGATGTCGTATTGATAAATATCGCCAAGGTAAATTAATTCTATACGGTATGAACATCGAAATAAGCAAAAGTCAGAAAATTAATCGAACGTTCTGTATGGTAAATAACCAGATAGAATCAACAATAAGATAATTAGCCTGATACAATACCAATAGTAAATTAGTATAATAAATAGGCAAACGTGATCGTTAAAGGGATTATTAAAGACGAGACGAACAAACGAAAAATGAAATTAATCGAACGTATGCTATAAAATAAATAATAATCGGATATAAGCGCACAATGTTTTTTACAAGACGAGAGAAATATTTGATCATCGACGAATAAAAAGCGAGAGATTTCAAATTAAGGACGAATTACGTTAGAATTATTAACCAGTCTCTTAATACGAGCTGTTGAGGGTTCGTCAGACGGCGAAGCAATTCAACAGAGAATTCAGAATTTTAAATATAACCCTCGCGTTGTATTTCCGTGATCGAATATAATGAGCGTTCGTGGCGACAACGGTGGTTTACAAAGAAATCGTCGACCAGATCGTGCACCCGTTCGTCGCAACACCTATGATTTGCGACGGAACAACCTCCCGCTAGCTCACCCGCTTCATACAACGATGAAGGTGTTCACGACAGTGTGCGCTAACTATACGTTCACGTAACACGTATCAAGACGTGCAGACTCGAATACAGGGTGGATCAAAATTAAGATCGCGTTTTTAGAGAGCTCTGTCGAGAAATCCTCGAATTCTTTCGTCTTTGAAATTTTTCATATTTCTGTTTCTCGTAAATTACTGCTCGTAAGTGTTTTCTCTTTGATTCAGCTGTACACGTTTAAACGTATGAACGATCAGAGTCAAGATTATAAGGTTAAACTTTAGAAACACGACGTGTATTCCATCAGAAAATGCTTTTGCTTTGAACGAAGCGAATTTTGAAGTTTTATCATTTTTCTTTTTTCTACTCGCTACTTTTACTACTTTTTCGCTATTTCTATTCGCTATTTTTATTTGTAATATTTTCAAATATTCTAAAATTCCCTGTGCGATATGATAGCACCGCTCTTTAAGCGTTTGATCATTTTCGTCTCACTATGATCGATATTAATTCATTGGTACGCAAATATTCACAAAAAGTTTTTAATACGTTGTTTGGCTCGTCGCCCTGAGTAGCCTCGCGAACGTTTCAACCCAGAGTCGCTGTTTATCGAAAAGTTATTATCAAAAAATTATTAAAAAAAATATCAAAAGGTTCTAGTATTATCAAGCATTATCTGAAAGGCTTCTTCTCCTGCACTCCTATCCAAAAAAACAAGTCTAACCTGACCTAACCGAAATCTAGTTTCAAAATAGTTAGAATCGAATTTGGGTTGCTTAAGTCCGAGTTACCCGGGTTGTGTAGAAAAAAAAGGTCTCGGCTGTCCGCACTCTGTTAAATGTAGATACTATTATCGGAAAACGATGTACTTTTTCGTAAACATTTTTCGATAACGTTTTAATAAACGGCGACCTGCATACTAAGACCATCGCCGACGTTACTCGGGACGGTAATCTTGACATCGCGTTAAAAAGTTATCGAAATCGGACGTGGCTCCCCTTTTGCGAATATTTTCCAATTCGTGTAATTTACATGCACGTGTTTCGTACCCGTTATACACAAAATTCTAACGGGAATTGAAAGTAACGTTTGAGAATAAACACCGTCGGGCCAGTCGACGGACCTGACCACTGACAACGAGTTCAAGCGGCGAGCAATCAAGTATGTATATCGAACTAAATTAATCTAATAATATAAAGCGTTCACGCGACAAGCAACTTTCTTCGTAGACCGCGCATAATTTTACTGTTACTTTTTTTAAACTCGTTTTCAGTGGGCCTTTTGCGTTTCTCTTTCATTGGTATTGCCGGTATTTTAACGATACCGATCAAGAGGTTTGGATCAGCTAAATCGGGCCAAGAGAATTCGAAACATACTATAGGGTATGATCGGAAGCGTTAATTTCAGAAATGTCGATCCTTTAATAGGTAAATTATGCGCGTCATGGCAATTACGCATCGAAATGCATATTAGTACGAATTGAAAAAGAAAGAAAAAAGAAAAACGTAGCAATTCGAAACTACTATAACGTTGCGAGAAAACTTAATTCTAGCAATTTCGTTTCTTCAACGTTTAAATTGTACATGTCAGATTACGAGGTTTCAAGATCACCCTGTACGAAGCGAAGGATCTAAGCGTACTCGGACAATCGAACGTAGAGAGGCGTGTAGACGCGGAGGCGCGTAGAAAGGCGTAAAGCGGCGGTGTGTTGCACGAGATTTTTGTGGTCGCGTGCGCCATTGCATGACGTCCGTATTGCACACGGCATGCCATCGTCCTTTTCTTACCTAACCGAGCACACGCCGATGTTCCCTTTCCATCGTAGGACCGATATTAACTCGACGATTTCTGACCGCTTCTCGGAATTATGCCGTTTTTCGGGCTAACGACGCCGACCCTTGGATGAATTTAATAACGCACGCGTCACGCGCCTGATACCATCTCGATCGATCGAACACCCGTTCTTATTTAAGGATTTTGCGAGTTTCCAAAACAAACACGATGATGTTTCACGTGATTGGTGAAAAGAAACGCGTGACGTTAATAACCTGAATGCGGATGACGAGTTGAACGAATTGGGTTTTGTTCGAAATTTACGTGCTTTTCGGAAGTTATTCTAAGAAAGGGAGATTGAGATCGAGCAGGAAGACAGGTGTATACGTACAACGCTTTTCGGCCACGTAGATAATTAGGTTACGAGAAATACTTCCTTTTTGCTTGTCATTCAGGCTTTTATGAACAAATAGGGATAATAAGCGTAAATATATTCCTACGAATTATCGATCGCTTTTACCGATCGATATTATCTTTCCTCTTTGGTAGATAATTGAAATTTCACGATTTTCGACGTTGGTTAATTTACAAAAAGTGCGGTCGACCGATTTAGCTTCCGAGAGGCTCAATTATGGAAATCTCCGTGGAAACATCGAGATTAGAAGTTTTCACGAAGGTAAGTTTTAGCGGAATTGTCGCGCGTTAATTGCCAAACGTTTCACGAGTGATCGCCTTTCCAGGACATGTAACTTACGTGTTACAACGTGGTCTCTGGAGTACCGGAGGAAGTGAGATATTTCAGTTACGCGTTACGAAATGTATCGAGAGAGCTACTTATTTCCCGCTAATTTACTATAATAATTTGTCGTCGTTTGTCGTAAATCTAACGAAATGATCAAATTCTATGGTAGTAGTAGAAGTATAAAAATAAAATCACGGAAATAAGTAAACGTTTGATATATTCAAGTTTAAGTTTGTATTTTGAAACGAAATTAATGCGTGAAAGTAATTATATAGCTATCTATCTAATAACTATGTACAAGTGTTCTATGTATTTGCTAAGAGAAACGAATTATTAACTCCGACTCGATATCGATCTTAACACCATGTATACCCACTCGAACGAAATACCGTGGAATTTTTGGTATGCAGATTAATTTTGACTTGGTAATTTTTGGATTCCCGAACACCGTGACTGTATCGAATTTAGTTAAATAAAACATTCGTGAAATTCACGTTTAGACGACAAAGCCTGTTAATTGATCAATATCATTGGCTTCGCGTTATTTTCATTTTTACGTTGTACTTTCATTGATTTCTGAATAACGGTACGCCGTAATATGAATGTTAATGTCAATTTTTCGACTTCCCAATTACGACGATTATATCGAATTACATAAAACAGAATATAATCCCACGAATCGATGAATGAAAGAACTTGTCAATTTATTCGTTCTTAAATAGTAAATTTTCCGACGATCTACCCCGTTGTTAGAATCCCGCAACCTCTTGTTCGTTTCTCAACGAACGTTGCTTTGAAATTTAGCGTTATTTAAAAAGGAAAAGAGGAAGAGTCGCGTTAAATCTTCGTTACTCCGCTGCTGTCGATATCGTTATCATTATCGTTGATTACGCAAAACGTTGAAACGCGATCTGCTGCGGCCAGGCTACGGTATATCGTAAAACTTTCGAACGTATTACGTGTAGCCAGGTATCGGGCACGATCCTCCAAATGGAGTACATGGAATTAAAGTAATCCAGGATGATTCGACGAGAGCGGCTATCATATGTCAGGTGTACGTGTATACCTGGACTTCTACGAAGGACTAGCTGTGAACTAGCCTAGTTTACAGACACTTCTGCGCGCGAGTATGCGTCGAACGTGGGTGCATGACTAATGGAAGTATGTGATTAAAACTTTCGTCGCAATTTCTAGCACGTAAAACTTCCACCAGCCAAAGCGTAGGAAAATTTAAGCACGTTTGTATATATACACACGCTCTATTCCAGGGGATTGTGTTCGACGGTAAGTCGAGCGACGAAACACGTCCACGAGGATTCTCCGATTGTCCTTTTCGCTCCGCTGGCTTTATATTCAAGCCGTAAAAATGCTACGGCATAATTAGAAGCTTTTTTCGCTTCTCCTTCAGTTTCTGCGACACAGGCATCCGTGTCCCTGGCTGGAAATATTTCACGCACCTCGAGACATCGTTGCGCGGACTCGTGCGATGGTTCAATTAGCTATTATACCGGACTGTTTCCGTAACGATAACGAAACCATGGAGACGTTTTTAAAAGAGCAAGGTAAAGGAAAGAAAATTTTCATGGTGCATCAGATCGCCACCGACCCCATTTTCATTAGCTACGATGTTCTGTGGTACAATATAATTTTCATGGTAAAGTTATTTCTATATTGTGACTTTATAAAAGTACATACAAGTGCAACGTACGTACTTGTTGTATATCGTACTATTTTCGTTAGGTAAATTTTTACGTTTTCATTATCACGAAACTTCGAAATTCGTCCATGATAGCTTTTCGAGATTAAATGTTCTGAAAAAAACAAGACAGAGATGAATTCACGACACTCGATCCTTTGAAAACAAGAATATCGCGAACATTTCTAAAACCAAAGATAGTATGTTAGTTGATTAACTTTGTAACGATCATTGTGTTTTCGCGTTTATAATTAATTTCAGTTATGGAAAATTAATAATTCTAAAAAGCTAGACAGCAGTTCGAAATTTCAACGGCACATTACATACATCGTTTCAAGGAGGAAACCGTGAATTGCTCGCAATTTTTCTTCGATACTACGCTCTTACGGAGAGACAAATCGAAGTTGTCGAGAAACACGAACAGTAATTAATTTATTACAGAAAGCTACGCGCAACGTATGAATCGCGTACGCGTGTTTAATTGCTTTGAAATACAAATTCCACGTTTCGAACGGCGTACTAGAATGAAACGGAATGGTGTGAGCTATTTACGTACAGAATTTCGCGCGATGTCGTTGCAATTACGTTTCGCTCCGCTCTCTTTCCCCTTCCATCTCGTTTTCGCCCAATTTTCTCAAGATTTCTCCAGTTCGAAAAAATAATTAGTTCCTCGCACTTTTTCTCCTTTTTCGCGAGATCTTGAAGAAATTTTCAAAACGGCGACGGTAGACGTGCGCTAACTCCGCTATGAAAACGAAAACGCGTCGAATATCGGCACAGATTGGCAAGCTTATGGCTGTCTCATCCTTGAATACGTAAGTGTTGCGCGACATACTGCGCTATATTCTTATTGTCCAAGTATAAGGTATTTCTAGGAAATGCAATTGACGTACACAGGTATAGAAGAGGGAAATGAAAACGAGACGTTAACCGAGAAGTCAGCGCAACGTAAAACACGAACTAAAGGGAAAAGAATCGATCGTTTGTTGTCTGATCGTTATCGTTGCATGCTATAGGAGGAGGTAATTTATAAATGCATGAACTGGGATGAATCTAAACATTGAAACGTGCAGAAAAAAAGGTCAGATAAACGCGCGTCCTACATACCTTACTTTTCGAGTTATATGGATGACTAAAGAAAGCGTTCCAAGTGTTTGCCTCGTGCTCGACACACGCTACTCTATGCTTTTAGCGTGTCTTGAGACCTAAAGCTCGCGAACGATATCAATTGATACGAATCAGGCAGAAATAGAATTTCAGGCAGCCAGTATTTTATTATTTCGAGTTCGTTATCGTTCTAGAGGCGAAAAAATAAATCCTTTCTTCGAACAAAAACATTAACGACAAACGAGAAGAGCTTCTTACACTATTTCTCTATGATTTTCCGGCAACTGTCACAATATTATATAAATTCTCAATGTCCGACTCTGTCGTAACCAACAAACTAACAGGAAAATACATTTTTGACAAATCGCAGAGATACGTGTCTATACTAATTAGAGCTTTTAAAGTAAAATTGTATCGTGCATGAAATATATGTCAAGGGGTTAGATTAGATAGGCTTGGATACAGAATGATTTATACTATGTTTCGATGACGATACATGTCCCAGTTTCATGAAACATTTCTATAGTAGTGCATTTTATTTGCGAAATAAAAGAAAAGTAAGACGCTGCTAGTTGTGTGATTTACTCGAATACGAATATTAATAGGACGTATTTAAGTAATCGGTCGTTTGATAAACTCAAGTTTGATAAAACCGATCGGTTTCGAGTAAACAATTTCTTGTTACAGAGAAAGTGCGAGAAGACGGAAAATTCATTGTCCATACTGATTATGCTGAATTATATGTTTGCGGAAGAAACTGATAAGAAGAGAAAGGAAAAGCTATATGATTATGAAATAATTTCGCTGTAAGCAGGATGAAATTATACGAACGAATCTCTACGTTCTTCGACGCGATACTACCATATACAAAATTTCATCGAACGAAACGTAGCGAACTTCCAATCAAGGAATACATCCCGCCCAATAAATTCTTCTCCGAGTGTCAATCAATTTTCGTATAACCGCAGACCAAACTGGAACGATATTCCTTCGATTCTCCAATAATGTTTAGTCAAAGTAACATTTATTTAAACCTTTCGAACATATTTCATATTTTAAACAAACAACGTCCTAAATATCTTAGAAAATATAAGAGTTGGTAATTAATACGATTTAATATCTCTCTTACAAAATATAAATATAAATCAACCGCGTTTGTTTTAGCGAAACATAGAGCAAAAAGAGATTGACACTTTGAAGAATAGTCTTTCGTTTCTTATAAGTAAGGAAACATCTGACATTGAATAAAAGAATGTTATAGCGTTTCGCCAAGCTTATGGCAAACAATTATGGAAATTGAAATGTAGGAAAATTTGCATCGACGAAAAACGAAACTGTAGCGAAATATTGTCAAACTAACAAACAATGCTCCGATATTATTTATTAGCTACCTGGCTAAGTTTATAACAAATATCTAAAATGTAAAATAAGAAATAAAATATTTTTCCAACCGTCGTGTATAATTTGCCGGTGCAAAAATTATATCCGTCGAAAAGATTAACATCTCGTTGAATCAATATTACAAGGGTTCGGTATAAAACGCCAGATACGTTATCAATATTAATATAGGTCTTGGAAATTTCAACACTATTTTATTTGAAAATTATTCATAAAATCTACTACGGTATAAACAAGCGAAGGAACGCGTTTAATAGAAAGTAGGTGCCCTACCGTAAGCTCGAAAATTCTAACGTTCCTCTTTTCGTTATGTCGCGTAATTTTCACATCGTAGAAAGAAACGAAATTCTAAAAAGAATATAATTCTTTAGAGGTTGTACGAGTGTATAAAATGAAATGAAATCCAAGCAAAATAATTTTTCTACATTTTTGCTATTCTCTATTCTCTTATCTTCTCTATGCTCTTAGAAAGGAATAAGAAAACTTATAATTGTAAAAAAGCGAGTAAAAGTAATTTTTATTAAACTGAACGATTAATTTTACGAAAAAATTTTTCTTTGTCAGCGGCGCTCTATATAAATAGAATTATTAAATATTTTTTTATGGCAAAATTTCACTCATCCAATTATGTAACTATGATAAAATTACGTCATACTCAAAGTGTGGAACTATGCTGAAACATGATTTCATGAGAGTATTATGTAACCTATCTGTTTCCACGGTATAATACTTAAATGGCCACATTATATAAAACTGTGTCACTCAGACGGCCGAACTGGTTACTCCCGTTTCTTGAAAATTTCTTAATTCTATCGAGAAAAAAAAAAAATTAACGTTTAATTTTTTCGAAATAAACACGATTATTCCGAACGAAGTTCATTACTTTGACTCGTACATGTCAATCGCAAGTAAGTTTTCTCTCGTTTCCATTGATATGTATAGCTCTTATAATAGTTTTCGTTAAACAAACTGTGTTTTATATATGGAGAGCGCAACCTCTTTTTCCTCGCTGCTGTGCTCGCTTTTATCACTCGCTGTAACCGTTTGAAGTTGCAATAGAACCTAGAAGCGTCAAATGATTCTAGTTAGCAAACGCAAAGCAGACATCGAACTGTGAGCAATCAAACGGGGAATGCGAGAGACGCTTCGTTGAGCACACTTTCCGGTTCGAATGAAGTTAATGAACCTTAAAAATAATCTTCCTGTCGATGCGAACAGGACGTAAATGAGTTAATAAGCATTTAATAATTTTTATATGTATGTGACCAAACGTCGCCGGATCTTTTTATTTTACGCTTTACTTGCTCTTTGATCAAATTTCGATCCATATAAAATGCACGATTATTTTTAACATTTAATCGTCTTTTCAAACATCCCGCTCGATTTTAGATATTATAGTAACTGTTATTCGTTAGTTTAAATATCGTTAGACGCGCAAAATTGTATAGTTTCCATAGATATTACGATTAATTTATCAAATAGAAGTAGCAAAGTATTTAAATATTTGTGCGAAGGCTTGAAACAAATTGTACGATGTTAAATCGATTAAATAATAGTCCATGGATAACGTCACGACTATGTAGCCGCTGTTTACGAATGTATATCTACTCAGGCACCGATCGTTAATCCATTATCGAGAAACAATTTGACAATATAACGTACTCGAGTTCTCGTATCATTACCGATTACTCTGCGATAAATATGCTTGTAGAACGGATACGTGAAATTTCTATAGACATCCATTTACTTTTACCAATTTCACATTGTGCGTGTTTCGATATTTTTAGCGTCAATAAATAGACGTATTTTTTCATCCAGCGACACTGGGAACTGGTTTCGATAGCGAAAAACAAAACTGCACCAACTTTTCTCATACGAGTTTACTGTTTTATCGTATCTTGCAAGATACGGTACAAGATATGATTTGTTCATAACGTCGTAATGCCCGGATTTACCGAATATGTTGCTCGACTCCTATTGTTACTCGATCCTAGGCTACGCGAAATCTTTGCCTTGCAATTAGTATTTACAAATTTCAGTCTTAGTTTTTCTGCTTGTATATAAACGGGTGACAAGCAAAATCCAGTTGTATGAAAATTAAATCCGGTTATAAGAACGAAGAAAACGCGAAGGAAGGGAGAGCTGGTGGACTTCTATTATCCGGCTGATCCAGTTACCCGGAACGTCTTTTATCCCGTCTGTGATAAATGTCGCCCGATAAATGGAATATTTTACTGTATACGTGACGATAAATAAATAAACGAAACACTCTGAATCACACCTATATAAAATATGTAAGCGAGCTGTACGTTCGAAGTTCTACGCTCCAGTAGAGAGATTAACGCACGTGAATCGCGTTAAATGGCGAGCCAAAGCGCGAATGGAAATAAGTATCGCGATAAGCAAAGCGACGATGTGCGTGCAAGATCGCTTCGTCGAGATCGCACTTGCCGGTGTTCGAATCAAAATAATTATTTTTCCGTCCAAGCAACTAAGATACAAGCGAATTAACAATACCGGCTGCAGACAGCCATATCTGCATCGATGCACGTATAGACAGAAACAGAAACGGAAGAAAAAACAACGAAGCTACAGAGTCCTGAAGCGCGTTATCGAACGAAACAACTCTTCGCTGCGTTTCTCTCGGAACTTGAATCACGCAGAGAAAAAGGAAACGTTTCCACGGTATAATTGCTAAATTGATCGCCCGTAGAAAGCGCGAACGAAACCTTTGGTCGTGTCACGTAGGAGACACAAGAAATCACGAAATTGACGGATCACCGGTGATCTCCACGGGTCGTAGCTGGCACGTTTTGCAAATAAGGTAACAAAATTTCAACTTTAGATACGGTAGTAAAATTTATTGTACGAATTTAACGGAGTGACGGTTCAGAGTGTTATAACAAAAAGGGTGTTGAGTGGCGATTCGGGAGGGTTGTTGTGCTAAGGTTTTGTCCCTGGAGGGGTTATCGTCGGGTGTATATCAGACGCGGTTATTCCGTTACTATCTGGTTATTGTTTCGATAGCTGTGGCATGCAGGATACTTTGTCTACCCTATTACTGCTTCTGAGCGTGTGACAGTGGCGACTCGAAACGCGAAAGATTCGCCGTTAAAAATTCTTCGAATTAATTCTACCTTCTGTGTTAAGAAAGAGATCTGTAAGCGATGAAAAAATTTGCAATTTATGGAAAATTCTTTCTTCGAAAAGCCCTTAAAATTTTGTCAATACGAGCCAGTTACAATTACTACTATATTATAAAATAATAATAATAATAACGCACATCAAACAGAAATAGCATGAAAGAAGCATTTAATGTCTTACTATAAACTAAAAATACTTTACGAGGTGATTGCAAATTCATTACATATAGTTTATTTCATAGTGTGTATATAGCGTGTATTTGCATTAATATAGGTAATACGATAATCGCACTAATAATACGTGTTTGTGTTAATATAATGCGCTGATCTTAATGCAACGCAGGCGACACTTCGAAATAAATTGAATCGCCAGCAGTTGAACAATTCTCGACTAATTGAATCTGCGTGAAAATCTTCAGGTTGTTACGGATAGAATTAGTAAATACAATTAGGTAGATGGAAACGCAACTGTAGCCTGTGGCCAAGCGCACTTCCTCGCAATTATTACCGAGATTAATTTTCCGCGACTTATCTAGTTTAACTTTGAGCTCGTCTCATTTTTCTCGGCGACTTCTAGCAATTGCTAAACAGTGAGTATCAGTTAATCGGATATCAGCTATTAAACACTCCAACGATTAACTCCGCGTAATTTGAATAACTTTGTCAATGTTCTTATCGAGCTTTACTATTAAATTGCATAACATAAATTGGGCTAAACGACGTCTCGTTTCACAACCGAGTTAAAAACATAAAATATTCGATGATTATTTTTATTTCTATATAACTGTTACGTTTGGAACACCTCAAACTGTTATTTCTTTATAAGCAGATCGTAGAATGGCATCGACTATTTCGCATGCTAATGTCTACCTGCGATTGAAATATTATATTCTACATTTAGATGAAAAGAAATTTATTTTTCGATATAAAAGAAGTTTTATACGAAAACGAGAAAGAAGTAGTTGATCCGATCAGATAAGTAGTTTCCGATTAAAAATTCATAAGTACGGTCCGTTTACGCGAGAATGGACAAAAATGACAAAATTCAGAGCTTCGTATCCCGAACAAATTCGAAATCGATAGAATAATGACTTAAATCCAATTTTCAAATCTAATTTCGCGTGGATTAGATGATATTCCGCTTTGAAAAAATTCGTAATGTCAACGCCAAAGAACGATCGACTTGCTATGGAATGTCCCTACAATGTCTTAGTCGGTAATTTCATTCTCTTTACAAAGTTAATGATAGTTTATCTCATTTTTATTGAAATTTACTTTCAAAAGGGCATTGATCGTTCAATGACCAGAATGTATCCTATATTTTGATTCCCTTCTTAATTAGTTCGATGTGTTCTACTTCTTTCAAAGTGTAATATATTGAGAAACTGAATCAAGACGGTAAGAACGTTAGTGCGAAATTAAAATTAATATACTCAATTGTAGGAAAATAAATGTATCTATTCATACGTTATTCGTAATTGGTAGTTTGATCGAATATTTTCATTTTAAAAGAAATTATATTTATCAAACGATCTAATTATACGAATTTGGATTTTTTTTTATTAAATTTCTATTTTCCAGAAGAAAATCAATTCGTCTGGTAGTTCTTATCTATTTTGTAAGATTCGTTCCGACCAAAAGAATTAAGCGGTTTCGTTCAAAAAGTTACTGCGATCTCGATAAAGTTGGTGGGTTTAAATGTTTTGGTAGAAACGGAACGTTCCTTTGCCATAGGTATTCCCTTAATTTTCCTTTTCTCATTTCGATTCGTACAAGAGTTTCGCTTTTATTTAACTACTAACCACTTCTGACAAGCGTCGCTCGATTCTCGTACAATTTTTCCCTATTTTAAGTCTAACGAAACGTCAATTAAATCTTCGGTCGTATAATAGTAGTAAGAATGGAACCGATTACAATTTCTATTAAACAATATCTCTGGTCTGTGATATTTTTACTTCTATTCCACCGATTCTAATATACATATGTATAGCTGGCATTATTGAACTGTCGTACACGAAACGGTACACGTAATAGGAATATCATGATTTCTTGGTAAGAAGTATGGAAACCAGTTAACTATAGTCGGAACGACCTAGATCATCTTCTTGGAATGTAACCTACTGGATCCACGTAAATGTAATAGTTCACAGTTCTCTGTAATGTCGACCCAGCTTCGTAAATGTGGGATATGCATGACAATCAAATTCAATGGTACGTCGTTTCCGTTTTTTAGCATGTTTAGTTGCTATACCTGCGCAGGATCGTACGCTTTCGATAGAACATTGCAATTAATACGGTAGAGACTTCGTTATCCGAAGTAATAATACACGTTGCTAGGGTATTTGAACTTTCCGTATAACTTTACCGCTACGTTCGATTACTTCGTCTTACGAGTTAAATTATTATCGCGGATAAAATAATAAACTAAACGATATTTTAAAAATTAAATATAAATTCTTCAAACATGTTACAAAGTACGAAGATACGAAGATACGTGACTAAATACGTATTAAGTACCGCTATCGAGTCGTTTTTCGGCGTTCTGATAATCGACATTTTACCGCACAATGTTTTAATGGAACGTTACAATTGGGATAAAATAGGCCGCTACGAATTGCTCGATACCGTCAACCAATTTATGCGTTTCTTTGTCAAAGTCAATTTCATTTTCTTTCCCTTATTTATTTATTTCTTAAGAATTATTACAGTGTATACTCAGACAGTTACTGATTTGTTACTATGACTATTACATACTTCTATAATAATTTTAGAGTAATTGCTTGGAAATAAAACCCTCCGATGTTTTTTCTATTGGACTTTTAAAATAAAGTATATACATTTTATTCATTCTTCTATCTTTTAAAGTACGACTGACAAAGTAAAACCGATAGTAAAGAGATATAATATTTATTAAAAAAATCAATTATGCTAAAGTTGTCATAGTTTTATCTAAAACTATACGTGTTTCAATAAGTTGTATTAATAGTGACTATATAAACCGAAAAAATTTTATCGATGAAATGTCTATTCGTAGAGTATTCTCCGATTTATTTTTAGCTATAAGTGTCCCGTAAAAGTATTACTCGGATAAAAAATCTACGTTGTTCGAAACTGATCGTAAGTATAAGATATATATCTCGTGTCTCCTTTACCCTATCCGATCGATTATCTATTCGCAGTAATTTTATCGGTACTGAAATTTTAGCTGCGATAATCTATTTCGTGCTATCCGTGTAAACGTAGGAAAGCTCGTCATTTCGTATAGAACAAATGATAATGATCGAGTACACTTGTATCAAACCTCGTTGCTAAATCGCAGACAGACTGAATAGATGATACGATATTTAGTGGAGCTCATTATCGCCTCTCTCAGCTAAACGCGGATATCGTTCAGATTATGCGGGACTGAAATTGATCAGCGCTCTCGATTTATCAGAAAATGTTCTACGAATATTCCAGGCGGAATAGAAGATCACACAGGAAAACAATTTGCTAAATCGAATAAAAGAATTTCAGGTTAAAAATGGGGAATCGTTTTCTGCATGAAAATGCGATGCCGAAGGTTCTTTTTTTTTTTTTTTTTTTTATTTTCGAAGGTTTTCGAATTCTGTGCACATTCTTTGGCCCTCCCTTAAGCTTCTACTTTAGGGATAAATACGAGAAGATATTTTTTTTTTTTTTTAGCAGTTTACATAAGGGAGGAATTTAAATATAACATTTATTTTAGAGTTAAACATTCAAATTCATAGAGTATACGCATTTTATTGCCAATTAATTCGTTTTACGAGGGAAAGAGGTATTATCCGGAGAGACGTCTTATTTGCAGGTGATCGGATAAAAGTTTCTTTTACGTTCAAACTTTTTTTTACTAATAGACGAGAATCGCGTACGACGCGAAATTACAACATAATTTATATTTGTAATCGTATTTTATTTCACGAATCTTCTATTAATCGTGAATTTGAGAAAAAAAAGTATACAAACTCATTTTTTAAATAGTTTCCAATGAACGAATCGATTACCTCAATCTCGAGTGGAATTCAATCGTAGAGATTGTTCGAACTCTACGATTGGGGCCGTAACTTTAGAAAGACCGCAAATGAAGTAGAAACTTCTTAACAAAATACGATCGCAATCAAGACGATAAACCGCGTCGTGTTTCTAACCCAGCAAGTTGTAATACGCTCCTGATACAAATCTGTATTTGTTTATCGTTATCGTATACTTGATTCTTTCGTTTTCATGTACTTTATAATTTTTTTCCCAGAAGAAATAAGATAGTACTCGAAACGACTAACAATGATATTTACATTCAGCGAAAATATATCTTTACACGAAGAGATACGTCGAAGAATTAATATGTGAGATCGCGTAAGATTTCTATTCTTTATGATTCCTGTTTAAACTTATGAAAATTAACCAGACGAAAACTATATGCGAAATATAGAAATTATAATTTTGTAAATGGAAGAGAAATGATACGTTTCGTTTTCGCTTATTGACGCAAGCATATATTTTATTCGCGTGTCTCTTACCATAGATGCTATTTGTTAGGTATTTTATTCTTGTCATATTTTATGGATACGGATGGATATGTTCCTGAACCTAACCCGTCTCTCTGGAAAATATCATTAGTAACTTGCAAGACTGGGAATGTTTCTGGCTCGTGATATTATACAATTGCGATTATAGGTCAATCTCTATCGATAGTGTCGTTCCAAAACTTTTTGAAAATATTCTCACCGAAAAACTTTATCTAATGCTTTCTCGTTCAACTTGCGACGGGCAACATGAATTTCCGCATGATAGATCTACTTCCACCGATTCAACGATCTTCTGCAAGTATGTCGCCATTAATCTGAACGTAAATCTAAGGTCGATTCTACCTACATCGATATCAGGAAAGCTTTTCACGCTGTTGATCGTTTAATTCCATTAACTAAGCTTTGGTCAATAGCCGTTACAGGTAACTTGCTACCTTAGCTTAAAAGTTATTTATCGGACCGCTGCCAGGATGTTCGCATCAGCGATACGTTTTCATCACCTATAGCAGCTAGCAGTCTGATGTCCCCCAAGATTCGCTCCTTAACCCGTTTCTTTACCATATTTTTATAAACGATATCGCGGAAGTTTTCTCGCCTGACAAATTTCGAGATAAAACAAAATGCGTAACGCGATAAAATCGACATGGCTTCTCTTTCGGAACAAATTAACCTGTGTGCACCGTTATCCGTCGCTCGGAATAACACGATGTTACGTATTAGGAAGATATCGACATTTTTGCCGTCAACCATCAAACTACGCTACGATTCATAAATTAGCAGATTGGTACACGGAATACGTCGACCGTTTCTCTGGACGCTTATCCACTTTTCAAACGTAAGTAATAATATCTTTCTCCCCTTCTTTTCTCATTCCATTTGCTATTGTATTTCTTTCGCGTTTATTATCGCGCTCGTAATAGTAATATAATTACCACTTATTAACAATATTGTTATGTATTAGACAGATAATTTTGTTTTACATCGTTAATATTATTTTTCATATTATTTTCATATAGAAGATAGTTTCAAATAACAACCAAAGTGGGCGTACAACGTAACAACTAAAGATTCATGATCGGGAAAGAGTCCAAAAAAGCAAAAGGACCATCGATGAATCATAGTTGACGAGAGAAAAATTCAATACTGTCCACGATCCTCTCACGAAATAATCACAAAGTCGGGATTAACGTCCCTTACGCGTTCTCCCGTTTCAGATCCGAAAATCCTGTGCTCTCGGACCACGTACCAAAAATTTGATCGCACAATCACGGTAACAGGAGAAATCGGGCCATAGAAACTTAACGGAACGCGATAATAATCAGGGCGAGCGTCGAAGCGCGACGCGACGCGCGACGTGGCGCTAGCACGTGCACGCCGCCATGCCTGGTCGATGATAAAAATCCTGTGAGTCGTCGTCGTCATCGTCGTCGTCGTCGTCGTCGTCGTCGTCGTTGTCGGAGGGTTAAAATCAAAAGGCATGCGCTGGCAATCGGAGCACAAAGTGTGCCATTGAGATTTGTAACGCCTGACGGCGCAGCCAGACACGTCGAGGGCGCTGTTGCGGTAGCCTCTTTTTTCCCCGGTTTCCCCATCCCCCCTCCCTCTCTCGCTCTCTCTCTCTCTCTCTTTCTCTGCACCCTGCGAATCACCATCTACATCCCTGGGATCCAGCAACGTGTACGTCACACCAACCAACCAAGCCAGCCAGTGAGTCCATAAATATGCATTCCATTTAATGAGACGGGCATAGCACGTGGAAGCACAGTTTCGTAGGCGGATGCAGTTACGTTCCGCGGACAAGCGGGTGTGCACACGAGAACGCGACATAAAGCCATTGAATTCGCGCATCGTGGCATGCGCGCATTGTTGCGCTACTACCGAGTGTAACAGTCGAGTGTCTTGAGTGTCATCGAGATCCTTCTGTCTCCCAACCCGCGCGCCCACGTGCGACACTCGCGCGACCGCCAACGATCATCATTCAGCTCTAGTGCTCTGTTACAAGGAAAAGACCCATTGTGATATTTCCCTGTTACAATTTCGAACTTGCGAATCTCGACGCTGCCGTTTCTACCAGTCTCATCCCCTAAATCTTTGCGCGAGCTATGGAGCGCCGTAGAGGACCGTCACGGAGAACCAGAGGGACGTTATCACGCGCGTACGCCTCCCGATTCGCGCGAATCTCTTTGTACGTTGCCTTAAACGTTGCGTCGAAATGCCCTCCTTCGTCAAAGTAAAGCACCGATTTCTAAGCTGAGAGAATCTGTTGGTTTTACGTTACGCTTCAAATGTAATTTGTATCGTCACGATCCTGGATTCTGTACAAACAAACAGCAGCACAGGGGAGGAAATAAAGCACATTTTCTACTTTTGACAGGGAAGCTGTTTTAAGATATACTACTACGTCGTCGATCAATCTCGTATCGACGATTTTGGAGTTAAACGCGTATCTTTCCATTCAACTGCCTTCAAGATATTTTCAAGTATTAGTCGTTATAGTATCGAAGATATCGAAGTATCGGTCGCCAGAAAATTTGACCGATTTATCGGACAGTTCTAAAAGGTTTCGATCTTTTCGAGTCTTAACGGGTCATCCTCATTTTCGATCGTGTCGTATTAAAATCCTCTGTCCCGATTATAAAGTGACGTAGAGAGAACGAATAAGAATGTTAGGAGATATCTTCTGTGATTTTTAGACGGAACAATTAAAATTTTACTTTCATAGCAATTATGTTGGCCGTCCACGAAAAACATTTAAACGTAAATAGATACTTAAATTTTAATATACGATCAGATATCGTTAACGAAGTAACAAAATCAAAATTGGATAAAAGACAACTTTGCGGGTTTGATTTGTACGAGCGACGCATACGTATATACGTACATGTTTATTTAGACAAGAATCGTATATTCCGCAAATAAAACTAACGATAAAATATCAAACTCCGTAACGCGACGCGGCCTACCGTTTGATTACAATTTTGCTGGCTCTCGTTTCCCACGAGCTTGCATTTCGTACTGCCACGGATATAATAGGAACCAATAATCTGACATAATTAACGCGTGAAAAACACAAAGACTCGACTCGAACTTTGTCCAATTAAAATGATTCCACACTCGATATAATTAGTATACCGTTCAATGGGAACACTACTTAATACTCTGTGTGCCTTTACGCGAGATTGGAACATGTGGAAAGTGGCATTGTACGTACCATTCCGTCAAGCTAAAATGCTTCGAGTGCCATTCACAAGCTTTCGATTGTCGAAGGTACGGACAGAATAATAAGGATCGCCTTTAATTATGAATTTCCACTTTAAGCCACAATCGATGCGTTCGAAAGAAACGTACCATTAAAGTTGACACAATTCTCCGAGATATAGACCACCGCCGCTCAACAGATCGAGATCGCTTTCAATATTCATGGCTTACTCGAGAAAATAAAATTACGATACAATGTAATTCGTTGTCCCGATATTTATTTCTAAACGTAGACAAATATTATGTATTTTTACAAACGAAATTTTTATTTAAAAAAAAGAATGGATATAATTTCGATCGTTCAAATATCTCGCATCGATATTAGTAAATAATTTCTATTCGTTTTTCAGACATATCGATCCGGTTATTATCGATATTTCTAGAATTCCAACTTCGCTATCTCTTATCGTCTACTTATTTGTAATTTATTGTTTTATTCCATAATCTTTAAAGTTTCGTTGCGGGTTACGTTCGTTTACGAAGTAAAATAAAACAACGAAAGTATGGCACGGCGGCTGTAAGAATTTTAATAGAAACTCGAGAAGATTCCTACGAGTTTGCCACAAAGAATTCTCACGAGAAATCTACATTTTCTTCTTCGAATGATATATTTTATTATTTTTCAACGATCACTTTTTCTCTCGAACTGCTGGACAACGTTAAAACATCGATAATTTAGGAGAATTAATGAAATACCACGGGTAGAAACATTTATATCGAATGTTTAAATAAAATCAAATATAACTAAAGAGCAGAATCCAGCGGAAGAATAAAATATTAATTCGTTTTCATATTTTAACAACTGAGAATAGAAAGAAACGTCTACATTTGAATTTTATCATTTCATCTTATCGCATCTCTATTAGTATATACAATGAATAGTATAAACGCGATGTGTAGTATAAACGTAACTGTTCCATTTTTAAATATAAGATAGACACCAAAGCATTAATGATTTCGTTTCATCCTCACGGGTATTCATTAATTTACGAAGACATACAATATTATTAATTATCTTATGAAAAGTGGTTAACGTTTAAGTCGTTATATCATTTAGTTATTTATTCAAGAATCACGTCGAAAAGGAGTCAGCTCGAAAGTTACGTGACTCAAGTTTTTAACATAGGCACAACGTTCCAACATCATTTGTCACTCGAATATCTATATAAAAATAACTAGACGGAGTAGTCGTTGTGATCTATAAATCAACCGATTTAGCTACATCTTTGAGAAGCAATTTCAAAGTCTCGTGACTCCCGTTTTTACTATACGGCGCATTAAATCTTCTTATAATCACGCGCATGCATTGCAGCTTTATAAAAATATATTTTATCAGCTTTGTACGACTTTAGATTATCTATGCGATAATAATGATAATCGCAAGTAGATAATATAGACGATATTTAATAAAAGTCGTTTGGTAGTTCCATTTCTATATCGATATCGTACCTATCAAATAGCGGAAATAAGTCGAAGATGTAAAACGAAATTTTTCGGCTTAAGGCCTGATTTTCGGAAAAACCAGGTTTGAACGCCTTCGGCTAAAGACCGGTCCGATACGTACGCACGATACATTTCCAAATTTATGTTTCTCGCGAACAAAACATCTTACGAAAAGATTATATTTTATACTTTCCACCTACTGTTTCGCGTGCGCGATAGCCCGCACTCTGTATTTAAAATATCGAATGGCAGAAGATTTTTTATTTACTGTGCATAGAATTTTGTTGGCAATTCCGTAATTCTCTTCTCTGAAATTTTAGGAATAAGTTTTCGGATTTAAAGTGTTACTCGTTTATTTCTAAGTTTTTCTAATTGAAACTTTTTAATTGAAAAATTTTATTAAGACTACTCTGGTCGTCAATCGCGTACAGATATTGGATGCCAACAAGATTTACGATAGAAATATTATTTGTTTAGCATCGCGAATAATAATTAATCTTTTATATAAATTTAATTTTGGGAAAAGTGTTGAAAAACTGGTTGAAAGCGTAAATTTGAAACTCGGGGAAGATTATGAAAATTTTTAGAATTGTTCAGCGTTGGCTCGTAAAATTTAAACCTGCTGATCTTTCGTTAAAAAATGAATTAAGAGAGAAAAGCTGGAAGGCGTCGTTAACAATGATATTTGATGGGATATTACTTGGAACAATCTATTATCGTTATTCGTCAGTTAGGTTAAATAGGATAACGAAGAAAATGGACAAATGGGTTCTCCTCGTGGATTAATCAATGTACTACGTGTATATGGAAGATTAAACGAGTGGAGGTAATTACCTCGTTACGTTAAAGAACAAAAAATAGGATCAATTTTTAAATCGTACCGTAATTTTTAACAAAAGATACGTATTGATTTCTTAAAAACGAACATAATCGTCGTGACGTGGAATCCACACCGGCTTCGTTCGAACGACGAAATGGTGACTAGCGACGAACATAGTTGTCATACATAAGCGTATACGTGATTACGAAAAAAAAAGCAACATTTCACATGCATCAACCTGATATGTTTCCCCCAGATTATTCTTCCGCCCAGTTGTCAAAGAGCGATACTAAGCCTGATCCCTACCGCAATACGACCTATTTAAAACGACATTCTGTCTCGATAGCTGAATTTACAGTATGAAATCCAAGGTTAAAAGATCACATTATGCAAAACCGAGCTGGATGAGCCACGATTATAGGAGATAGCAAAGTTTGCTTCGTTGATAGAGATCGAAACGAAGTTGCCTGACGCGTACCTTGGAACCCGATAAAACGCGTAATCAGTTTTCCCTCATGTAGGTACGTCGACACGTTAAAGTACGTCCTCGTATCGGGCTAACTTTCTTCGTAAACTTCCGCCATTTTTCCACCACGTCCACCCTTTGCTGCCTGCCTTTCCATCCTCTCCCTCCTCTCTCTCTCTCTTTCAAACCAGCGCCACGACGTTCCACGGGTGTTGATATTATTGGCATCGTGCACAATAATTACAAGATGAGTTGTGGGTTTACTTGGTCTTTCGTGGTGATCGATCGACCCGCGATCCTCTTGCGTTGCACAGGAATTATTTCGAAGGAAAATCGAGCCTCTGCCAATTTCAACTTTTAACAAACTACCACGCCGCTCACGTTTCTTAGAGCAACTCGACGAACGAAACTTTCTTGCCACGAATCGGCGTGTGACCCGCGCGAACAACGTCCTCTCCGCTATTAAATGAAATTTTAAATCTACAATTTCCTTTTTTCTCTTTTCTTGTTTGTTTGTTAAACGTGTTTCCATACAGCTGAATGTTTACGACGATATTCGCGATGGTATGTATGTTCGACGAAGGTATTAGGAATGTATGATTGTGCGAGTTACGCGGTATACGGCTTGGTTGAAAAGTATAAAAATATTTGTTCGAATATGAGAAATTTCTGCAAAATGTTAATCACGAATTTATCATAATCGAATCTAAATAAGCTGTTTGCAACGATATAAGCACACTAATGATATGTATACGGAATAATCAGAACGGAGTTTGTTAAGGAAAGAAGCGATTTAATATCGATAATTGCAAAGTAAGATATGATTAAAAATGTTACGTGCCATACTTTTAAACGTTGATAACGCGTTGATTATAATCTTTCCCCGTGTTAGACACCGCGCAATTACTTTCTGAAATTTTAATCTCTGCTTATGTACACGTAGCTATCTATGCGGACGTAATTTTATTGTCGTTTTGATCTTGCGATTCAAGATTAATCCATTCGTATTGCGATTAAACAAAATGAATGCCGTTATTGAAGGTAGTACGATAACTAAAAGTATGAAATTATCCAAGATAAATATTCTAAATGTTTATTTCTCCTTGGTATTTTATCGAATACCGACGAATCGTACGCGAAGAATACATTTGTCGTTAATGTATTTACAAATTTCATGCCAATCGATACGTCCCTCGTTGCTGTTTCGCAACATTCCGTTCGCTTGCTCTACTACATTTCACGTTATTAATTTAGTTATACTCTCCTCGCTTTTTAGTTGTTTAATTAGATCTTGCGTAATTTTTTTAAATTAACGTTGCGCATATCCGTTTTTGCAAAGTTACGATATGAAAGCGTACATCATTGCAATTTATATTAAAGCGTTATGAATAGAGTGACGCTGAATATTTATTTTATGTAAAACGTAACGCACAGCGATACGATTAAAAATGTAATAATTTCAACTGACAAAACCCGTTACAATCGTAAAATATTTTTCCAAATTAAACGTCCAATTTATCTAACGTTCAAATGTTTTGCCGTAATTTGCAATCTATCGAAATAATCACTTTATCCATGGTTTTACAAGGGACAGAAACAATTAAAGAATTAAACGTCGCGCTATCAAAGATTTACACACACGTTTTGTTATCATTATTTCAAAGCATAATTCAGGAAATTCTCACTCGCAGAGAATTTCGCCGTTTAAGAGCTACTTCGTTCGGTATTTAGCTTTAGTTACATCGAACAATGAGCACCTCTTATAATCTCGAACGGATTATTCGGAAACGGGATCTTTATTAAAATTTACATAATAGAGATAACAATGGTTAATGTATTAAAAAATTTCTCGGCCGTGAGATACCGCTAGAACGCGTATAAGCAGCAATTTAATTGCGTAACAACGAACTGTTTAAACAGAATTTAATTACATCTGTTACTTCGTTGATTACTCCGATCTTTTGTTTCCATTAAAACTCTGCCTAACGTTTCACGGTTCGACAAAATGATTCTCACTTTCAAAGTTTTTAATTAAAGCACCCGCGCCAGCCCCTTACAGGCATTAATTAATACATTTTTTTATTTTTCAATTATTCCTCGGGGACACGGGTGCATCTTTCGTCACCTGTGAAACAACTTTCCTCTCGCTGTTACGAAATTTATAACGAAGTATTCGGCATAGAAACTAGCGACTCGAAATCAGAAGCATGACGAACATCCTTCAGACATCTAATATTATACATACATACATATTACATATTAATCCATTCGTTGTTTCTGAAACACGCCAGTCTCCCACTCGTATCTCTTTCGTCGGAAAGTCCTTTGTTTTAAGCAACGTGTATGTGATTTTTACTTTGACACGTTTCTCGCTATTTCGCCGTTATTCTTAAATCCTTTTGCAGAGGCGCAGAAACTCGTAATAGTTTTGCAAAAATATATTATAAAGATATCCTATCATAACAATATGTAAGTGAATAGGTTAATGTTGATACATCGTGGATCAGATATTTTGTCATTCGTATACATGTATACAGAGGGTCTTATTTTTAATTCATTCGCGGAATTGTTGCCGAACTATTCGTTGTTCGAAAAGATGTTTCGAATAGACGTCGTTCTGCTTATGGTTTCGGTTAAGTTTACATGTACGTTTTGTTTAGCCAAGTTCTTCCCGATAAATTTCTGCTTCTGCAAAATATCACAAGAAAAACGTTTAAAACAGTCGAGTCTGGGCATTATGATGGAGAGATAATTCTACCTCTTATATTAAGGTCGTATGTACTCCCTTCTAAGCGAAATCTTTTCAACTCCCTATTGTACATATATGTATAATTACTTACTTTAAAATTTTTTTCCGAGTACAATCGCTCGCAAAAGCATAGCAAAGGCGTGAGAGAGAGTGCACGTCAGCACATGCGGGTGAAAAAGAAACTTTACATTCATCCAGACCTTCATCGAATGACATACTTTGTACTTCTTTACCTCGAAAACGGTACCGCTAGGCCTCTCCTCTCTTTTAATACGAGATTTCTAACACAGTTTCACGTCGCACGTTAGCTTTTTAAAAAAAATACCGCGAACATTTTCGCTGTAATAAATAAAAATATCATCTTGTCGACGACTTAGTACAGGAGGATTACGCGTTAAATATGAAAACTCCGAGGTTCAATATCTCGACTTCGATACCGCTAAGCTTCCATAAATTTTAACCACGTGTACAGAGTGGGCCAACATTCAGAGTAGAATTTAAGACATACACAATTATTCTGTTTTATATCATATTTGTACGATATTGTTAAATATTTAATGTTTATAGTATGCGGTTTATGTATGGAGATTAACATCTTTTAAACGGCCTCCATTCACTGCCTGGCAAAGTCGGCTGTTTTTCGACAACACGTTTCGCAACAAAGTTCAATGTCCAAGATTCTAATATTCGAATTTCCGCGCGAACGTTTCCCTTCGGCTCTTCGAATGTACGCGATCTATTTACATGTATCCGTACCTCTAGACAAACCCCGAAAGAACATGACGGTCAGCAACGGACTTGCCACTTCGATAATAAAACTCTACTGTTTTTACGCGTCGTTCCTTAGTGTAACTCGTTGTAATAAATTTCCCAAGTCTCAGCTCTGACATAAATGGACACAAAACGAAGCGAAACAAACAAGAAAGTTATTGCTCTCTCAAATCTTACTCTGAATTTCGGCACACTGTACGTTCTATCTTTTTTAACGCGCAGCTAAAATTTGAAGGAATTCCTAAGAAACTCATTTTATCGGCGAAGTAACTTAAACAGATATAGGATACGTTATAGATTCGTTAGTGGCTAGAAATCGTTACTACGCTGATACTAAACGATCGATTCGGAAAAATATCGATAAATATTAATTCGTCGATTTCATCAGTCGCCGCTTGAAAAAATTATAATTATAACCGTACATACTTCATTCATAGTCATAATCGCTCTCGCATGTTTCCCGTTTGCTACTACTTGCCAATAAATTGTCCGCTAGTATTTCTGCAACATCGTTAATTTCCATGCCACCATTTTCACTAGGTTAGAAAGTCGATACAAGTAACAAATTGCTGAAAAAACTTGTAATTATTATCACTTCACTACCGAGCGAACTATAATTTTCTTTGATTGATAATGTAAAATGCGAGATATCTCGTTAACGCCCTCTAACGATAGAACACGAAGGACGACATATGTATCTCGTTATACAGCCGCAATGTATTAACTCTCTCTTGTTCGAGTACAGACAATTGCCGGAGGGTTATTTCCGACATGTATGCTCTTTAGATCATGTCGAAGGATATATACAATTTTATTATTTAAAGTAAATTCATCGTTGGAAACGAATAAAAAAATAAAATATTATAAATTTTGTTCAATAAATATTGATACGCATCGTTACCGTCTTTTCGTCGAAAACTTAAACTACGAAATAGAGAATCGTTTAAATACCGTTGAATATTGTTTCTGGAGTATTCTGCAGTGCGAATATCATTAGTATCGTGCGAGATACGATTACCATAAAATTGAAAAATAATCTTAAAATATATATAAAGATTACAAGACGTTTACTGCAAACATATACTTGATAAGAAAAAAAAAACTCTTTAAATACCTTTGTGACTATAAATATCATGTATCTTATACGATTTTCTTATCTGTTTTAAACTTTAATAACGTGGTGGTGATAGTCGCATCGTGTAAAAATACTTCTCCGTTTATTCTCAAAGATTTCTATAAATATCCACTGTCGGGTGTGTCAGATATGAAACTAACAAAGTCGAATCTTTTTGGTAACACGTATTTTCTGTTTGAATATCGTATGGAGTATTAAAGATATATTCATTTGCTTCGTTCGACGCTTAAATGACGCGCTTACAGTTAGATAGTAGATAACGACGCTCGATCGAGACTTACAAAGACGAATTGCGCGTAACAAACTAATGGAACGATATCGGTACAAAAGTAACGGAAAGAACGTGAGAGGAGGCGAAAAATCTCCGAACAGCGTTGGAACTTTTAATCGAACGAAAACCTTGTTACGCTGGTTTGGCCCGATTAAATGAGTCAACGAGCGATTTAATTAAACAAAATGCGACAATTATCGTAGACTGAACGGGTTTACGATGCGTCAATGTTTCTCCGCGTGTCGTTCATTCGTCGACAACAATTCATCGAATTATGTAAAACTCAACAGCGAATTGCTGGAATTCCTCGTACACCGCAATAAACCCTAAACACCTGTAAATTAATGAATTGCCGTATAACCGATTGCAGTTATCGATGAAACGTCACCAATTTAATATGTCGCCGATTAAATGGAGACCTTGTCGCAAATCAAAGATCAATTTTCAATTAGTCTGTTCCGGTTGACCGTAGCAAGATAAAACATCCTGCGAGCCGTTATACCGGAGCGAAAACTCGGTAAATTATCCTTACAATATTAGCTGAAAGAAATAACGAAGCGCGTAATGAGTGCCGCTCCGTGCCGTTCTCCCCGCGTTATTGCTTCATTTCATAAATATTATCCGTATGCGTTAATTGCGTTTTGCCTAAGAAGATACCGAGCAGGAAAGCATTAAAGATTTCAGATTAACATCATTGCTACAATTTAAACCGCCGTAGGAAACGCGCGGTATAATACGAAAGACCTGCTTGCATGGCTTACTACGGACAAATAACGCGAAACGATTTTTTACGATGGTTAAAGCGAGTTTCGCGAATTTAATATAATTTTTAATTAACGGATATCGTTTAGGTGACAAGTTGTATCGAAATACCGAAGAAGAATTACCGGTACGGAATTAAATTTCTTAGAATTCATTTCCAGACTTGACTGACTTAAGATTTTAAGTAACGAGGTTCGGTGAGATAGAAATTGCTAACTTAAAGAATCGAGATTCGAAGAATACTAAGAAAACACGATAACAGAGAATTGATGTAAATATGATTCGCGTCTTGAATTCCATTGTTACGTACGCCTGTTGAATTCTTAATAACGCATACATGAGAATATTACGCAGCCATGTGGTAACGATCGGCTCTACGACAATTACATAACTACGGCGATGAACTTACGAGATAGTTCTTTATAGGTGTACGGCGGCTTCGATTTATTACTATGACGTTTATTACTATGTTTAAAGGTAACGTCGCCCACTGGTAAAGCTCCGTTATTTTATAATATTTTATTGATCTATCAAAGCGTATATAAAAAGACAGCCCACAGCGTTAAATCCAACAGTCGCGTTAATTAATTACGAATATACTAAAGAAAATATTCGTTTCTGATACTTTAAAGAGCATGTTACTTTTAAGAACCCGAAAGTCTAGTTATACGAATAGTAACCTTTTAACAAAATTCGCTGCAAAACCTGCGAGCTTTTAATTGATTTTCCCTTTCAATCTCTAAAACGAAGTCTTACTCTTTGAATTCTATGTCAGATTGAACCGGCACGCTATAATTTTTCCATCGATTCACCGTTGAAAACCGAGAAAATCGATTCTTTCTGCTCTATCGCGAGTCCGTCTTGTAATTCATCACATTCGAATACGTGGTTCAATGGGTTCAAATTTTTCTTTTCGAAACGCGAAAGTCAGTTCTCTGCTGGTCAATAATAAAGCGATTTTCGGGTATTGTTTTCGCCTCTTTCATAGTATCTCGTTCAACCGCGTATACGAATATCCGTTTTATCGCAATTCCCAATGAGACTAATCATTCGATCGTAGAAATGCGAAGGCCTATTTTTAAGACGTTCGATTAACCCATATAATCTTGTTTTCGTGTAATAGCCTCGTAACAATACCATCGCAAGGTTCTAATTTGTATATATATATATATATATATATATATATATATATATATATATATATATATATATATATATTGTATTATCGTAGTTTCGACGTTAAATAAACGAACAATGTCGTACGTATATCTTTGTAACGAGTAACCTTTGCAAGCAAATCCGCCATGATTCACGAGATTGACCGACGGCCGAGAAGATCCGACAGCGGCTCCGACTACTAGCGCTTCGCGGGCCAATAAATCTCAATGCATTATCGATCGATCTCCGCAATGTGGCTCGTGTACACGTAACAGAGAGAGAGAGAGAGAGAGAGAGAGAGAGAGAGAGAGAGAGAGAGAGAAAACGCACGTATGCCTCCATTGGCGTTGATTTAGGTAGGATAATATCAAATTACGATTGTAGCCAGTTGTCGGAAAGTCCGCACGCTTGTCTTTGTTTGCTGGCAAGAATCACTTTTAGAGTGGATTACACCAACGTGTCTCGTCAAGTTATTAACTTCCCGTTCCGACCGTTCTCTCGGGGATTCCATTTGCCAGATTTATTTATTCGCCAGTTAAAGGCCGTGAAAAATCATGGATACGAAACATCGTGTTATCTTTCATCCGTACACAGAAATCTAGGATTGTACGTACGCACAACTCGCGCTTGACACGTTTAGACCATAATCTGCCATCACCACCGACGTGACTGGATAGAGTTAAAAGCAACAAGGGTTCACGATCGAACTCTCCATGCTCCCGTTTTTCACTGTTTGGTTTGCGAGTTCTACTCCTTCGAACTTTGTCAACCAAAATATGGAACAAAATGTAAAAACTGACATACGTATACGCAATTGCTTTTAACTTTCCGTCTCATCGTTGTTGTATCAATTATCCGATTAAGAGAAATTAAATTTATAGATTTGTATTGTTATATAGAATTATAGTACTATAGGTATCTGTACAATTTGATCAATCTATGTTAACGACGCGCGAATATATCAAAATATATGAACTAGCAGAAAACTAATAATCAAAAGCGATACTTGCAATTTCTTTGCAGAGATAATACAGTACGATGATACACGAGTATGATTATACGTAATAATAGAGGTAATATATGATATGAAATTTAAATCGTTTATTTAAGTTTTTGTCAATGGCATATTAAAACGATATACACAAATTATCGGATATGTATTTTATATATTTGTCGGTCTTTTAACTATGATTGCTAGGATTAATCGTGATTAGACCGTGGATTTATGGGAAATTTGAGAGTGCGTAACTCTATAGAATAGAGCCAATATGCAAGAACATATAAAATATCCAAACTGCGTTACTCGTTATAATACGATCTTAACGCGATCCAAAATTGGAAAATTTCATTGTCTCGGTAAAAATGTAAATTTGCGTAAATACCCGCAGTCTAATCACGACGGTATATCAATTACGGAAGAACCTTCCCTATTTTATCTGTAGCTCGACAATGAAATGAAAGCTAAAGATAATAAACTCTTTACGCGATAAACCTTACGTGATAAACCAAAATAAGCAATTATTCGCGTATTTTCAAGGATAGTGTATTAAATCGATATTTTTCGACTTTTTGCTAGACTAAATCCTTTTTGCATAAATGCTTCTTTACGCTTCGGCGCAACGTGTTCCCCGAAATTTGTTAAACGCGATATCTATTATTCGAACAACGCTTAGTCCGTGTAGGATAATTTTCAACTCCGTCGATTTGTTATCGACGGTCTGTAACTACCATGCGCGCCAGTGTTTTCACCTAAACCGGCCTGTGAATACCCAATATAAAAACTCTTCTCCGCACGCGCTGCAGCATCCGCAAGATATCATCCGACCACCGCGTTAACAATCTAGCCAATTGTATCCCGGGTACAATACAAAACACAGAAGCTAAATTGCAGCTGGGGAACAAACCGCTGCCAGGGATTACAAAAGCCACGAATCTCGCGGGAATCTATCATCGTCCAGTCAGCCCCGTAATTGTGAAAATTATCGTGACTGGTCTGGACCGGTGTTCGGTAGATAGAAAGATGAATAGACGAGTCCAAGAGTCGGAATGAAAAGAAGAGACGGGAGAGATATCGAAAAGAAAGAAAAAGGGGGAGGAAGAGGGAGGGTGATACGAAAAGCTGGTTCGGTTACTACGTTCGCGTCTCTCGGCGTTGATTTACGTCGGATAATATCAAATTACGATCATGGAAGATTGCCGGTGGTTCCACGTGGTCGACCACGCTCTTTTACCCCTTGGGACCACCACGGCAGGAAAGCCCATTTTGGAAGGAGTTGGCGAGTTAAGGAGCAGACAGCAGGGTGAAGGGGTGGTGCAGCATGCGAATAGGGAGAGTCATTTGTACCACGAAGCGCGAGGTCGCCTCACGACGATTGCGTGCGCCGCCGCTAGTTTCGAGCCTGTCGTTCACACGCTCGCTACACCATCCCCTCTCCTCTCGTCTCTCTCTCTCTTTCCACTTGCATAGATAACTTTTATCCCCCGATTGTCGACCTCTGATTGAATCCTCGTTGTCCGGGACGACCGATTGTTTGACTCTGCTATTTCGCCACTCGAGCCTACGATCTCGCCTTATTTACGAGACTACCAACGTTCGTCGATTTGTTCCACGATGCTTTTTCCATCCATCCTATTAAATCGTTCCGGCAACTTCGTGCCGTTTCCACGGTGCCAAGCATGAACGTTTTTATATCACTATGGATTTTTCTTCGACATTTCGGCCGCGAACACGCAATTGTCTTACGACATCTGTTTCGTTTCTAAGAAAGTAATTGGAAGCTACTTTGGTTCGAATGGAACTTTATACTTGTGGGTTTTTTAACGTATAGTTTTCGAGATTACACTCGCAACGATACGACAAATCGTGGTTTAAAAGCGATACGAAATAATAAGACGAAATTTATTAAGCGAAACGAAGCGATAGTAGTACCGGCGTTTATCATTTAGTCCTTTTTCCTGTTGCCAATTGTATTATAAAATGAAAATTAAATATAATTGTTTTCAAACGCGAATATCTTAATAGCTTCTTGTTCAAAATGAAGAAACTAACGTGTTTTTTAAACAGATAGCTATTTATACGATGTGATGCATCGTTTAAAACTACTTCGCTTTAATTTATCAAATTTTATCTATCTCCTATAAACTGTACGTAAAAATTAAGATTAGCAATGAAAAATGGCAGAAATCCAGAATGAAGTTTCGTAGGTATCTATATATTGTTGGAAAAATTTCTATCAGTCTTTTATTTCATTGCGTCATTTTTCATTGCTTCCGACTTTTCGTTATGTTCGATAACGACTAATAATAAACGTCTAAAATATTTTGTTATTTTAGCGATTCAAAAATATGCTTCTAGAACTAACTTAACCATAATAATAATGATCGCGAAGTAGAATCAAATTCCTCGTTCGATTCGAGTAAATTCTTGCGTAGCAGCAGCAGCATTTATTCTCTCTGGCAATTTGTTCCTACGGATCTCGATAAAACGGTAATCGATCGAATAAAAGCAAATCTATGAGCAACTCCCTCGTCCATCCAGGGGATTTACCAATTTAATATTTTATATCCTTTCAACTTCCTGGGATAGATGCCTTTTATACTCGGTTACCAACCCTTCATTAAATCCTCGTTTTCCAAACCCTCGTTATTCTGCGCGATGAACCGTTTAGGGTCTCTTCATTCACCTTGGCCGCCCTTCTTTCGCGTTTCGTGTTCATCGTTTCCCACTGTCCTCGTAAACCAGTAACCACACGGCTAACTGAAACGAGTTCGAAAGCGATACAAATTTAAGGTAGAAATATTTTCTTTACTTCCTGAACCGTCCGATACTGTCATCTTTAAAGCTTTTAATATAATCCTTTGGTATCGTCCTTTTATACCTAATGGATATGTACATATTGTTAAAGAAGAGAGTCAATACAATAAACGCTACATAATTTTACTGAAGATTATTGACTCTTTTTCTGTTTTTCTTCTTTTCTTATTTTTTTTTTTTTTTTTTTTTTTTTTTTTTTTTTTTTTTTTTTTTTTTTTTTTTTTTTTTTTTTTTTTTTTTTTTTTTTTTTTTTTTTTTTTTTTTTTTTTTTTTTTTTTTTTTTTTTTTTTGCAATCTTCTGGTTTTCGGCGGTTTTCGATCTAACAAACATTTTAAAACACATTTTAAGATGCGGAATTTATCGATTCGAGAGTTACGCGTATATAAAATCGAGCATTTTTAACGTATTTGACAGATTACTTTGACGCCGTATCGGCTTCGTATCGATACTTAAAAAATACTTGGAATTATAAAAATTAAGCTTATCTGGAATCTGTCATATTTTCCAATAAACGTGTGTTTCTTTCTTTACGGTCAACAACTTTTCGTTTACCGTCGCAACTTTTCGATTGTTACTGCCGTATCTACGTAGATTCGTACATATCTAGGTATATCGCTTCGTCATACTTTATAGCCACGTAGGTACTATGTACACAACAGCTTCATCTTACGTTGACACATTCCACTTGTCGTGCAAAGCATAAATACACTTTCACGTTTGTTTACAAGACTGTACCGCCAGAAAATTAAAAATTATTTATTACCGTGATCCCCTGTGTTATAGAGACGCGTTATCAACGTTTCTTTTGAAAATACACGATATAACGACTTGTATGGAATATAATTGAAATAATGCTTTATCATTGTTTCAGAAATTGCTTTCGCGATAAATGCATAATCATCTCTTCCGGTGAACGGAGATGTTGTTAAAAGTTTCATTAATAAAAATGTTCAGGAACAACGCCACATTTCCGCGCTTTTGTCTATCCGCGAATACTTTCTTCGCATCTCGCGCGAGAATAATACATCTCTCCTATCCTGTGAACAATCACTTAAAGGCTTTACATTCGAAAGCAGGCTCACTTTTTCACAGCCGCGAAACTTTTCTTATAATATTTATGATTTATGAAACAACCCCGAACCACTTTTATAGAATTAGTTGGCTAACAGTATAGGCAATCTTTCTTCCATTTACGCAAGGATCCTATGAATAGCGCTCACGTGTAATGAAAACCGCCAACTTCCTAAAACTACGCTACTTTGATGTTGATTCTGAGATACCATCTTTGTTATAGCATTCGTTTTAAAGCACCGCTAAATTGCTTTGTGAAACAGCCTTTGAAAGTGAACCTTTTCTACGATCTTTTGTCTCGTTTGGCTAGTCTTGCTACGGGTTATAGTTTATGCTTACTTCACCATTATCGTGGCGAAGAAATTGAGACGAGAAGGAAGAAGAGAGGTATTTAAATTAACGCTATTCTATTTTAAAATTCTAATCGATTTGAAAGAAAGATTGTTACTGCGATATATCGAGACGAGATAAAAAATTAATTTAGTCGATTTAGTTGTAGATTTACGAGATTATGATCGCAACATGAAACTTATAAGATCGTACATCTCTGACGTAATTATTCCTCGATTATGAATATTTTATACTTTACGTAAAACTGCATCGAAATGTAATTCTAAACTAGAATCTTTACCGTCGTCACTTTTTTGTCAATTTACACGATGGTTTTTCCTTTCTCGATATCGATGTTACTTAATACGATAAATATAATTCTACCGAAGACTTGGAAAATCCTTCCGAAATTGTATACCACCTACTACATGTGTGTACGAATGACTAAATGCTAAGAATTCTTAGAATGACTCCAAGTTTCTTTCTCTTCCATTTGAATTTATTCTTCCTCGTAAACGCGTGCATTTTTATTTAAATATCGGGATAACGTTTTCGCATGAAATGCGCGAGGCTTCGATATAACTACAATACTTGGGGCCAAACAATCTTGATCGCAAAGGGTTTATCGAAATAATCGCTGTATTAAAATATTAACTATAGTTCGAGAAGACGATCGAATAAATTATACGTATGTCAGTTCGTTTGAAAGATGTATAGCGTTTTCGAGACTCGGTATCGTCTGCTCTAAATTTGATAGGGTCAGAAAGTTAAGTAGAGTAATTTTGTCTCGAAGAGTAAAATGCCGAGTTCGAACAAGTATCGGATACCAAAGAGAATTAAATAGAATAAAAAGAGGTTTCGTTTTTTAGCGAAACGACTCGACGTTAGATTTCGGGATATCGATGAAGAACAGATAAAATCTTTTAAATGGACGAAAGTGGAGGAAAAATATCTTCTTTGCCGGTGGGTTCGTGACGTTATTCGTGGGAAAATGTTACTTTAAAAAATAACGCGTATACGATTTGAGGATTTTTATGTCGATAACATTTAAAAAATAGTTTAAATCCTATAAACGTTGCCTTTCAATTTTTCGTACATTTCGCTACGAGCTTTTTAAAACTATCGAATAAATTTAAAAGTAGATCTAACATATTCGAATTTCGAAGCGACTAAAATAACTTTTACACGACTAATAACCGAGCAGTCTGCATAATAAATTCGCTAGCTACGGAATAAATTTCGACTTTCGGTCGAAACGAAGTGAAACACATTTTCATGCTACTATGATCGTTTCAGTGGGTAACGAAACTTGCCAGGCTGTTCCGTTCGTCGAAACAATCATGAGGAAGCAATTCCACGGTTCCTTTACCGAATCGTCGTTTGCTGTTACACGTTTCTAAAAGTCTTAGTTTTAGTATCCGTTCGCGAGAACACTTTGACTCCCTTCTTATTTCGTTCTATGAAAGGGAGGACGTAACGCACCAAGCTTTAAAAAACTTTCATCCTTAACTCGTTAAAGTCGATACTCTCTCTCGAATCGACTTTCGAGACTTCCATAAAAAAAGCTTTGAAAATCGTATTACCTATCGTAATCGACGAAGAAAACGTGGAAACGATTCATCGTTTTTGATAAGAATTATTTCCTTTATATAGGAATTCCGTGAAATTTCAATTTTAACTTTGGAAATGACCAGCGTTACGTTCGCAATCTTTTACGTCAATCATATAAATCATTTTGTTTGTTCGCGTACGTGCAACGGATGATGCGATACGTTTAACGATTGATCTATACAACGTAAAGATAACTACAGATAATATAAACTAAATTAACAATTTGTTAGAATAGCAGCATTTTAAGCTCGATAAAACTTTCTTTTTTATCGTCTTTTTCTGCTTAATTTTATTTTGCGCGTCGTATACGATATATTATACGCAAATAAGTAGAATTTATTTCAATTTCTCAAGTTTTCTTTAGCCATATTTCTCATGCCGTTACGCAATTTCTTCTCGTTATCCACGTTTACGTTATGACAATTGTCGTATTAATTTTGACTGTATAAACTCACAATGCGAGCGTATACATCCAATGAATAGAGTACCATTTTCGGTACGTATCTACTGAATTTTCTATTCTAATCGATCTATCGTTGACACGTTGCCAATAATCTATCAATTTATAATCAGTTGACAGATGAGATCCTAAAAGACAAAATTCCGTGTACGAAACAAACTCGTTACAATACGTATAATAGTACGAGTAACGCTCTGACAACGAATGTCTAGTAAATTATGACCGGTTGGTCGAATGTAAAGGTTTCTTACGGTACATCTCCAATATGGTAATCGATAAAATTAAAAACGACGAACAATAGAAGTAATCGTAGTATGAACGTTTCGCTCCGATACTAAAGATGCCAAACTATTCTTTTAGTCTTTCGAGAGTAATTGAAATCGTAATGTTCTATTAACCATTAAAGCTTGCTTGTCTCCTTGTACGCACTTTTCTCTATATTTTCCATTTTCATTTACACGATATTTACTCGAGCTGTATATTATCGTCATCGGTTAGTTCAGACATTAGCCACGACTGTCCCGATTACGCGAAATCTTCTTCGTTCGCTCGACACGGAGAATTATCCCCGTGTTAACAAACGCTATTCGGGCAAAAGGGCATTTCTGGTGTTCGAAGAGGTAGCCATAAGCGGTGGACGATTCGCAAAATCCGTGTAGAGCAACGACGTTGAACGTGTCGCCTCGTGACATCTCTATTCGCGACGTTATCCTTAAAGCCTCCCTTCCGACGTCCCTCGCCCATTCTATCCTCGCTTTGCCCATGATATTTCCTCGGTGTTCCACGAATCCCGCCTTCGCTCCGCCAACCGCAAGTTTAATTACCAACAAAGCGTTTCGAGCCACGTGCCGTAATTATCCGGCGGATAACTGCCAGAAGACGCTTAAACGATTTACTTTATGGACGTCCCCAGCCGATTCCCATCCAATCGAAAGGAAAGAGAACCGAAATAGATTGGAAACATTCTGATCGACTTGATTATCGGCGTTCGTGTTTCTTGCAAAGTTTCATCGAGGCTTTAAAAATCACGTTTTCATTACCAGAGCTGCTCTCTATGGTGTCAAGCGCGTTTTCCGCATTAATTATAACGATGTTAATTTTGCAGGACGTGTCACGTAACTGGGACAAGCTATACCTCTGAAACGGTAGAAGATAGGAAAATATTAAATATTACAGAACTTGAGAAAAAGTAACTCGAAGAGTTTTGACATCAATTATGACAGAAAAATGTTATATTTCGATAAAATAGATAGCTTCTATGTTTATAGCACCCCGCGAGTATTCTGTAATAAAAGTACATGTTTTCGCTTTAGAGCGTAATTTGTGAGCCATAAACGTCACATATATTTGGCTCGCATTTAACACTCGGATGCAATAATTCTAATATTAAAGACGTTATAAACGCACTAGTAGTCGTTTAATCGTAAATTGTCGAACGTATCTTGTAAAAAATTATGGAACTGCCACTTAAATCACGACGAATAGATAGATAGAATGCGATAGAAGGAAACGCGAACGGAACGAGGAAGATATTTACAGCTCGTATTTAAATTATTAAGCGACTCGATGGTTTGACGAAAAACCCTAATTAGAAGAAAAGAAAGAAAACGAAAAGTTCCCGTTAGAACGAAAGTTACGTAGGTATGGATATAATATCGAAAACACGATTATTAAACAAATTCTAGGCAGCTTCTTTCAATAATCATTTGCGCCGAAATTCCCATTAAATCGATGACGAGGCACCCGTAGGTGCGTCGATAAAAATATATCCGTGTCTGAAAGGGACGACGAATCTTTAATCGATCGTTGCGTCCGCTGGTTGAATATTCAAATCTTATTTCTCCTTATTGACGCAGGAAGAACAATTTAAAACGACCAACCGGTCAAACAATGAATTCTCCCTTGTTGACTAAATTTTCAGCGCGCGCGCGCCGCCCCTACGAAAACTGTAGCTTCGTAACCGGCCGGTTTTTTCGCCGCCGCTCCGTTCGTCGGATATTTGCACGTTCTTTTTTTCCGTCTGCCGGAAGTGCGAAAAGTGCAACCGACGTGAACAAACTTAATACCTGTTCTCGTACCGAGCTGCAACTCGCAGTTCGTAGAACTACCACCCGCGCGTTCGCACGTACTATCAATTTAAAAATTTGCCGAGTTACGTCTCGTTTGAACGTTCGATCGAATAACAATCTCTTTCGAGAGGCCTTTTGTTCTTTCATCTGTCTACTTTAGCAGCGAACGAAAGAAGATGGTGGAACGCGAGAGTGGTCACAGCCTCGGGTAGATATGACTCGCAGCAGCGCCGCGTCAACAGATTCGATAACAATACCAGGAGGATAACAATGGCGGCAAGATGAAACCCGCTCGCGTTCTACGCGAGGAACATTGCATACCGAGTTGACATAATAACGCTCTATGGCCCGTTTTCAGCCGCTACCAGCCGCACACACGGCGCTACATTTTGATTTATTATGATTAAAGTTCTGGAAATAAATTTACTTTTACTTGCGCGCCGGCCGGCTAATATTACGTATGGGCTGTTTTCGCCAACTTGTTCGTCCGGTGTATTCTCGTTCTACTTTTCGATGATACGCAGGAACGTCCATTTCGAACGACGCTCGTTTCGTCTAAGATCGTGATATTTTAACGCGCGAATCGCATCGACGTTTGTCTGTGTAAAACGGATTATGCGCTTTCATTATTCGAATTTGCCTGCAAGTAAAGGCAATAAAGCGGCAGTTTCAAACTCCAGCCAACGTTATACCTCTAATTATACTCGTTCCCGTGTATCTTTTGTGTTGAATACGATTTCATTAAGAAGAGCGTGTGTCGCGAGATTTATAGATGAAAATATCATCTCGTGAAAGAGAAACTTAATGTAAATTGAAATTGCGCTTGGTTCCGTGAAATCAAAGGATTTATCGCTCTATATCAGAATACAGGAAGCCATCCTTCGAGGAGAAATCAGATACAGAAGAAGCTTGTTGCGAAGCACGGGTAACATTTTTAATATATTGTAAATAACCATGATAATTTAATTAAACTTAGTAGTCGTACAAGTTAAACATTTGTTTCGTTGAAACTGCAGCTGAATTTCTCTATTTCATTACGAAATATGAATTCGTTGTAACTCGTGGTAACTGTTTATACGTACTTAACGTAACTACAATGATATTAATGTAGTATCATACTTTCTAAAGGACGTGATTTCACAAACATTAGGTTAACGAGGAAAATTCACGAATAAAAATATCGTTTGTGACATTTTTCGAATAACAAACAACTTAATTTTGCTCTGGAAACGTGCCGCTAGCACTGCAAGTCGATGAATCAGCGAATGAACCTTTATTAAACATATTATTTTTAACGAACTAAACCGTGCAAAGGATAATACATTACATTTTTACTAAATACGCAAGATCCCGTAAAATTCTCTGAAATTAAACATAGAATAATTTTGAATATCATCTTTGTACGCTCGTACGTTTGTAGAATGTAATTGTATCGTTTTTTTCTTCGATCCTTCTGCCACTGTTATTTCAGTAGATCGAAAAGAACGAGTCAGACATTACAACTGTACATAGAGGTCCGATTATTTGCGTTTATATTTGCCGCTACACGGAGAGAGTTCGGAGTTTATGCGTAGGTTGATACACCGTCACGTAGGGGTACGATGGTTTTAAAAAAACAGAGGAAAACGAAAAAGTTCATAGGAAAAAGTGACCCAAATTGCCGCGGCTGTAGAGCAAACAACGTTTACGCTCGCGTCGTGTTCGGTTTTGCAGTATACATAAGAAAGGAACACAAGCTGGTATAAATGGATACCCTCTTTTTTTTAAACACGCTTGTTTTTAACCAGATTCAGCATGATATACCGTTTTAATTTTCATACGATGACGATTGCCGCGAACAAACATTTACCACGGTCCGTTTGATTTATATCGGCGAGCAGAAAACCGGCGGACCAGTTCGGTACGATATCGTTGCGCTTTCCCAGCTGAATCGAGATATCTCCGATCGACGAGTTATGACTTTTTCGAGCCTCGATCACGCTCACGTCGCCATATATTCTCGATCGATTAGAAATGTTTGCGCTCCGACGACAGGTAAATTACGGATTCGCATCCGATATCATAATGGAGACAACGAATTCACTTTCTGCCATAAATACGCTACCACCCATAGGTATTTCGGCATCTGGCGCAATTCGGTTAAAAGGGTGTAATTTTTTATTACATTGTTAGCGTTTAACAGAATGATGTTCGTCTACCATCTTGTCATATACGAGATCAAATTTGAACGTAAAGCATAAAACAGAGCCAAATAACCTAACCTCTTACGCTTACCTATGAACCAATGAACCAATGAACCAATATATATATATATATATTTTACAGAGAAACTTTACTCTGTCGAAGTGTTCGGGTCAAGTGTCGTGCGGTAACTCACGATCGCTTACCAAAAAAGGCATCGATGACTTCTCCGCTCCGTGACCAGATCCTTTAAACAAAAACCCTATTCTTTGGCAACGCGACGTATCGGGTCGCTTACCACCGGTAAACTACATCGCTCTAACTCGGTCGTATCATCGACGTTTCGTAGCTCGGCGATTTTCAGTCGACTTTTCGACCAATCGCTCGAGCATCCTACCGAGATTCTTACTAATTACGAGCTCTCGGCCCAGTCGTAAATTACGCTAAATAGGCTAAATAGCTAAATATATCCTTAAAAAAATGCGTTCTTGCTAACATACACGATTACAATTATATTACTACTATTGTATAATACATTTTACAAACAAATCTATATCTATATCTTTGAAACATTTTCTCCTTTCTTATAATCTTCTTTGTTCGAAATAGAAAGTCACGAATGAAACACTTGTGTTAATTTTACACAGAAAGGAAATAAATTCAACGAAATATGAGAAAGCGACGTTCCGAATCAACGATGAGTTATAATCGAGTAAAAGTTGTAATTTACCAGAGCTCTAAGAAACGATATCTCAAGATTAAACGATTAAAGTAATATTTTATTATCGGATATCAAATTCATTTTAATCTAATTCAAACTCCCGGCGAATCCAACTATATATTCGATCGAACGTTCGTATAATAAATCGGCTGAAAATGGCTTATTACAAATCATCTTTCATGTCACACTATTACCTTTCTAGACAATTTCAAAAGTTTCACGGCATTTGATTTTTATCGAACTCTTACTATTTCGTCTGCATATTACCATGATAGATTGATATGACCGTCGTAGAATCCCAGTCATAGAATTTCCAATCAAAATTGACGAGAAAGATCTTTTTCTGCGTTCTATTTAATTTTACGATTATTTTATCAACCCTTTTACATTTAATATCGGAATAATAAAACGTTTTCCTTTATTTTGTAACTTTGCTATTATTTTTTCCGAAATTGCGACTAGCTAACGAATAAGGATAAAAAGGATAACTAAAAAGAAAAAAACGCGTTTTCGTATTATCAATAACGGATGAAAAAGAATTTTTGACGACGAATACTTTTACACTTATGGAAAATTTAAAGACGCGGAAATGCATAGGACGCGTATAATATACAAAACTGCATAAAACATTCAAAATATAATACATATTCTGTATTCTTTAGTTATATTTGTAAGCGTATGAAATTGCACGAAATAAAATAATAAATATTCGTATAGAAATAGAGCATTAAATAATGATGCAAGAGTTATGAAATAATCGAATAAATACTCGCGAAATCGAATATGTGAAGTAGCGTTCGTACGATAACGACGTGCTATGTAGAGATAGGCTACAAGAGCATTGTAGTCGGATAAAAGCCACCCTCTGAAAAGTCAGAGTCGTAAGTTCTTCACCGCGTATAATATATGGAACGTACATTTGCGTATCATTTATGAAAACCGTGTATGATCGTTGCAGTCTGATCGCATTAGGCACGAGTTTCTGACAGTTTATTTTTAAGTGATTCGCCGGCAGTTTTCGATTTCCGTAGTACGATTGAAAGCTCGTTTATCTTGTCTGGGAAATGTGCCGTATTTATCTTCGCGACTACTTTTCGAATTACCTTTGACATCGTATCGTGCCTGTGCCGCTCGCTGAAAGCCATAATAAACAACGAAAATATTAGATAATTCCACAAGTAATCTTACTCGTCAAACTTGTTTTAACGTGGAACGTTTAACACGTTTATTAACGAATAATGTATCATCTTTGATAGTTGATCAGTTCTTTAGGACTGAGATTCAACTTTTTGGTAATTTTCAAATTCTCGTTTTGAGAAATTCTTCGGAGAAATTGTTTTGACGCACTGTGTACGTATATAGTAAAAGTAAGGCCGAACGAAGCGTTCGAAAGGTTATAATTGAAAATCGTTACGATATTCGATCTTACTCTCTAGACTTACAGTTGGTAAACGCAAATTTTCTTTTATATCTCGTTTACTATGAAATTCTTATAAAAGTAATATATTACATTGTTTTATTGTAATTCGTTTACAACACATTTATCTTGTTTCTTTACGTTTATAGTATGAAGGGTGAAATATTTAATATAACAGGAGATCTCAAAAGTTGCAGCAATATCGTAACGATATAATAATAATAATAATAATAATACGACAATGTAATCTTCATAGAAATCTTCGAAACTACGTAATTATAGCGGCAGAGGATGTAAGTGCTAAATAAAAGAGAAGATTTTCGATAGAACCAGGTAACACGTTTCTCCGCTGATTTTGTCATTTGCATTATTTATCGTAAACGCTACTTTCAGTTCGGTATATCGCGTTTATAGATTTAAAAATGTGTCGGGATAAGATTATTTATTCACACACTACACAACTTCACTATCTTCAACATTCGAGTCTAATTGAAAACTACGATCACAGTATCATCCTGTGATTGCTCCAAAAACTAAAATAACCTATTCTCGCGCTTCTAACTTTTTCGCTATATCTCACAAGTCCCTTTTACGTCTTTAAAATTGATATTTTCCTTCGCTAAAAAGAATCGTTTTATATATTTTTGTCATTTACATCGTTTACCATTTTAACTCCTTAATAGATACGCATTTGACAAACCTTTTATCTATTAATTTCGTTGTAACATTTTTCTCTGAACGTATCGAAAATAACATTATCGATTGTAATATTTCGAGCAAGTTTAGTTCCATTTTTGTTATACCATTTTTCTTTGAAGGTAACGAAAATGATGATGTACAGTTCCAACTTTCTATGGTTGGTAGAACAAACAATTTTTCCATAAAATACGATAGATCAGCTTCTTCTATATAACTGCAAACCGAGTTTTATTTTGTCAAATAGTTGAACTTTGCACGTAAAACTTTACACTTCCGAATGGTTCGTGTCGGATATTTGGCGAAAATGTTTTTCTCTTTCGATAGTTGACAAGATCGACGGAAGCAGCTACGTATAAAGGTTTAAGATAAAATGAAACAGGAAATTGGGATACGCGTATGTATTTAATAAAAGTAATTAAACGGATAAAATATTTGGAACGCATATTGGCGAATTAAAGCGTCCGAATAAGTAGATATTTCAATTTGTACCAACAGTTAGTCGATTAACTATATCGCCGAATAATTTCATTCAAACAATTTCGCTAAATATCAACGATATTTCATATTCAAGCTTATATTCGTCTATCGGATGCATTGTCAACTGAACAGAGCGATTTGAACGTCTTTGAAACAGTTGGAGATATAAAAAGATTATACGGAGGAGAATGTTGTTCGAATACTTTCGTACGCCTGTGTCAACAGATTTTCTCAACGAGGAACGGTTACAGTAGAATCCTGTCTAGAAAGAGAGTATCTACGAAATCCTATTGATCCTTCGTATTCGTACGAGTTGATTTTACGCGTGTATACAAAGTCAGATCAAACATATAGATTTCTATCAACCAGAGGTCGTACATAAATACCGATTTACGTATTGTACGTACGTACGTATCGCGCGCGTATAAACTCGAGGGAGCTTACCGCGAGTTGCGAACACGCGAAACAGAAACGAACAGCATTGTATCGGTCGTAAGCATACGCGCGGATGAATGTAAATCTGGCAAATTGAAATTCGCAGAGACGCGGCAATCGTCTGCGAGAGCGGAGATCAAAGTCTTGGCGCTGTTAAAGCATCGTTTTCAATTAGGAAGGCTATAATTACAAAGGGAGTGTGTAATTACAGCCCCGGGGCATTTTGCTCGCGGCGAAAATCGCGATACATTGCTGCGACAGAAGGATAGCCACTTCACGTGAAATATCGCCGTGAAAAATCGATCCTTAAGCTACGAACGCTCACAGTCGAGGGTCGCGTCCTACGGGTGGTAGACGTCGTCGCATCGACGTTTGATCGAAACTTGAAAAAAATGTAACTCTTCTTTGCGGTATGAATTAGTAAAATATCGTTCGGCACAAATTTTGAATGTTTATTTCAAGAAATGATTGTATTAAATCGACTTATCGCGATGCTTCGTTTCGAATAACGCGAACGTATGCATATATACATGAAATACATACGAAACACGTTGAATACAGACTATCTGTATCCAATTGTTGATTTCAAAACAACGCGTACTTCTTAGAATACATCGAGTCAAAGAATCAAGAAAAGATCAGGTAGAAAAGTGAGCTATCTACTATTGCGCGAATGTTACGATCCTTCGATAAAATTAATTTCAATATCTGCAATGTGTCAGTAATACACACGATATAGACAATCTCTTTTTCTTTCTTTTTTTTTTTTGTGTGTGTGTGTGTAATTATATCTTGCTTTAAAAGCAAAATTTTGTTACCTTTGCTAACAAACCATGTACCATAGATCATTAAATTTCTAATCTTTCGTTACTTACACTCGGAGATCCTACATTTACATTTTTGTAACTTCGAAGTCTTCGCGATGGAATTTGAAAGAAAAACGGTATCGCTTTTCATTTTTCTTGGAAAGAGCACAAATCCTTTGCAAATAGCGAATTTACTTTCATTTATTTTAGATAACAAAATGCAGTGCTTCGATTGGCAAGTTTCCAGACACGTTTGCGTCAAATCGATGATGCTTTGTTTCCTCGACGCTTTTGTTTTATTCATACGGAACCGCAGGTCAGATCACCGACTTCTTGACTTTTTCTTCCAAATAAATTGGAATGACAGATCTACAGAGGTGTATACACCATCGCGACATTCACAGACTTCGGCATCGCAGACATATTGTAACGTTCCGTAGAATAATTTTCAAAATATCATAAAAATTGATACGGCGTTGTTCGATCTAAAACACATAAACACGTACACGATTGTACGTACGTTAATTCGAGAAATGTTAGCCGCGACAAACGAACGGATTTACCTAATAAAATATGCTTCATAAAGAGAGGAACGTGAAACTTTCTTTTAACGTAATTTTAACAAGTATACTATATGTACGCGTAACGTTTAACCCGTATCGTCGACCAAGAAGAACAGGAATAAAAGAAGAATATATTATTTAATGTACTCGTTAGTTCTAGGTCTTACGATCAATTTCTCCAATAAAACTAAATCGTGCACGTCCAACATCGAAATGATCCTGGGGGAAAAGGGATAAAGCGTTGCCACTAGTAGGCAGCTCCTTAGACCCTCGGGGCAACCGTTACGTTATTATACAAGGAAGCAGGTTGTACAGTTCGCGGGGAACACCGTAATTGGGGAGAATTTGCTCTCGACCGTGTAGAACGCCGCGGTGCTTCCCGCGCTCCCCTTTTATCTCCCCATCCGCGATTGTTATTCCCTCATTTACAAGCCCCACGGCGATACACGTTGCTCGCCACGACTGCTTCCGCACCTTCGGTCTCTCGCAAGGTGTCGATGACGCGTTGCCGTGTAATTTATTTATACACTCTACTTTGACAGTAACACGTTATCCGTAATGTAAGAGCCTTGCCTCTTTTCGTCCTTTACCTGATCTAATCACAGAGATAAGCAACCGTAAGTGCCGTGTCGCGGACACATACGAAAGGGTTCTGTAATTTTCTAGTCATCGCGTATAAGTTTGCGTGTATTTAATAAGGGCTTTCTGTTTTTAATGACCTTGCTTATGTTTCGTCTTCTTTTTTTTTTTTTTTTTTTTTTTTCGCGAAAGTCTGTGGGAATAAATAAATATAGCGAAATACATCAGTATTTTGATCGTAGAATCTCGTGTAAATTTGCGAGACGCCGTTTAATTTTTTTGTAAAATAAAATTTACGTTATCGTTCAAATTCTTATTTTTATCGGCTCAATATTTATTATATGTATTAAAATTGTGCGTGAAAAGCGAACGATCAAACGTAAGGTAAGGTTTGACACGTTACTACGCTCGTCGACACGAAGGAAACTTTTGGTCCAGAAGCGATAAAAGTTTTTCCAGGCCTACGCTTCCTATTTCGCTGGCTTAGAAATTTGCTATTCTCGAAAATTATTATTACGCTCTTTACCTAATCGAACCTAATCAACTATAGCTTTCCTTTTTACTCAAGCGCGTGATAACTTTTAAACTTTATGAATTGTTTCCTCGCGTCAGTCTGTTTATCGCAAGATGACGATACAAGGAATCATAAATTTGAAAAAGAACCGTAAATTCTACAAAATAAAGTTATAGCCCGGTATTAACGATAAGATCCCCCCTAAAATCTTTCTTCCGTATCTGTTTATTAGTTGCGGAGTTAACGATTCTTTCTTCAAGAATCTCCTACCGCAGGTTCTAAATACGTGAATTGTGGAGAAAATTCGCACCATTTTTACGATTTACAAATATATCGATACCCGTACAAATTCACCGTCCATATCGATTTACCGAAATGCATCTTTCTACGATGAACGGAGCAACGACATTAACAACGACTCTCGGCAACCTTTCCTTCGTGTCCGTTTATCGGCTTCCTGTTCGCGGGAGCTCGAGAAGTAGTTAGCCGAGGCACGTAAAATCGGCCCGGCAAGGATACAGCCGATGGTGCCAGCGTGTGATATATTCACGCGACGTTCTGTGACAATGAGATGTTATCTGTAACGGCGTGTGGCACACCGCGGCTCCCTTTAGGCGACGAAACCGCCTCTTCCTACCTCCCAGACCTTCCTTCAACGATGCCGCAGCCCTCGTAATATATTATAACGCAGACGCCTTAGCAGCCTCGCCGACTGTATAGGCCCGCTTGGCTAGTTTATAGGTACCACCTTGGCTTGCACGCTATTTCGCCTAACCGAGATTGTGCGAGCAAAATGCATTACGGACGAATACCAGCCGACTACCAACGGCTAACCAATAGCATTATAAACGCAAATGTAACAAACCGTTAGATTTATGCCGTGTCTTAGACTCTGCGTTCCTTCTTCGGCATTGTGCTATATCCCTTTATACGAAGGATGAATAATTCCTTGAGAAATATGAAAATTATACGTTGTATGTATCGCTTTACCCACTGTACGCGAGTGCTACATCAACATCGTTCCGCGATATACGTTCCAACGTTATCGATAAAACTCGATGTTCCTTTTTTAGATTTTCGAACGATAGCAGCTCGAAGAAGCTTTCCGCGATACGAAATAACCGAAACGAGAGCGTTATGAACCATCGAATCTTACGGTCGTATGGAAAGAATAGCTGTTGCTCGTTAGTCGGTCGTGTCTCGTTCCTGCCGACTCGATATTTGGTCGATATCACATTATCCGTAGAAATGGGAACACAACAACGAACGAGCATTCTTACTCTGTATGTATCATCTTCGTCTCGTTAATTGCTCGATCGAGATTCGCAACACCCTGTACGAGAGTAGTTCCTATCGCACCATTCGTAGCTTCATCGATGAATTATCGACAAGACGGACGTTTTTAAATTGACGTGCAACCAATCACCTGTAACATCACCGACGTTCGCTTTTTGTTCGTTTCGATGCGAACCACGTTGAAAGAAAACAGTCCGATCTTTTGTACGTCAATTACGAGGATTTTTTTCCTTTCCTCTATCCCTTTTCTCTCTTCGTTTTTCTACCTTTTTGACAAAACGTTTTTTCCCACGCACATTCAATCGTACAAAGTATAATTATTCATAGGGAATAATAATCAAGACGAACAAGAAAGAAATATATTTTGAACGTTACCGTAAAGCTATATCTATAAACGTTAAGTATGCCTATTATACCAACTGTTTGTGTAACTTGTATCGTACGTGCGTCGTATAGGAGTATTCGTGTGGATTATTGGAAAGTAAATATCAATGGTACTTTACAAAGTAAGTTACTATATTAATAATCGCATTAATATAAATCACGAGAAACAAAGATTCCAACTAAATATCGTTTAAAATAAGAAAATATAAATATTAATTAACGTATATCTTTTAACATATTCATTGAAAAATAATAAAAGATCGTGAATCATGAAGATTTCTAATTTTCTCGTTATTCAAAAGCTATTTAAGACGGATATATCATTTTATATTTATGTTTAATTCAATGGAAACCTCCGTATTTAGAGACCTCTGTTTACGCCAAAAAAGAAATAAAAATATATATACAGTGCACGTGTTATACGTACCGTGTTAGGCAAAGAATACCATTATGTCGAAGAGATTACGTATTATATCGTGCTTGTGTACTAAAGCGAGAGCGTACACTTTGAAAGCTTCTTCCCAGAAGTACGATGAACTTGAAACACAAATTACGATATCGTAGATAGAAGCACTAGGTCACGTTCTACGAAGTATAATCCAGGTTATCCTGGTTTTAGTTAACTGCTTTATCAATGTATTATTAGTGAACCCCGTTTCCCGATGTACGGAATGCGATCGTTTAATAAATTGATTAACAAGAACTGTAACCGTGTACCGCCTGTTATTTCTTACATATTGCGAAAATATAATGTAACAATTGCGTGTTTTATTATCGAATGTTCAAAGTTTCGTTAACATTTTGTAATTTCGAGAAATACAAATTTAACAGTTTTACTATTTATGGAAACGATCACTAGGAAACGATCTTTGTTGTTTTAAAGCGGCGTGCGTTATTATTCTCATACCTAATATCTAATATGCCTAATACGTGTATTATTATTTTAATTAACTCAAGCACTCGGCTATACGTTTCAAGTTGATATTATTGAATTATACAAGAAACTTAGATACATGTTCTAGAATTATACATCTCTCTCTCTAATATTTAGAAAGATGAAAATATTTTTAAAATGAACACATTGAAATATGCACGTTTCAATATGTACATTCAAGACAATAGCCTACTTCGTAGACGGGAATTCTTGAAAAAATAAATCAGGAAGAGCCGCTTCGCTACATTTTTCCGTCCGAAGAGCACCGTGTTTGATAAGATTTCCATATTTTCATAGACAATATCCCTTTACGCGTACATATGTACCTCTCCACGTATGCGATAAATATCTTATCCCTGTCTTTATATTTCATTCGCCCATCCATTCTGCGTGGTTGATACTTCTTACATTAACAGCCCGATATACGGAATCTCGTTTTTTCGTTATCCCGATTTACGATCTATAAACTACAAAAAAAGGAAAAAAAAATATATATATATATATGTATGATCTCTTATGCTGAAGCATCTCGTACAGACTGTGTAAAAGCTGGACCATTGCCGAGGTAAGCGAGCCACTTCTGGCCTCTTCCGCCACCAGTTTGCCCAATGAAATTCAAAATCTCCGGTGCCATTTGGATTGCAGCTGGTTGAGATAAGGCTACTTTATTGCACCTGGCAATGGTTTTTAGCCGGTAGGCAGATGGCAAAGGCCAAAAGATGCGGACACCCACAGTGACGTAATCGTGAAAAGTCTGTGCTTGCCCGATTCTTACCTCCCTTAGTTACGTATATGTGCTCATTGTAACTCGCAAAAGCTACTACATTCATAGATGTGTACCTACGCTAGGGTGGGTTGGGGGGGGGGGGGGGGGGGGTTAGCAATGTAATAATTTGTTAAAGTTGAGAACACAAGGAAGAGAAGAATTTCTATGGCAGCCAGATTACGAGGAACCGAGGAATCTTTGTAGAAGTTAAGACGAAAAGAAAGTATTAATTTTGGGGAAGGCGAGAGTATGAGAAAAATAGAAGATTTCGTACGAGCCAGGCTAAAATAAATGTATGAATTTTCAGCGAAGAAAATACAAAAGACGTGGATGTTTTTTGGGGGCAAACACGAATGCCAGAAATATGAAAATTTTTAAAAAAATAAGATACAAAAATATAAATACTCCGTAGAAATTTATTTATGAAAATATAAAGCATCAAAATAACCACAAAAAATAAAATATTTATTATTAAGAACTTTAATATCGTGTACCTAGGCAAACTACATAATTTCCATATGACTCGATGAATTTCTCCAATAACTATGTATTTTTTATACAGGATTTATAAGATTATTAGTTCTGGAATTAAAAAATTTTTGGGTTGAAACTGTTAGTTCTTCCATTCGCAGTTTCCTTTAGAATAATTTACACGGTAAAGATTATTTAGGTGAATTTGGTTTGAAGATCCTTATGGTCGTTATATTTCTAACAATTTTCATATTGATTTCTTCAAATTTATGTTGATAGAAAAAAGTTATGCGAATATTCATGACGGTTAATAACGGTTCGCTCTCTTTATCATAAATCTTTTTCGCGTTCGATGTAACATTTATAGCAAACCTATTTGCTTAATATAGTTGATCGTGTATTAAGAATAAGATAACATTGAATTAATTATATCGCGTTGAACTTCAGAGACATGACATTTCCATGCATCGATCTAACGAAAGATAGAAAAATATAGAGAAACGTTTGTAGAGAAAAGATGTCCCTTCAACCAGATATTTGATTCTAAAGCTTTAGCTGCTAGTAAACGTACACGCGTATGTACATGTATAGGTCAGAGCTACTTATGCATAGAAGACGTTTTAATGGAACGTTGTTTTCCGTAAGATTGCGTGAACGGTTATTCGACTACGCAACATTTGAACTACTAAATAGGAAAGACGTTTATACGTATATATTTGTGCGCATATTAAATGATCGATAAAACGAGCGATTGATAAAATTATACGAAGCTTTACGATGCTTATAAATTTTGCAAAGCTACAGATTTTATACGACTCGTTCGTAGAAATAAACGAAATTTTTAAATTAGCGATTTTTTATATAGCAATAATTAAGTAATAATTGAAAGAATTACGACGGTATAGGTCGATATAGCTATGATTAATATTTTAAAGGATATGAAAATGCTTGAAAAGTATTACGAGATAAAACTGGTTTAATAATATATTTTCTGGTACAATTTTATAAGGACTTTTCAACGGTTACTTTCCAACGTTTACGATCAGAAGCATCCTCGTGGAGTTGTTAATTACGTAAAAAGTACTTCGATCGAGCAGCGTCGAAGTTTATTAGGTAAACTCGATATCGGCATAGTAACGATGGATATTACGTGTAAGAATTTAAAAGTTCGTAAATAAATATACGTATGACGATGTTGTCAGTTCTTTACGTTTGTAATATCTGTTGAAAGATACGATAAACGTAAATTTAAACATTCAACCGATTACGTACAATTTCCGTTATACTTACTTATACTTTGTTCCTGCACAAGAAGACGTTAAATATATATGATAAGATGATAAATGCCTAGAACGCTTGACTATCCAAACTGATCGTGGCGCATGCTGATGAAATAATCCACCCTTTCGTATAATACCGGTATTAGCTAGCGTACCAGTAGAAACGACAATGATAAGACGGAGCATAATTAAAATTTCGTACAATTAATATACGTAAATGCTCTTACCGCTCGATTTTGTTAAAACTATAATCGTCAGTTTTTGTACATACTTTCTTACGAAGATAAGAAACGAACGGTGCAAAAAGACTTTCAAGTTACCGACTTTACGATGAATAAACCAACACGAGGAACTGGCAGCAACAACAGCAAGAAATAGATGAAGGTACGACAAGAAAAGGTTGAAAGATAAGTCCAGAAGAAGCGTTTAAATCAGCACGGTCCGGCCATGATGTGGGCAAGCTTCGTGAGACGCCTCCAGCAGTCACGCTAAAACGAGACGCGACGTTTCGCTTGGTTGCGATCTCGTATTGCACCCATGAGTTCTTTAATGACCCCAGGACTACGTGTGCAATCGTTATTTTTACGAGAACGCTTTAAACGAGCAACCTAGAGGAAGGTTCGCGTTCGTGCTACGAGTACACCGAACGATCTCGTTTTGCGGAGCTAATCGAGATCGCTAATCGATACCGAGACTCGAACAACGTTGACAACATGTTGTTCATGGTTATGCTAAAAAATTAAATCCAAACGTCACGGATATACAGTCTATTTTTAAAAGGTTTACATATTCGAACCCAACTTCTTTTCAAGCGTATCTAAATATATATGGTACATACGTATGTATATATAGGCTGTCTCAGTATCGATGGTACAACTTGAGTGTATATAGAATATTTAGCGCTTGGCGTTTGTACACTTGGCTAGAATATTAAGTGGGGAGGAGGCGGAGGCAAGCGAATAAACGTTATCCTCCATTGTATTTGAAGAGTTACTACGCTACAGTAGATGAGAAATCCTGTGATATACAACCGACGAGACAAAGTTAGATTTCCACGATAATTAATCTACGATTTGTTTACGTGTTCTACGTAATAACCAATCTGCGCAAAGCCTTTTTTTGAATTAATTTTTTAATTTATGCATAAAATGATCATTTCCGAACGTTTTACTATATTTTAAAGCCATAAAAATCGGGAGGCTTTTCATATTTCTCACGTGTAACCTCACCTGTAATCTTTTCGGTGTATTCGGTTACAAAATAAGAAACAAAACAATATTCCACGATTTGCTTTTCCTGTAAAATACAACGCAGAACGAACGNTTTTTTTTATAATTTCTCGGCAAAATAACTATTTGCCATTTGCTTCAATGAACAGTCTTATCAAAACGATACGTATGTTTATCAGTCGTCGACCATCGATTTATTAATGGCCCACTTATAAAAGTTATATCACGATCGATTCTACTTATCATTAATGGAATAGTAGGAAAACTGTTGCGCTACTCGGCGAACTAATAACAACAATGAGGTAACCGAGGATCGTAATGCGTATTTGCGATTCAGGATTTGAACGAATTCTATCAATCCAGCATCGCAAATTGGTTGCAATGGCAGGTGCGTCGAACTAGCACTGTCCGTGTAGAAGCTCCGAAATTGTCGAGACCACAAGGCGTTGGTTTCCGTTCCGCGTTTGTCCGCTTGTGTACACTCGCGTTCCGAGTCCTGAACGCGTACAGCCGAGGAAACAGACGTGTCGCTTCCACGCCCGTTCACAAGTTTTCACTCATGAATCGCGGTGACCAGCTTGAGCCACCGATCAACGAGCCACGATTAAACGTATTAAATCGAATTCTTTTACGACGAAAAGATTACGTGATCGATACGCCATTCCAATTGTAAAACGATATGTACATATGTTCAAATAGCGAATAAGTATATCAAATCGAATACTCTCGATAGTAAAGAGACTGGTCGTGGTTCATCGGTTATACCAAACAGAAAGCAATATGTCCGATAAAATCGGTGGAAAATTTATTTATGAAAAGAAACAATCTATTATACGATGACAACTTTTCGACATTTTCATATACTATTGATTTCCATATGATAAATTTAAAAGTACAAAAAATCCTAGTATCCAATCGAAAGGTATTATTTGAAACTAAATATCTCGAAATACGATCGGTTTTTATTCACGAAACGGATGTATTATTGACAAAATTCTCAATGGAAAACTTGAAAACGTTTAACCGAGCGTGATATATACAAAACTATCGGAAACAATTTTATTTCACGAATCAAAATGTAATACCCAGGGTTCTCTCGATCAATTGCGATAATTTTAATCGAAAAATTGTTAGCATAAATTGCCCGCGTAACGTTTGCCTTTATCGCAAGATTAAAACGAAAGTAAAAATTCGTTTCAAAATTTTCACACGACTTTTAATTAAAATATTCGATCCAATCGAAAAAAAATTAGATGCAAATTAAATTTAAATTTTAACAATATCGTTAAACTGTTATTTTATGTATATAAGGTCGTGCACGCTATTCCATTTCACGTAATTTTTCCCTTTTCTTTTCGAAATGATCGATTCAAATGATCGTTTGTTCACTACGTTTTATAAGTTTTGTGAAAATTTAATCGTAAATAAATCAACACAGAAATCTTTCGCGTCGTACAGATATTCTATGATATTTTTAGTTCACTTAGACTCTATAGTATTTTTAAAAAAGTTATGTCAAAGTAAACGAAATGTTTTCTATATTTATGCAACGATTGTTACATCCAACGAAATAATTATATCATAGAAAATAGTAGTACCTGGCTGGTACCGCTTTGCGCATTAAGTTTCAGAAATCATACTCGTGTTCGACACGGACAACGGTATCAACTTTACGTAAATCACCATAGATACGCCTACGTATGTAGGAACGGAACTAAAGGTTCTCGCGGGATGGCATTAGGTGTCTATATATGTACTTATTTTTCTCGGAAAATGTATAAAAATAAACGATACTGAGTTTCCTGTTTGATCGCAAAATCTATTTATAAAGCAGATAATTATAGTTGTGTAAAAGGACGGACTTGAGTCGACGAGATCAACAAGCAACTTTGTAATAATTTCGAAAGCATACTTTGATGTCAAGACGCTCTGTTCTCCTTGAAGCATGTTACTCCTTAATTACTACTGTCGCTATTAATTAAAACGATGGCTCGTGAACTACGTATAATTAGTTCCATCGAATAAACGACGTGTAGAGAAAATTTAAAAGCAAATGTTTCGACGAATAAAGCACGCGAAAGTCGAACTAATCGACTTCGTCCGACTAAAACCACAACATTTGCAGAAAATGTTAGATAGCCTGACTTTTGAACGATATCCGAATATTAACAATCACTTTGAGTATGAAAGTCTTTGACAAAGTTGCCCGATATTAAACGCTATGTAACACCATCCAAAATGTCAATGAAGTTGGCTCCATTCAGCAGCCACTTCTTCGATCGCTAATTAGAATGACGCGCGGCAAACTGCGAGTCCTTTCGTTTTAATTAGCAAATTTAGTTAACTAGGCAAATTAACAGTCGCAAAGTGACTGGCGGTGCAGGTGGAAAATCGCATTCGCAGTAAACTCGATGACGAATAGGAGGGGACAATGATGGACCCGTAACGAGCTTAGCGGCTTTCGCGGCTCGCACGTTAAGTCTGCAAGTTCTTCGGTATGTTTACACCGGGTATAATCGAATTTCGTGCAACTTCTGGACCTGTTATTATAGAAGTTCCCGAACCGAATCGTACCGAACCGAACCGAACCGCGGCACTGGCAATTCAAAGGTCTCTGGAGGTTCTCGACCGACCTGAACTATCGTGACGGTTAAGTAACTGGAACGAGCTGCGTTTACAATCGCATATTACCAATGGACTAATCTCGCCAACTTTGTGTCTACATTATCTATCTCGTTCCTTATTAATGTTGTCCTTTTAACCCTTTTGCGATCCTCCGATATCTTCGCGTCTCCGTGTCGCTTGGTTAGTTTCAACCGCGTAGTCTTTAACGATCGAACCGGACTTCTATTTATATGGGAAGGTATCGGTGATTTATTAAATATAATTCACAACGAACGAGACGTAATATATCGACGATCTTTTCGTAGAAGCGGCGGGGATGCCATCATCTTCGGGAGACTCGATCGGGTGATCGATCGGCAGTCAAGACATCGTTTATACTAATCTAAATCTTCGATAGGGAAGTGGACGAAGGTAGAAGGAAGAGTACAACGATTTAAAAAATTTGGCGAGTAAATCTGCAGTCGCTTGATCAGATTCGGCAGCTTCGTCCTCCTATCGAAGCTAACGAATTTCCAGAAAGATTTTCGCTTCACAGAGACAAAGTATTTCCGATATTACGAAGAAAATCCGAGTAATTCGCCTTTGATAGGCGTTTACACCGAGATCCGAGGTTAGAGAATTTAAAAGCCTCGCGGCAACTAGCAAGTAATACATACTAACGATACAACTACGTGCTATAGCAGTGAGAAAGAGAGTATGAAATTCATCTGCAGCGGTATGGCTTTGTATAATTAACTTCGAAAACAGCTATTCAACGATCACGGCCCTCCGCTTGCTTGTGCGTTAGAAACGCGAAGAGACGAGAGTTTAATCAAAAATTGTTTCAAAAAAGAAAAAAAAAAAAAAATACAAGGCCTGCTAACGCGAGCTACTCGCGCCTCGTCTCGCTTCGTACATCAGCAAATCGTTGAAATAGCTGAAACAATAGGGATAATCCTGTGTAGCGACATTTTACGCTCGAGAAAGGTTAGACCAGCCAAAGAAAGACAGGGACACTCCTCCGGACTTTCCCAGAGAATGGGTGTCAACGTTGTCTCAAAAGAATCATACTTTTGCAATATTTAATGTACCGCCTTGTACATTTCGAAGCGATCCTCCCGCTGTGCTGCTCACAGAGAACTATGTTAATTACCACTGTTATTTTCTTTCAGAAACGATTCTCTCTTTTTCGTTCTCCGTATCTTTCCAACCCACTGTTCGCCCTTTTATCCGAGCAAAGCGAAACCATGCGATCTATAACGTTCTTTGTACTTTGCTCGTTCCTGCGGGTCATATTGTTTATGTAGAAAAGGGAGTCGAGAATGCCAGAGGTCGATAACGATCGAAGCGATTTGCATACTACCGATTTGCATACCGAACGAAACACACGATGGAAGAGCGACGATGAGAGAACGAGATAGAGACACAGATTCTCGATCGTTACCCAAGTACAACTTAATCATATCGAATAACGCGTCAATTTCTAACTTTCAATCGGAATCGTTCTTTGCTCCTTTTCAATCCGATTTCGTTTCCTATGGTGACTCGTGTTTTTTCGAGAGAGATGGATAAATAGATAGACAGACAGACAGACAGAGAGAGAGAAAGAGAGGGTGGGAGGGAGGTGGTGTAAAGCGAAACGCTTGCTACGGATCGATGCAAATCGTTCGATCTACCGGTTCGGTACAAATATTACAACTTTTACGTAGTAGATAAATCATTTTATCACTGTCTAAAACGAACTAACTTTTCTCTATGTTTATTCAAATAATATTCTGAATAATCCACAGTGTTTTTTTATTCGTGTTATTTGAATTGTATAAATTAAGTGTTCACTTAGGTAGGCAAACCGTTCAGATGAAAGAGCTGAAACTTTACCGATTCGGTATATAAGTTATTTCTAAAAGAGTCGTATTTAAGTTCGTTAAAATCGAAGAAAAATATTCTCAGTCGATATTTGTAGGATAGAACGACAACTTGCAAATTGTTGACAATTAAGTAAAATTACGAACGAATTTCGCCAGGTAAAATGTGAAAACTAAATACGAAGTCGTTGCGCATGAAACTGATATTAATCGAGCAATCCATCGCGTTTGATACATTTGGACCAGCGTTATCGTAACACTGCGAAATATTTTGAAGTAACGTTCGAACCATTCGTTCTTCTCCTTTGACATTTTGCTGTAATTGCACTGGTAACGGAGTTACGATCCGACACAATTGCGCGGACCACCCTGCATATGTACTTTGTATATTGTCTAATTAATGAAACTTTAACATCAATTTCCAAGGGAACAGTTGGATCGCGATCCATACTTCGAGACCTTTTATCTCGATAGACTTTTACCTGGATAGAATACGATGCAATAAAAAAGCCATGATCTTGTTTTTCCAGGTCAATTTTCCGTGGACTCCTTTTTACAAATGTCCATCGATCCAAAGACGTAGAATCTAACTGTGACCGTTTTTGGGCATACTCTTCCTTTAAAAATTTCGTATTGAACCATGGTATCGTTTGGTACACAACCTGCTTTGCAATTTTATAATACCGATCATGTTCCGTTCGATTAGTTTCGAGCTTTAAATTCCTGTATAACAAATACAATTTGACGATACATTTTGCCACTAAATTCTGAAAGACTTTACACGTTTCTAAAATTAGCCACTTTGTACGCAACAGTTTTACGATCCATTTAAGATTTACTATTTACGATATGAAATAATCAGATTTAAATCGAGAGGTTCGTAGAAAAGCGACGGAATCGTAGAATTTGTCAACCTTTTGGATAACTCCAGTAGTCGGAAGCGAGACTCGTAGTACGATGAAGTAGATGTTACAAAATACGATTAATATCTTGACTTATCGTTGTATCAAAATTAATCAGTTTTTTAAAATCAACCTTTGTCCCGACGTGCACAGCTTCGTGATGAATTAATTAAATACAGTTCTTTCGCGATATAATTACAGATTTACTAATGGCAATTAAATGGTACAATGAGTATTTTGTTATGAAAAGATGAAATGTATTCTACGCTAAAGAAGGTAAAGATGTTCGAGTATATTGGAAAAGTTACAAATGGATAACGGTCGGTTTCGTTACAAGTCCGTCGATTATTTAAACGGAAGATTGCCCGAATAAAAATATTATTGCGTATAAATAATACTATAAATACGTCCTAGCGAAATTTGCATAGTAAGACGCAGAGAATCAAAATTAAGTTAAGAAGAAGAAGAATTTTTCGCTCGTGAAATCCGTAACGATCGTTCAGCGAACTATGATTACACCGGAGGCCGCATTTTCCTGGAAAAACTTCCAGAGGACGGGAAATTATACTACAAGAATTTTATTGTTACGCGAAGGGAAGCAGAGGGGCAACCAAGGTGTCTATCTAAATGGAAGGAACACGTGTAACGTACACAATTAACCCGGAAAATAATTCTTTGCTGCCTCCTCCTCCCCCCCCCCCCGGCTGCATCCCTCGTAACCTGACGAAGCGGCGACCGGCCATATTCCTGCGTTTAATTAACTTCAAGAAACATCTTTTAATTACAAGACTATTTCGTACGCTGGACAGGTATAGCGTCACATTCCAACGTTATAATTGTTCGCAAAAATTTACATTTCTTTCGTACTTCTCGTTTCATCGCCAAACTGGACGACGAAAGCGAGAGAGCAGCGTTCAATGGCAGCCAGGATATTTTTCCCGTCTCTCGAAAACATATATGTCTCGTTTCGTAGGAATTAGTTCGTTTATCCTTTCTGTTTCGAGTCGGCTCGACTAGTGTGACGCGTTTGTTACGAAACGTTGGTACTAAATGCGCTTAACAAATAAAACGAAGAAGAGAAGTAGACGAAGAAGAAACGAGAAACAATTTAACGCTTCCGTCCGAAAAAGAAAAGAAGAAAGAAAGAAAAAAAAAGGAAGAAAGAAGTCTATTACAATCGGACCGGTCTCACCGTTCTATCCCACTTTCTCTCTGGCTTTCGCCTTCCTCGTTACAATTTTCTGGCTGCTATGACACTGCTTATTTTCTTACCCTTTTTTCACCGTTGTGCAATAAACACATAAAAAGACGTTCGCCTTTATATACCGACTAACAAGCTTTCCTGACGAAAAGCCGACGAGCATTTCTCCCTTATGGAAAATTTAAAAATTTAAAGAACTTCCACCCGTTTCACCGCCGCTGCCTATATTTTCTTCCCAATTATGTCAACCAACTTGTCTTAATAGATCAACCTCTATTCACGCGTCCGAATTAAACGCATAACTTTCTCCTCTTTCGCTCTTCGTTTTATGAAATTAACGCCATCACATCCGCAGGATTTTATGAAGAAAATAAAGATCCTTGCACTTGAATTCCTTTTTAATTTACTTTCTCTATTTTTATGCTTCCAATCTAGATGAGGATTAGATTCAAGTGAAATATCGAAAAACAGCATAAAAGTTTACATAAATACCAATCTAAAAATGTGTATACATATATACAAGTTACAAGATGTTAACTACAAGCATGCATTTGATAAAAAATTTTGATTATTGTACGAAACTTTCTAAAGTTTTATTGACATGTAACGAGGCACGAATTATCACGATTAGACCGCATATTATATAATATAAAACCATTTCGAATGTGTACACCATGTAAAAATTATAAACCGTTTGCTCTTCGTTGATAAGAAATGATTACATATACAGCGTGAATAATTTTACATTAAACGAATTTATTAAGAAAGCTAGTGCCGCAAAATATCGAAGCCGATTAGTATCATGAATATAATCGACAGTTCCTATGCGTCCTTGATATCTGGGAAGTTCATATTGGCGATAAACGAGCCTGTCAGGAGCCAAACTAATTAACTCCGCTCTTTATTAATTTTTTAATTTCATTATTTTGTTTTTAATACGTAATTTTAATTGCAAATGAACAAATAAAACAAATAACTTGTTTCCACTAGATCATTCGTGACAAGAAAATAACATTGATAATGATAAATTCAAAGGTAAATTTAAAAAACGGTGTTCGAACGGTGACAACATCGGTGTTCTTTTATAGATCACATATTTTATAGGTCATAGTGTAACGCGTTTCGTTTCTCGCTTTGTTTCAAACTTTTTCAATACAACCATAATATATTATTCTTTTTTTTTTTTTTTTGTTTAATTACGTATTTATTGCGTATTATATAACAAACTGCAATTACGAGCTATATTCTATTTTTACTAAATATCAATAATTCAATTGAAATTCTCGCAATTTCTATATTTATATCTAAGAAATAGCTAGCTATTCCGTTCTTTCGATGAAAGATACATCGCGTATCGTTGCATTTAGAAAACAAGCATAGTACTCGAATCCCTTGTGTATGTTGAATAAATGGTGTAACTCCGCTAACGGAAATAGCTGTATATACGTTATATTCATAGTCGAATTTCCTTCCTTATATGCGTATGGCACAATATGGTTGAATATCGTTGGAGCCTATGAAAGTCTCGATGACAAATTTCATGCTCCGATGGTTGCTAGTTCTAGCGAATTTCACGGTTCATCGAAGCTGCCGTTTCGATCGAAAAGTCTCTGCTTGCTCTATTTAATAAAGAATTAAGTCTGACAGATGTACGTCGTTCATAGACGTTGACGATCGTGAACAAATATTGTACAATTCTCTACGTTTCTATTTAAAATCCTACATTTTTCCTTTTCTTTAATTACTTACAACGAGCGAAATATTTGGAAAGTTCTAGATATATCAGAAGTCGCTGACCATACAAATCGAATGATTTGTTATAAATGTTTCAATACGTTCCAACTGTTTTATTTAATAAAATAAATATCTATAGGATTATTAGGATATATTTTTTTCAGACATTTTGCAAGGAAACCAAGGTACTTAAGTAGGAAACTTAAGTAGGATTATAAGGTATCTTGCTTTTATACTTGTAACAATAGATAAATAGTTATTGGTATTGATAAGTTTCTGTTAATAAAAATGCTTAAAAAATTCCAAATATTTTACAATGGTACAACGACACAATGAAATCCTGTGGCATACGAATTTTCGAATTTTTGTAAAAATCCATTTGATACACCTTTGTCCGTTACCGATCTATCAACAAGTAAGTATTGTTGTTATAAATAATAAAAAATAAAATAAAAAGAAATATCGCTTACCAATAAACCTATTACGTAAAAATTTGCACGTACAATTTCACTTAGAAATTTCCATTTGAACGAGAGTATTATCCTTCAAAAATATACGTTCGAAATCTAAGAAGCGAGTAAAGCGTTAAAGTGAATCGTTATCTAATTTTTCTACGATTTCATCGAATGACAAAAAATTATTCGAAACGGAGTAAAATTGTTAGTACGATCGAATCGAAGGGTCTTCCATGATGACAGTTTCAACACACGCAGCCTGACAAATAGTATATATGTACACATATACGGTACAATAGCCGTTCGCACGAGTATATACGTCTTCGTCCATTCAGACCGAAGCGTACCACGTGGCAAGCGCATATTTTCTACTAATTGCGGTACGCACGTGCGGACCTAGTTTAAGGATGCATAAAAGACCCTCTGCATTTAACGAGCAGCACGCGTGTCTCCGAGTAACAATTGTAGCAGACATCTGGCACTATGTTCTATATATACCTACTAACAACATCGTGCTCCAAAATTGCTAGATTATACGATTAATAATAAATCAAATTAAATTAAAAGACAATCTAGGCAAATTCAACAATACCAGGGAAAACTGGATCTGCCACGAATAAGGACCGGTCTATCTTTCTAATTTCGCGTTCGAAGACTAGCTTATTAATTCGGATGAACAATTTACATCGGCCAACTGAAAATAGCGTAGCGATGTAACTTGAAATTGGGTTATATGTTTCGCTGGATCGAATATTTCCAGTTTCCGATAATTCGATCGTTACTGTTGTTACATTAACATACAAAGAGAGTCTTGAGACGAATTACACGATCGGATAGAAGCTTATTCAACGTGCAAAAGTAAAGTATGAGAAAAGAAAGAATAGCTTTTTCATTTGAAATCTTATCTTCGAGATTTAATTTTGCCTGTGACGTACATTCGACTTACAATTAGCACAGAATCTTCTCATTATTAAAACGCGACGCAACCGGAGAAACGCGAGGATTTGGATCGAACGATATTTATAAAACGTTAAAAGGTTGGATGACAAAGTTTTTCAAGTTATCGTACTCCTCGCTACTTGTTGCGTGTTATTATGCAGAGACGTATTTTCTATACGAGATATCGTCCCGTGTTGTTTAAATACGTTTCGTGCTTCAAACAATATACAAATGCCATCTTCCTTTTCTTTATATATTTTATGCACATACGCGCCTCTTTCCATTTTTTCTACTTTTTACGTTCTATTACTTGCATCGTTCCAATCGATTAACTTGGAAAGGCAAGATAACTGGAGTTTTAATTTGACGATACTATAGTCTCTACAATTCCGTTTATCAGTGCATCTTTATATTACTTTATTAGAAAAGTTACATTTATAATAACTAGTAAGTAACTGTAAACAGAACTTATTAAATTAAAGATTAAAGAACGATGCAATTAATGAGATACATCTTATAGATATAGCAGAAAGCACATGTATATACTCATTTATATATGCGATATGTACATATTTATATTATTCATACGTGTTGTATATTTTCCGTTACATGTAACAGAAATATGTAGACAAATCAGAAAAATGTAAATTTCACTACGATATAACAAAGTCTAACTTCACCTTCAAACGAAATCGCAAAAAGGTAATAATCCTCGCCGTTATTCCAGAAATTACGATAAAACTTACGTAGAAAGGAATAAACGTAACGCTAATCTGCCTTAAGTGCGAGAGAGACATATCGTAATGGACTCGGAAAATCTCTCCCGTAACAGCCGGTTACCGAAATACCAGTTCGATATTTCGATGCGCTGTACACACGAGGAAGAAGAATGTATTCGTGTAGTTGACGGTGTACGTACAAGTTAGGTTCGCAGGAACGGCGAAGGAAGGACGCAAGAAGTGGAACGCGAGAATGCAGTCTGTGTATGCATTGTACAATGTACACAGGGTAGACATTACCTTCCCGAAGTCGACATTACGGCTTTATACCACGCGAGAATCGGAGAATGCAAAGGTGGCTGGGTGAAGGAAAAAGGACGGAGCGAGGGACAAGGAGGGTGAGACGGGGTGTGGACCGCTTAAATCGAGCCACGTCGATGTACTCGAAATTACGAAATCGGTGACCGATTTTCCACAACCTCTAAAAATTAAACTTCGGCAAAGAGAAAGGAAACGACATTGGACGTCGAACGAAAACGCTCGTGGTTAAAAGCTTCGTCTTAATGAACTATTACGTGAAAAACTGTACAAATATAAGATGATTTTGAAACTTATTTGAAATATTTTTTCCGCTAATGTAAAGCGGTAAATTGATATTTCCTATTTAGAGTTTATCTCGTACAAATTTGCAACAATTTCACCTGGACATTGTTAATTCGATGAATATCGTGGCACGTGCTCGTGTGAAACAAAATAACCATGCTCGTAATAATGGTCGATAATGTTGAAAATATATCGAAATCCCCGCGTTCTTCATTTTACAATTAGCTACCGACCCGAACATTAGTTATCTAAATTTGCTTGATAAAGAGAAGTTTGAAATACAAATGGAAACGTTGCAGGACGTGACTGCGGATATGCAAATGGATATGCGGTTTGTGTAATTCCACACGCAGATATATTCATTCAATTACATCTGCTTACGTACCTCTATTCGTCTTTCTCCTATTTTTCGATTCCCCCAGACTTTTTTCGCTTGCGTACCTCGAGCGGCAGATATTCTGCCTAATTCTAAAGGTTCTACTCGTGATGCGACCGACGCTACGACGTCGTTAAAGAGAACGTATTATTATTACCATATTTCCTAATTAAATCTTTTCCGGTGATCTTAGAAGGAAAGAAACGTAGGATTCAATTATAAAATTTGGAGTGTTATAGCGGCAACCAGTTGTAAAACTACGTACCAAGTAATTTGACAACCCGACGAAGGTTCGACTTCTTTTAAAACGAAAGATAGAAACACGTTAAATTATTCGATTCGCGTAACATTGAAATTCTACATGAAGTACGAAACAACGAAGCTTGTTAATTCAACTGATGGAAATGTATCCAAATTTGACTAATCGAATACTAATATTCACAAACTGTATCGCCATCGACAGAAGTTCTAATCTTCGTGTTCCTTTGTAATATCTATGAATAAAAAGATTCGAACGATTCGTTTAAACATCATATTTTATCAATGTATTATTAAAGATACACGTCGTATTTAACAATGCAGCACTTTAGATAATTAATTCAAACGTAAATTAATTTAAACTCTACAGTCTGCCCACGCTTGATCTTTCGTACTTTGGCTGATTTAATTATTTGCGTTATTCCACTCACGAATATTAAAGCAGCGTAAATAAGCGCAAATTAGACGCTTAATGGAAGCCAGAAAATTCTTTCATATCATATACTTATATATCCTTACGCCTAACATTATTATCGCGTGACAATTAACAATTACTATGATACTATTATCGGTCTGAATTGCATAGTACTTGTATTACCGTGTTATTTCAAGTTACTTCTCTTCGTTTACTAGACAGGCCGTTAAATTTGATCGTTGTAACTTACAAAAAATAAATTGTAAACGATACGTTCTGCGTGAAAATATTTTGTAAAGAAATCACCTAATCTCCGAGGGATATAGATACGTATCGCCGAAACAGATTTTTTAAGATAAATTATTAAATAAATGTAAAGCAAAAATATAAAATAAAATTTATTCGTACGAGATCTTGTTGTTCCAGAAAAACGATCTGTTGATAACTTTGCCTCGGTATTATATCGACTTGCTTTTTTAAAAATTATTCCGTTCTCAATTTTTCTCTCGATGCTATAACACGATATATTCGAAATTATTTTGCGATTAAAGCTATCTCGAAGTTAGAATTAATAACTACTCACAAGTTCTATTATTTTACAGTAAAAAGCTTAAAAAGTATTTAGCTTCTTAATAAAGAAATTTTTCGAAAAATCATCTTCGTATGCGGAAAATTAACCTACTGACATCTGAAAATTGAAAATGACTAAAAACCAATCTCCCTTTTCCCATTCACAATTGAACGGCAATACCATTCAAGCAAATCGACCAATAGTCCCTCTCGTACGTTTTTGTTTCAGGGGAATTTTTGAATCGTTGTAACTCGTGACGCGTTGATTGCAAACGGTAATTCCTGACCGCAGTCTGTGTACCGCACACCGCACACCGCTCACCGCGCACATTTAAATATTACGCACAGGTGCAGACCAACAGAAGCGCGGAACTGGACGTTTATTTTCATTCAATCTTTTGATAATGTATTCTTGTCAGACAATCAACGGTTCAACTGTCAATTATCAGGCTGCTGCGACACGTAAAATATTTTCCGAATTACCGACGTTGCGAACCGTACACGCAATCGAATAAAAGGAGAGGGGTGGCGGTGCATGGCAAAGTGGTCGTGCGTTGGACGGAGCGGGGGGAGAGAGAGAGAGAGAGAGAGGATGATTTATCGATTCATCTTCGTTGGCTCGCGCAAATCAAATAAAACTGTGGATAACAATTATGCCATAATTGTGTAAATAGTCGATCCAATCGGAAAGCCCCCGGCGTAACGATTGGTATAAGCTAAGGATAAAATTGATGTTAGCTTTTTGCATGGGAATCCCAGTTAACCTTTGATAATTTGCTTTGTGGCAACTTTAGCTGCGTCCATGTTTAATGCAAACGTCATAAGTACCCTTTCGATAATCAACAATTAAATAGAATTACGTCGATCGTGTCTGCTACTTTACGGCTAACGATCTCTTATTCGATTGCAACGACGAGAAGGCGATCGTGATAATTTGCTTTTTATTATCAGCTCGTAGTTTGAAAGATGTGGGAATTCCTCGTGCGCGAAACCCGCCGGTGTTCTCTTAATTAATTCGTTCGTTCGAATTTATCTACGTATATATTGGATTTTACATGGATCGAACAAGATATCAAAAATCGTCGGAAAATAGTTAATTTCGCGTCTCGATATCCTTAAAAGCTGCAACGCAGTAAACTATAATTCAACGTAACAACACACCAAAAAGTGTAATTTTATTAAATATCTTTATCTTTTCGTACATTTCGTTTTATTAAATCGAATGACATGTTTATCATTTGAGTGCTTAAAATAATCGAAAGTAGTAAAAAGTATCTACTACGGTATTTTTATGGCAACCTGCTTATAACTGTTTTATGTTTAATAATTGTTTCTTATATGATATATTTTACACGTGCTTTGTAGACTGCATAAACTTTTATCAGCGTGAACAATAGTATGTATCTAATTTTTTTTATAATTTCGTTCCCAACTACACGTTCACTTTATTTATCGTATACGCATAATTATTTGTTCGTTACAACGTATCGTTCGAATATCTCAACTTTTACTTGAACAGTTTATCGCAAGTAGATAGACACGTTATGATTTTAGTATCTAGAAGTAATTACACTACCGTCGACCGTAAAATATTTGGTTGTTATTTCTGTCATAACAGAAAATAATCAAAAACGAGAGAGAAATATGTTTAAACATTTTATACGAATATTCTCCATACAAAGTAATGAAATAAGTCGATCAACTAACGAGGAGAACATACTACTTCAAAAAATATTCGCAACTCTCTAGTTCGTTTCATTTAAAAAATAAAAATTCGTAAAGCTGCGGAACAATTTCCATCGTTTTTCGTATCGTTTGCTTTCATCTTCCCTCGAAGGAAAAACAAAAAAAAAAAAAAAAAAGGAAAAACAAGAAAAAATCACCCAACGGAGTAGAAACACGTACGCATAATTAATACGTACAGCGGAGATTACTGCCGCGTTTGGATGTCAACGAGTTTTCCAATCTCGCGCATTAATATACCAATCCAATCGGATACCAATGAAACGAAAATTTTTTGCCGCTAAAGAATCTGTAAACGGACAAAAGTTCTTAAGCCACGAACGTTGTCTTCAAGATCTTTCTTTAAGATCTTTAAGCCGCGAATCTGACGTCCGTCCTCGCGTCGCGACTCTGTTTTTTGTCCCCTGGCAAACCTGTCTTTTTCTTCTTCGTTTTCTTTTCTCTTCCTTTTCGTTCCTTCTTTCTTTTAGCGTTCTCTAGAATTATGATACGTACACCCCGGCTGGATACTTAAGCCACTGTTAACTTTTGAAAAAATTTTCAGGTTAACAGTTCTTCGTCTGTGAAACTAACTCGACAAAAATTTCAAGATTATAGCGTCGTTGACTTGTGAACACCCGAGTTTAAGAATCATACGTATTCATAGCCTACGAATATGTTATTACGCTTGTTTACGTTTTAATAGCACAGAAGGTTAATAGTAGTGTAATTAATTTCGTTGCGTGTTCTAAACAGTCTATGCCGAGTTTCTAACTAGGTTGTATAGTAAATGTTCGTATTGGATTTGCATGTGTTTATCAAAAAATGTTTAAAACGTAGAAAAATCATCGAGCTTTAAAACTCTGTGTTACTAATAATTAAACAGTATATTTCTTTCCATCTTTTATATCGTGCACGTAAATAAACGAAAATCTTTATATGAAATTCTACATAGTTTAATTCACGATTATTACCCTTATTAAAAGTATTTATAATACTTCGAAGTATAAGGAAAGCATTCTAAGATTTTATATTATAGAAAAGAGATGGAAATAATATTTTTCATGATACAATCGGTCGAATTTGCCGGTATGAGTGTTAAACTAAAACACGATAAAAATACGTGAAGTCGAAAACGAAGCAAAATTTCTTTAAACTTTAATTGCTTCGTTTATTAATAATACTAATAATTCGACAGTTTCTGTACTTTATAAAGATGCCGATGTCGTGCTTGAATCTTTTAATACTTCCGTATATATCTGGAATAATAATTGAATTAGTTTGTAGAGAAAAATCGGAATCTATTGTACTTCGTTCCACTAAAATATGCGTTTAACGACATGAGAATATCGATAATTTTTTTTAGAGAATGTCAATCCGGATCGATTAGTGAATTCAATATTGTACGATTCCAATTAAGAATACATAGATCACGCTTTCGTATGACCTCCATGCGACCATTTTCAAAAAAAAAAAAAAAAAAAGAAAAATCTAATCGCACCAGATTACGTCCTCCTCGGAGCCGTTCCATTTTTGTCCGAACATTTTCTTGATACGGCGAATTTTATACAGCTTACCAGCAATTCTCATTTGTCGATTGAAATTCGACATCCTATATTTTGTATCAACGAATAAAACTTAAAAGTTATCTTAAGATTAAAAAATAAATTTAAAATATAAGATATAAAATATTAAAATATCTGTTAGATTATTTTATTTAATAATGGCGAGCAATAATTTTGTAACATTTGAAATAAAATCTAAAGATATTCAATTTATGCGCGTTTAAAGCAATCGGAAGATTCCTCGAATTAGAACGACTGACTTGTCATCGATAAATCTTTCTATACGATATTCTTATCGACATATCGATGGCAAGGAGAAACTTCAAAGTGGCAGCCAAACCTACTCTCATTGATTTTGATTACTTACTGTCTGTTAGCTTGACACTGATGCCATAAGAGTGGTTCCAGTATCACCAACAATCGATGGTATTCAATAATTTCTATTCCGGTTTCGGGGAACAATATCTAAAACACACCGAGTCACGGTATTTTCTGGGAATGAAAGAGCTACGGCGCACAGGAATGGAAGATCTGGTGAAATAATATCGCTGATGGAAGTGAACCCGTGCAGTCCAATCGAGATTGGACAAAGCAAACGAGCAAAATTGAATGAAAGAGTACTCTAACGTTTTCGTGGTTCGAGTACTTATTGTATCTATTCCCGTCTTTTCTCTATTTTCTGCGCATACATATTCAACCTCTGTTATTCGACGAGTTAAATAAAACATCGAACAAATAAACCGTATCGTAAATCATCCATCGAAATTTCGATACGAACTACCTTTTAAGCCGACGGACTTTCCGAGCACGTTCTTTATCCTTCTAATCGATAAAAAGAAACATAAACTCAAAAATTTGAGAGAAAGAGAGAGAGAGAGAGAGAAAGAGAGAGAGAGAGAGCAATTAACTTTAAACTTGGAAGGTGAAGAAAAGGAAGGTAATATACTCGGAAACTTTTATTTTCGAAGAATTTTTCCCTATGTACCTTCGGTGTATACTTGAAGAAGAAAGGATTCCAGCGAAACTTAACGCCGACGTCCCTGACCACGAATTTCCACTAAAACTTTAAAAACACGATTCAGCCACGCCATTACGTTCAACTGATTAAGACAAACGAATAGGAAAAAGAACGGTGAAGAACAGGAGAGGGAAAGAAGTGGAACGAAATACCTTATACAACCCTGGTCTCCAGGAACTTCTCGATCGTTGAAATTGAATCTGACGAAGCCGAAGAAGATAGCCAGAAGAAAATCCATCGGATATCCCTGGGGGCTATTTCAAATCTAAAATACCGGACTGAATCATCCGTGATCGTCGGTAGGGATAACGAAGAATAAGAGACCAAGGAAAAGGAAAAAGAGTTCCTCGACGATAAGTCGAATACATATAGAACGATTTAATAAGGGAAGGAGCCAAGGGTTTCCTCCGCTTTAACATGCAAACTGACACCACGTTTTCCCTTCCATATCATATGGTACGTTGTATTCTGCTCTCGGGATAACGATGGAAACGATGGGGATGCTGTTGATTCGAAATCGACATTCTGTTTATCCCAAGAGGATTCTGATCCAAGAGTAAAACTGATCCAATCATCGTCTTTGCGACGTTTCAACGCGAAGGTGTAAAGATGAACTAGCTGTGAACGGTCAGGCTTGATCCTTTCGGACCACCTCGCTATATACGAATCAAGATATATAGCGTACACACTCGTACGCATACGTCTGTGTATATTTCACCCCTCGAAGGAGATAACCCGCGAAATCACCGAACCGAGCCATGGAGAGTTCTAGCCACAACTTTCCAACGTATGCAAATTCGCATAGTCACCTTTGGGCTCTCTCTAGTGGACTCTTGTGTGTGATATTTAACAGACAGATCCGGGTAAGAAGACAAATATCTGATTGATTCTTACTAAATCCAGTTGCCTTTTCTTTTTTTTTTTTTTTTGTCTCTTTCGCGGTTCTCTTTCCATTCTTTACTTTTAGTTATTACGAGCTACTTATCTTTGATAAAGTGCTCGTGAAATTTTCTCTATTTTCCGATACACTTCCATTGCTGCCTCGTTATTTCGCGAATCAGTTTCAGCGCCGGTTATCTAAATTTGGCCACGATATCGCAATGAAAGTACTTAGGTATACGCGATTCATAGGACGAAACTGCAGCGCGATAAGTACAAATCGGTAAATCAGTTTCAGCTCGTCTCTTGAAAAATAGATCACATCGTTTCTTCGCGCACCTCTCGAAGCAACTTCTCGAGTAAAGTAACAAAGTATTTATATTTTTAATTTTTGTTAGCTGCGTTTCTACTTATTTATGCAATATCTATCTATTTTGAAAATATCGTACTTCGATAATCGGGAAATATTTACTATTTTATTTACTATTTCGTTTGAAGGGTACGCGAGGTCAACACGATAAATCCATATTTCTTGATTTTCTGATATTTCTGTCAGTCGTTGGTAGAAAGGAAGTACATTAGTATCAGTAGTAAACAGGAACAACTTGTATTGTCGATACACGAAATTTTAATTAAACAACTAATTAAAAATGTTAACGGTGCGATTAGTTTCGTAACGATTAACTAACTGTTTGAAATATTCAGAAGAATGGCGAAAATAAATATTTGATCTGAAATAATTTTTAACAATACAGAATCGAGTTCGAAAATTGCTTTCATATCGAAATCGTAAAGTATGGCTTCAGATGTTTTTCTCCCGTGATCTCTATTTGTAATTGTAAATGATAAATGACAAATGATGCGATAGATCTACGATTCTTTCTGCAAGTATATCAAAACGAATGAAACAATTGATTAAAAAATCTCTTTCCTTTATATTTGTTCGATACGTTTGCTCTTCTTCGATAACGCAAGTAATTTATTGTTATTGAATTTTTTTAACTCGAATAATTTATTTCTACGCGAATATTTATTATTATACTTTGTGTTTTATTCTTTTCAAACTTTTATCTCGTTTCTTATTTTTCACGCTTTAATATCTTTCACCGTGCATTTAATATAATACGTTTACTTTAATCTATCGTTCGACGTTAAGCGTTATTTTTATAGAAGTCAAATAAATAAATGTTATATCGTTAAATTATTATCCATGTCGTATTGTCATCGCTCTGTCGCAGAACAAAGAGAGCAAGAGATATAAAAAAAGCTAATTACTAAATAGGTCTTCTGCGAGAATACAAATTAACGAAGTAAGAAAAAGTAAAAATAAAAGTAAAAATGCCTACGTGTATATCGCTATTGAAAGAGATACAGTAGAACCGATTATCCGATTTCTCTATGATCCGAACGTTCTGTTATCCAAACGTTCCATTATCCGAACACGTTTCGCATGTAAAAACTTCGCTGCTCTCCAACAATTTCTGTTAACGATCAACGAGACTACCGGCGGGAAAGGTGATACAACTTTACCAGCAATTAAAACGATTGCTGTTATATGGTGGCATATAGAGTTGGCTGGCTGTTAAATATATGTTACTACGAAAAAAAGTGAACTAGCGAACTACTTTGCGGATACTATATATAGGACAAAGTGGGAGATTATATTACGACAGATGTAGAAGAAATTTGTTCTCCATTGCACACGGAATATACGATATAGGATTCGATGGTGCTTGTAACAAAAGTCGACGCGACGTGATAGAATGGTTCGAAGGTGACGAATCTGCAATCCACCATCGTGATAATGTTCAGTGTGCTTCGAATAACGAACAATCGAACCATGAATATAATAAGGCGTAAAAGCAATATAGATATTTAAATCTGTTACAAAGTTTGTGTGACTTGGCAGTTATAAAGATTTGGAACCTATAAATCTTTAACCGAATCGTTTAATCGCATTATTCGTATCGCTGTTATTAATGTTTGCGTTCCTTTTTGAAATTCCTACGTAAAGATGAACATCGGCAAGGTAACCGTTCTATCATCTAGTATCTATATCTCCGAATAATTCGAACGACCGAGATTATACTATATTAATGTATGTACAGTTTTCTAATGACAGAGGAAACGCGAAGAGGGGAATTATTCCATCGAAGCTATTCTGTGTTTCGCAAGTTTTCGCCATAGTCAAACGAAACTGCACAGATAGATGAGCTGCAATCTCTGATTTGCAAGTATATCGTTTAAATACGACTGGCAAAGAAAGACAGCAATAAAACTAGAAGGAGCGTTGGCCCTTTGAAAGGTGCATCTCATTTTGGTTGCAAAGCAAACATAATCAAGCCACTTTCACCCGGGCTTTGCGACCCACGATAAATGATACAAAATTATATTTATCGCAAGATATGAAGGATTCGCAAGATGAGGTTTCCTCACCCTCTCGAGCCTTCGTTCCCCAGCGTTGCCTAAGTAACATCCAGTTCCATCAGCTTCAACTTAAGTATTTATACTATCGTATACTGGCGCGAGGAATCGCTGTACGAATTTTCAAAACAGCTTCTTCATTAACTGTTCTTGTTTATTGTCGCAGCGACGTGTAGCGGGTATAAACTTTGAAGCAAAGTAATCAAAGGCGACCTATTTTCGCTCAAAGGACCAAAGGAAAAGGCTATTCATACTAATAATCGTAATTATTGGATTAAACATTTTTCTTTTTTCTTTCATTTTTAATAAAGTTTCTCTACAAACTGCTTTTTACGATATACGTATACGTTGTAACATATACAGTTGCACGTATGCATATCTCGAGCTTCTTAGAATCGTTAACGTTTGGAAAGGTAAAATAAATTTCCAAACGACAATTAGAACAAAAAGAACAATTTTTCACGAAAAGATATTATCGATTTCTGGTTTCGTTTAAATCATTTTTACTCTCGATCGAATTCATTCCGTTGAAACAAGTATCTATTACAGTTTTATAAGTTATAAAGTTTCTCAATGCTTTTTCGACCTATTCTTCGACTTTATTATCTTGCAGGAGTAGAGACGAACGAATAATCGAATGGAAGGCGTTTCGAATTAACGAAAAATTGAAGTTCATTAGCGAACAAACGAAAGTTGATTTTTCTCATTCAAGGGTGAAATGATATAGAATCTGGTATACCAAAGGCAATTAAATCGATAATTTTAATCAGCTATCAAGCATTATCGCTTTTTTAATCAATCTATCGGAGTCCTCGTATTTCTTTTCTACGCAATTGTTACGCATCTAACGAAGAATATTGAAAAAAGAAAAGGAAATATACAAAAGAAATCGCTAAAAGCTGTAATAGTTTCGCGATCAATCGTTCGTAGTTTTAAAAATAAACGTAATTCGCGAAACATGATTTTACATGCGTCGCGACTTAGCACTTTTTAAAACGATAAACACGTAACGAGACGAGAAGGAAATGACGGAAAAATAATGACGTCGGATAACAGTAACCTAACATAATCTCTATAAAATAATCCTTTGGACCTTTGCGAGTCCCTCCAAGTCGATAATCTTTTAAATCTCGAAAAATTATCGCTCCGAGGAAAATGATCAGAGAGGCAGAGTTACTAGGTTGAGGGTACGTGATTGCTTTACCTTCTACATGTTATCAGAGCGGACAGTATAGATTAGCGGAATCGCTTAGTCGATGCACTGGTTGTATTAGCAGATGCGGTTTGGCACGATTACCTCCCTTGGTTCACCCCTATAACTTCTACCTCGCTGTGCCTCCTTCGCTATCGGAATGGCTTAAAAGCAGAAACTGCAAAAGTTCGTTAATGGGAGGTGAAACGGTTGCTATCGAGCTGGATTCGTTAACATCGAATCATCATAGGTAGCGAGAGTTCTCGCTAAAACGTAAAACCGATTGTTGTTTACGATAGAAAACACTTGCGTCTGTATGTTTGACGAATAATGATGATATATACATCCCCGTTCACGAGTATTAGATCTCCAACAGGAATTCAAATAACTTGAAATATTATTACGAAATTATGAAAACTTTTGATAATTATTATCTCAATTGGAACGTTAGACCATAAGGAAGTCGTTATATTCGACGTTATAGCAGCGATCTGATCAACTTGATATAATAAAATTATTATCATTATTGTTTACGATTATATAACGCGAATTTAAATTTGTTTATATAGGATCTAAAGTAGGAAGCTGCAGATATTTTAATACTTGCGAAGGGGAATGCAAGTATGTAAATGTCACGTACTTTTTATAGGACGAATACCACTTTTTTAACTAACTTGTAGGTTTCGTGTATTTTCAATCGATGATGACGTTTTTAATTGTCTGACAGTATCTAATAAAATACTACCGAATAGAAAGATAAAAGGTGAAGATTATTTCTCTCTTGTATTTAAAGGGGCAAATGAGTAGTTCAGGGTACAAATGGGAAAATGTTTAGTTTGCAGAGACTCTGGATAAGATTAAACAAAGTTTGATAGAAAAATCCGTCTACCATCGAACATCCGTCGCACTACTATTTGCGTGTATGTGCCATTTTTATAGATAAACACGGATCTTGTGTACCGTTTCCTTTCGTTTTATTTATTTCGTTTTTTAGATATAAATATACGTATGTAAATATACTTGAAAATTGAAAGAGTCGAAACAAGTATATATCTTTTATAATAATTCGCGAAAGCAAGGAATTTTTGACGCTTTAAACGTCTTTAAGATCACGTTAATTGATGATATTCGCGTAATGATAACGAACACCTCGCTGTTTTATTGCACCGCAAACAGCTGGAGGGAAAAATTCACCGATAAAAGTTCTTTTAACTTATTCGAAGCTAAAATTTACTTGAATTCGTAATCCATTCTACCGCTCTATACCGAGTCTATACACTTTTCATCATAGATACTTATAAAATTTTTAACGACGAGTAAATTTTACTTGGTAAGATTATAACGAGTACCGCGATATATGTAGAACAAGATCGTTTTAGCCCGTCTACCCTCTTCGTTCTTATCCACCGTTATCAAAGTTGCTAAGCAGAATGTACGTAAGTTTAGAAGCAAAAAGCTAAACAATAGCCGTAAAAGTTTGCACTTTCAGAGATTCTGGATTGTCACCGAAAAGTGATTTTCTGAATTTCAATTCCAAACTACTAATACTTCGTTTTCAATGATATTTGACAAACTTTCGTATAACGTCGATCGTTCGTTATTTCCTGCGACTTTTTAAACAAATTCTTAGCCTTAAGAAAACTTGCTTCCAACCGCAACATCGGGATAATAAAAATTTAAGAAATTATAATTAATATCATCCACGACGAAACTTGATAACATTTTAAAATATTCTCCGACTGTTTAAATCTTTCGACGCGCGTTTTGCGTTAACCTCTATAATGTGTTAATAAGTTATTTTCCAACGATTATTTGTCACGAACCTCGGATCGCAACTCAACCGTTCGATTACAAAAGAGATGACAGAGTATCGTTAATTCTGTGCATGCATATAAAACTGATTTTCTTTGTAATATCATTAAATAAATGGCATTTCTTGTCGCATCGAATATATATTCCAAACACAACATTAGATATCTCATTTCTCTCTTTCTTCCTTTTGATGAAAAGCTGACCAAAGTTGCCGACAAATCCACGTAAGCTGTTCGAACAGCTTCGACGATCTACGATGCGATGCATTTGCGCTTGCATCGGATCTGGTCACCTCGAGCTATTTCTCGGAAGGTAGGTAAGCAACTAGCAAAGCCGTAAGAAATAATTTTTGAACCTGTCTTATAAATAAATAAACCTAAACGTAAACATATAAAAACTGGCTATCGATTTTTAGAAGATTTCTAAAATCTAAGATCTTCTCTCTGAAGACTGTGGTTAAGGAAGGATACGAACGCAAGTAGAGCATAAAAGAGCGTAAGTTAGCGGATTGACGCGGTTGCGAGAATATGACGAACGATAAATAAAATAATTTCAAAATTTAACGAGCAAACGAAACTTGAATTATAATAATTTACATTGAAACGAAACGGTTTCTTTTCTTTTAAACGTTCAATTCTCACGTTCCTTCTTTCTCGTTCAATTATAAAACGAACCGCACGAGGAAGTAAATCAATACCTTTCTAGAAAGTTCATAAAAATTTATCGCTAAGTCCTACCGCCTGCCTGGACTCAGCCTCCTCGTGCAAATTCACCGACAAATTTATGCTCATCTTGTTTTATCGCGCATAGAATATCACTTTATCCTGCGTGCGTTTTTCACCTAAGATAGTTTTTTTCAGTTCTACAATTTCTTACAACGCTACATCGTTTAAAGTTTGCAAACCCGTGTCTTAAGTTCCTTTGGAAAGTCGATAAAAAATACGATCTTTGACGAGCTAGGTGGTAACTTTGTTTTATTCCAACAGCGATCATGCGAGTTTTTAATTATTTTAATCAAGGCATCGTCGGATATCGCGTTTATTACTTTTACGCGTGTATCTCATCTTATCTCATCTTACGATAACGTTCGTCGTATCTTATCGTTCGAACTATACAATTTTATCGTAGACAAGTTTATCTAGAACAGTGTACGAGAAAATATGTGCATTCAGATCGTTTATGTTAATTATACTATAATCGCTCCAAAACGAATTGCGTTACAGAATATAAATGAAAATTAATTATAGGAAATGATATGATAAACTCTGTCATAAAGACTCGTATATTCTTTTATAATAATAATGATAGCAATAAATAACGCGGTTAATTAATTATGCGTCTAGATTAAACAAAATTATGAGGTGAAAATAAATTCTGAACATGTTTTTGTTCGAAGATGCAAATGTTAATTCAGTACGTTCTACATTTTCTTTATATTTTCTACGCTTATTCTTGTTAATATCGCGTCCAGGGGACATTTCGGAAATTATCGGAAAAATCGCAGTAATAAAAAAAATACTCGTCGCCGTACCGATTCGCGTTAATAATCTCTACAAGAGAACCATTTTAAATTCACCATAACTCATCGTAACCCTGCGTATTCACTCGAGAGAAACACATCGATGCTATATTCCGATGATTACGAGAGGAAAGCTTACGCTCGATACGGTCGTCTCATGATCTAGGAAACTGTCCGTCGTCCGTTGTCAGTTTATCCACGTTTGTACGAGAATAAAATTTTATGTCTTTCTTCGCGTCTTTCGCTAGCTGCATTTTCTCTCTCTCTCTCTCTCTCTCTCTCTCTCTCTCTCTTCACCGTCCTCTTTCTTTTTCGATCAAGCCACATAGAGTTATGTATACCCTACGACGTGCATATAAACCCGCCAAGTTGTGGCTTCAATACCAGCGGCACATATTTTATACCGGTCGCACAAGGATCCGCGTTTCATCTATGAATTATTCTCCCGTTCACCGAGCACATGCTGAAATCACTCGACGTGCCTCTGCTTACCATCACCGATGAATTACACGTTGTTTGTTCTATTTTCTCTTTGCCGTACGTGTCATTATCGGAAATATTCATCTTCGGAAAATAGTATAGATAACCGCGTTATCCGACAACGAGTGACGCGCTTCCTCGCGTTATTTTCACGTAATCAAACATCAGTACATTGGGCACTCCTGTTCCAACGATCGTGTCTTCTGAAAACTGGTTAGAATTATTAATTAGTTGTGTTTGTACGTTTTTACGAACGATAATAATTCGATCTAAATCGTGTGTCTACGTACGTATATACGTAATGGATAGTTTGACAGACACGGAGATTCAAGCTACGCCCAAACATTTTCGGAATGTTTCTCTAAAGAAATATAAGGAATTAAAGTTTCGTGTTAGAGTTGGCTGTTTAAGAAAACTATAGCTGTCGATCTGGAAGAACGTCGAAAAATATGGAAACTGGTGCAACAAATTAACGTCAATAATTTTTTAATCGATCAAGAAACTGCTATTTCGCTTCCAATAATCTACATATTATGATGTTCAAGTAGCAATCGTAGCTCGTAACCATCGATATTATCATTAACATTAACTGATTCCAAATTAACTTTCAAATTTTCATCTTTCTGATATTTAAGACTCGCCGATTTTCTGCTATTTTGTATCGAAAATCCTTCTTTTCGGCGACAAAGCGACATTAAAATCGAAAATATACTTTTCTGTCATCTTTGTATATCGATTCGCATTTATAAATATTCGTAGGGCGTTTATACTTTTAACAAATAAGCTCCAAACGAAGCAAGCGGCGCGGAAGGCGGTTCGCGTTAACGATAACGATATTCGGCTTACAAATACGACGAAAATTCTAACGAACAGTCACGAACAAATAAAGTATCGACATGGATCGGAACCAGTCCCGCTTCCGATCGTGATATAATTAACTCGATCAGGTGGAAGAAAAAAAACGATGCGATAAACAGAAACGCCCCGAAGCGCCGATACGAATGATTAATTCGGTTTTCCCGTCTACTTTGCATTACTCCGTCAGAAGCCGAGTCACTGGCTACGAAGAATCAACAATAACGAATCCCGAGGCTGTTTCCAAACGTCATTAATTATAACGCATCGCGCGATGTACGCAGATTTTAATTCACCGTTGTATCTCGTTCGGATTTCGTATCGTTTTAATTCTTCCAAATGAAAATGAAGTTGGATCGTTCCAAGTGGACGTGGGAATCGTTCGAACGAGCCGAGTTAAATATTTCAAATATTCTCCATCGTCAACGAAAAGAGAAAAAAGCATAAACGTAGGAACAATGCGGAAAAAGAAGAACGTAAAGAATTTCATTCCAGAAATATTTTTACTCAAAAATGCGTATCTACCGATTCGAAGTTTGGCAAAAGCTAAATGTTTCGAATAAAAGCAAACCTGTTGCCGGAATTTCACTGATACTTTGACCACTGTGTTCAAACTTATTCCTTTTAATTTATATTTCGTCGTTTATTCGCCGCGTTTTCCTGCTATTTAAATATTCGTTTATTCCTGGAATTCTCTACGTTCGCAAATCGCTGAATCGCATTGCTTTCATAGTGGCACTACTCAAAAAATGTGAAATTTGTTTCTATCGAATAGAGAATTTTTTTTCGATTTTATCAATCGTGTGAAACGGTATATTTACAATCCCATCAGTTTTGCGTCAGAGAGCAAAATTAGCGCTTATATCGTTGCCAAGCTGGCCTCAGTCTTACGACAGACTGGCTCGTCTTCGGTTGTTTCGTGACGCCACAAGCAATGCCAGATTGTACTCCTTTCGTCGTACTGCCTTGTAATATCGTTGAAACGACTCGCGAAGATTTGTTTGTAAATTTCAAAACATCTCCCCTCTAAAGTTTACCCTTGTCGAGCCCTGTCGCTATCGCATCGAACCAGCGGTATGGTTCCTTAATTAGTTATATCATATTCCGGGCTCTGTCTTAAGCGGTATGTACTCTTTAGTTAAACGAGACTTTAATTAAATTACGACGAATTAGTTATTAACTTTTCACCTATAGTTATCGGTAATTTTTAAATCGGTATCGCGTGTGATCCAAAAGCCGTATTGTTAAATATTACGATTGCTACAAAATCCATGATACCAATAATAATCATAAAATATATTAGATAAAAATGATATTTTTATACGATGTAATCGTATGCGAAGTGAAGTTGAAAAAAGAATACGATAACCCGGATCGATGAAGAGAATACAAAGAATGGGATTGGATGACAGGGATGTATTATAAAATTGAATCGCGGGACATAGAAAAGAAATTAAAAGGAAAAATATGAGAAAGATCAGCCTTAAAATGTTATAAAATCTCGCGTTTCTGAGTTTTCCTATTTCCAAACTTTACTTTCTCGTAATTATAATTGTTCGCCAGATTTATGAATAATACTTACAAGTACTTTATAAATAATGCTCGTTAAACAAAAATTACACCACGCATTCGATACATCTTTACGAAGAAGATTCGTTTCCTGAGGCTCGCTATCCGCTGTACGATACCCTGTATAAAACTATACTTTTGATACTTTTCACGCTTTAAACGTCGAGAGTACGAATTCTCCCTAACTACGTTATATTATAATATATATATCTTTTTTTCTCTATGCTTCGCTGCAGAAATTATTAGGATTAGCAAAATAGTTAGAACTTGACAAAGTTAAAAGTATTTTCTTGTGTTAGGCATTAAATAAAGAAAGGTTCGTTTTACTAGGTAAAAATGAACAATATTCTTTTAATTTAGAAAAAATGTTGGTTACAAGAAAACAATATTCTTTCGGTCGGGTAGTGAATCGAGCGATCGCGAAAACGTCGCAACGTAAGAACATAAGGCGGCTGTCGTATGGTAGACAGTAGGCAGATGCGTGGTGTTATTTTCTACCTATTAAAATCGTCTGAAATTTCAGAAGTAACATCGCATCGTTCCTGCCTTCTGCAACAAGTTATATCTGGACGCTAACTGTCGTACCGATTACGGTCAAAGTATTGAACTATACGCATAATGAATTACGTAATTAATATTTCCCGAATTAAATGCATCGTCGTAATCTAAAAATTGCATTTTTCGCGTTAAAAATAACTGTTTTCTCATGCGTTTATCTTGTTAATTTACAACGGGTATTTATCGAGATATCGATTTAACGAATAGAATTTAGCGAAACAAATGTTTTACCGCGCGATTCTTTCAGTTTCTTTTTCCGATATTCATTTTCTCGAGAAGCGTTCGTCAAAATAGTTTTCGTCGTACAATATAGAAACGAATCGATCGAAAGAATATTACTTTTGCGAGAAACATAAGACGAGAAAATCTTAGGCGCCTGCTTGAGCAAAGCGAAGTACGCGATATTTCTTTCGCTTTTGTCCAGATTTTAAGGGAAAAGACAAACGAAGCGATCAGGTCTCTGTTACACAAAGTCATTAAGCACTGATCCTCGGGTTACTCGTCTTCCCGTAAAAGTTATACAGAGGAGGGGTAAAAAAAAACGCTGTAACACAATGGAAAACGCGGGAAAGAAGCAACATCGATGTAGCAACTGGTAAAAAGTAGATTAATATTTAATACGCGAACGACTTTCGCTAAAGCTAATCGATAAATGAGTTTGGATAAAAGTAATTTCGTACGATAAATACGATCGATGTATAATTTTCAAATGTCATACTTTTAAGCGTATCGTTGCATCGCGTACTACTTAAATGTGAACAAATTCATAGAAGTATCGATCAACGTTGTTATTAACATTAGTATTTACTATGAAAACTCGTGAACTTTATACGATGCAAGCTGTTCAGGTCTTACACAGATTTTGTCGGACAGAGCGAAAGCTCGCAAATACTGAAAAGCAAGCTATTATAAGGTCGTAGGTGTATCATGCGATGTTCTATATTTAGAAAGAAAAATTGTTGGTATCGAGTTATACAACAAATCAGCAACATTTCAGCGAAATAAGAAACCTCGAAACGGCAATTGTTCGGTAAGATAACCGATAAAGCGATGCAATTCTATCGTATCAGGCAGCCATTTTGCTTCAAATTATACACCACGGATGAAAAACCGTTTCTGACAAATGTGCCTAAATTCTCTCTCGACCGATAATACAAAGAGAAAGCTTCTTTCGTATTTAATTTAAATGAAATTTAGAATCAAACGTATTATCCGTATTACGGGTATGCACTGAATATGCACTGAATATGCACTGAATATGCACTGAATATGCACTGAAAATCACATCACATGGGAAACAATTAATCATTATGATTAATTGTACGTTGTAAATATCATAAAATACACTTTGACGGTAAATGCGAAATAATGGAATTTCTGTAGAAAACTGCCGAAAATCCCGAGTCATCGTCATCTAATATGACTTCGCAATATGTTTGACTTTCATGTTAATTTACAATCTGAATGAATTATACCGGGCACAAATTGATAGGAGAGACCAGGTTTGACAGCGAATCGCGTTACAGAATTCGATCGCGTGCACAGCGGTCCCTTAACCTAGGATCGATATCACTGCTGGTTACTGCGAACTTGCGGATATTCAAATCTTACCGGGCCATAGCTCGTATTATCCTCGCGAAATTACAGTCAGGCCACTGAGTACAAGTACATAATTCACGTACAAGTAAGTGTCGTATTAGTTATGATTTGCACCTCTGCGACAACGAAATACGTTTATGCCCAAGAAAACTGGCGTTGAATACATTAGCCGATGATAGTCTGCCAGTAGATGTACCATACAACATGCTAATAGCTTAAGAACCTGAACGCGATATGTAACGACGAGTAGAAATTACCAACGCTGATTAAAAAACATTTATAATCGGCGATAGAAATTATAAGATTACTGCGAAAAGTTATAGCAACGACGAAAGATTGTTCGATCGCAAGATTTCCTTCCTTGTCTTTCGATGACCGTGTATTTATTGCCATTAGCGTTACAAGTCGATACCTAAGATCGTTACTTGGACCAAATTTTTTGGTTAAGCGAAAATCAAAAGGAAGATATCGATAGAGAAAATAAAGAAGTAGACGTAGTAGCGTAGAAATGAAACGAAGAAACGGATATCGTCGAATCGAGTATTCCAGTGACGAATGTTTTTATCGTAGAAGAGATGCATTTTCTTCTATCGAAACTTTGTTAGCAAGCAAAAATTCTTCTTCGATAACAAGAGACCTCTAGGTAACTTTGTCGCGATATAATTCATACAGAATGCGCAAATTCAAACGAATCCGAAGGAGCACGAAACACGGGTTGATAGTCAATGTGACGAATAATTGCACATTTGGGAATTACCACTTCGAAACTTTCCAGCTAACAGAATTCTCGTAATAGCCGATGATAGGCATGGATGGGGGTAAGTTTAAGGGCACAGAGCGCTTCTCTTGTACTGGAAACTATTACTGCAGTTTGCCATCGATTGGGAGTTTCGTGGAAATCGTGGGAAATCGTGCAAAGAATGTCGATGTCATCGTGGAAAGGAAATCTTGATAAACGATTTTACAAGCCGAGCTAACTTTCTTTAAATCGTTTTTCCTCGACGTCATAAACAAAACAATACCATCGAATTTAATGTTTTTGCATCGACAGAATTCGGTCATCTTCTACGACCATTCGTTTTATACGTATATTACGTCGTTACTACGAGCGAGACAATCTTGTTCACAGACGCCGAACCAAATAGTATGGTGCGTTGAAAAATTTGAAATAAAAGTTTTTATTGTAATTATTTAATTAAATTCTACGGAGGTAAAATTTCTCCCAAAAGAATTAATATCTCGAGGAATATTGGGCACGTACCGCACCTTTGTTAGAAACGTGACACAAACGTGTTTTTCGAGTTATGACTAGGAGGAAATTCTTTATGGTTCCTTAGGGTTATAAACTAAAAATAGAAGAAAAAATACAACAGTTTATCCTGTTTTACGAGTATTATTCTCCTTGCAGACAAATTTCGTTAACGAAGTAACGCGTTACTATGTTTAACGAGACGGCTCGTTGCAATTAAAAAAAAAAAAAAAAAACGCATGTTTTCGACTCGCGTCGCTTTCATCGTGTTCGTTTCATCTCAAAAGACTCGAAGATACAATGAACGGAAACAAACGGAAACAAAAATATAGTTGAGTAGGAACGCGTTATCATCTTTGAGCATTTTAAAAATATTTTTCAGTACGTCACTTGTCTTGTCGCTTACATATTCGTTAATATGTTTCGAACGAACGAATACAACTAGAAAACAGAAGACGATAATTACCCCGGCCTTAAACAAAGGTACAAAGTCTTCCCTAAAGGTGTGAAACAGTCGACGATAAGGAACGAAACAGGAAGCGAACTCGCAGTAAAACGTTTATATGTAACATACAGCGACAGGTAGCCGAATGATTTTCGCCAAGTTGTCGCTCGTTGTAGAGTCGAGTTTGTTTAGTTAGCGTTTAAGCGCTGAATTAACGAACCACGACTAGAATTCGCTTTTGAAAACGAAATAAAACAGATAGCGCTGTAGCGATATCGATCGCACGCCGTACAAGAAAAAACAAAGGTCTCTTTCGGAAAAATGCCTTAATATTTTATTGGAATAAACGATATATTAATTTTCACTTTGATCGTTCAACCGTCGTTGCAATTAAACAGAGACATTCGGAGCTAACAAAGACACCTTAATGAGAGAATTCGAGAATAGTAGAAAAGCAATATTTTACAAACAAATTATTATCAAAGTGTTTTACGTCAAACGTTTTTAAACGAAAATGTATCGTCCAACGATTCGTTGAATTTGCTCGTATTTGCAAGAAGCGCGAACTTGGAAACTTCGTCCTTAGCGTGTCGCGATACGAATATGAAAAGTAATTGCGATGCGAAAATACATATCGAATCCGATACATTTTCCTAAATACGTATAATACGTATTTTTCACGAAAATAATACAATTTGTCCGATAGAATATTCTCTCTACGTTCAATTTGCTTTTCCCTGTGATCCTGGAGAAGAGCGTCGATTTTTTATTTATGTATTTGCTCTGCTCGCGTAAGCAAGATGAATTTGCAACACATAACACTTGTACGCAGCAGATTCAATATTTTCACCAAGCGAGTACGTTCGTACAAAGATACGCGTAATTAACGTATGGTAATTTTGAGCACATGTACCCTGCTGAATTGTATTTTTAATATCGATCCACCGATAATAGTATTCTGTAAAATATTTATAATCGTAAATTTCAAGCGAACGAACAAATCACGGTGAAATATTACTGCCATAAACTCCTTTGTTGATAATCAGAAAAATACGAGGAAACGACAAATAACGTTTAATATAATCACATCTATATACATATATATATATATATATCTGTGTATTTACAATCTAAATACAACAGAACGATAATTTTGTGAAATAATTTCACAATTGATAATTAGGTAAATATAAATAATTTATAAGTAAACTTGTATACAGACGAAACCAATATATAATTCAAATTATCATAAATGCCTGTGTATGTCTATACTGTACTATACGTATCACTGAATTGTCAGTTGCAAAATTTTAAGGATACAAAATTCGCGTTGTTCGTAAAATAATATTTAGGAAACATCTGACGCTGTATAGGTCCTTACAAATCTGTTATCGAGTATTAAAAGTAAATGGCAATTGAAAAACTTTTGGGAAAAAGGTCTCGTGAGATAAAGCGATAAATTGAACCGAAGGTTTCGATACGACAAAATTGTAAGCAAAGTATTTAAGGTATAGCGCTTTCTATGACGTTTGATAGGTGAAAGTATTCTCTATCGAGCTCTTACTTTTTCAAATATATTCGCAAAAATATGAATTTCCATAAAAATCCGTAGTCTACTTATGAACGAAAACTATAAATTACGAAAGAAGTGGCCTTAAGAAGCGACAGAACTTTTCGCGTAAACTGATAAAATTATTTATCGAAAAGGGGCTCATAAATCTATAAAAAATTTCTCAGTTCAAAGAACTCCAACGTATCGGTATTCAAACAAAGAGAAACTTCGAACCGAAAAGCATACGCGCAAGTTTTGCTAGACATCCGGCCCGTATACAGATGCTACTCGATTTCAAAGGAGGTTAATGTCACGACATTCTCCGTTGTAATGAAAGTTAAGAAACGTCGACGCAGCGGCGTCACGTCCTTGCACCGTTCCTCGCCATGAAATCTAAGGAAACAGACACCGGGGAGGAAAATCGAGAGAAGGAAAGAGAGAAAGAGAGAGATAGAGATGAAGATAGAGATAGAGAGTAGCATCGAGGGTTAAAGACAAGCGAGTTGAAACGAAAGAGGAAAGAGAACGAAAGCAAGAAGAAAAAAATGGATACGAGATGGCAAAGAGAAGGAGAGAGAGAGAGAGAGAGAGAGAGAGAGAACGTTTCCTCGTCACCCCTAGAATTCAATCACACCGTGTTTACAGCTCAGTACACTTAATCCTCTTTATTGGATTCAAAGCGTTTGCCGGTACACCGTATCTCAGAATTTGATCAATTTTATGGGCAAAGGATCTCGATGATACTTGCGGACCGACCATCTGTCTATTGACCTTCGATGAAATTATACCGTCATCGAGATAGCGTTATTAACTGCAACCCTTGCTCCTTGACCTATCCCATTCGCTACTTTAATTCGGCAAAGAGAGCACTTCTAAATAGCTAAGGGGTTGTCACCACCGATTTTTATACGTATAGAACGTACAGTTCATTCCGACTGATAAAACTGACGCTAATAAGTTAATAACGACTAGACTGCGAATATTTATTCAGATTCGTATCTTTGTGAACTGAATTTAAAGAAATGGAATCTAAACAGAGATTCGTTTCACCTATTACACGTTATTACGAGTTAAACGCACTTTATGTATTTTTTCGTTAAAAAAAAAACGCATAAGAATCCACGGTCGAGTGGTAATTCCTTGAAATTTCCATTATTCTCTATTTAGTCAACTTTAAGACGTTACTTTAAAATATCTAATATTATCGTTTGATAGCATAATCTGTACTAGTTGATACATCAAAATTATAACATTTATCGCGCGATGTTTCCCAATACTTTTATTTGTACTAATAACCTGCAGAAGAAATCGGCATAAGAAAATAGATGGGCCGCGTTTTATCAATTTTTATAGCATGAATATTTTACTGTTATTCGTGGTTATTACTTTTTTCTATATTTGGAGTATTTGTTGGTATTTTAAAAGTAAAGTATTTTAAAAGTTATCGCGTTTAAAAATTGAAACGTTTTATTCTATTTGAAAAAGCCATGCATTCGATGCAGTACTCGTTGCACGCGTAGATAATTTCATAAATTTCTTTGTCCAACTTATTGTCCTGTTTTTGCGAGGATCGCTTCCTTAAAAACGTGTTTTATTTGGAAACTTCGTATACGGTTCAATTGCTGGCATTTTAGAAAAAAAAAAAGTCAATACCGTGATATAAAATGACCGAAATATGTACTTACGTCGTAGCGGAACTTTCTATTTGTAATCGAAAGAATGCTTGAATTTCGTACTAATGGTACTTAAAAATCCTTTCTTACGTGTATATCACGAATCTGTTACATACCTGTAAGCAGAAAGATATTGTTTTCAATTTTATGTTTGTAAATGTAACGTTTAAAGCCGAGAAATGGTTAGGAGAACATTGTAAAAATATGTTTAAATGACCAACGCAATCAAAAATGGGAAATAAAGAGTTTGAAATATTCGACAATGGAATTAATTACACAAGATTACTTTATAATTGAAGTTGTTGAAACACAAAGGCCCCGCGAAAGTTGTCAACGAAATTACGTGGAACTAGCTGGCATTTATACAAATGACGTGTATCATCACTTTTGTATGTTGGATGTTCCTTTGAGGTCCAAGCCGCGTTTCGCGGTAGGCTTCGTATGATAACTCTGTTATACGTACTAATTATGCAGAGTTCCAAAATTACGAGTATAAATAGAGCTTTCAAAAAAATCACGAATGTTAAAGAAAATTCGAAATGAAAAGTACTTTTAAGTCCTGTCAAACGTACGTAACCATTTCACGAACGTCGCCTTTCTTGGTAAAAATAGCAAATCGTTCGATTTCTTTCATAAGCAGGTAATTGGTAGTTTAAATCAGTATTGATTTAAATCCTAGCTTAACTATGTTGCTAAAAGTCTTTTTATCACTTTTCACGCCTCTACCAAGCATGTAATCGAGATTAAGCCACAATAAAGCAAAGTTAAACGAAGTTAATCCGAGATAGCGTTAATTATTTACACGCTAAATTCTAAAGGTATTAAGCATCTTATGGTAGAACGCTTGGTATCGCTTGAAGAGCAGAAAAATTTGAAACGGCAAAAATACTGTAGTTTAAGAAATATTCGATATATTCTACTTCTAATTACAAGCCTTACTTTATTATTTTTAACTAAATTTTCATTTCACTCGCTGAGAAGAACATTGACAAATTTAGATACGTGCTTTCCGCGCGTAATGTTTCCCGTTTTCTGTACATCGTGATACACTGCGTTTCATAATATCGTAATAAGCCGCATTCATAGAATTATTTGCATAATACGCATCATATGCATAAATATTAATATTAGATAATACTTCGCACCACTCTAGTACACATATTACGCTATATTAGCTCGTATATTACACAAGTATAAACGAATATTGAATATTTATAATGCAATCAAAATTTTCGAGTGAAAATCCTGCGTAGAATATTTATATACTTGGCAAATTGAACCGGCTCTCATCGTCGATATTTCATAGGATTTCCTATTCTAACCTAATTGATCTACAATTTCGCGCTGTATTTTGCTATAATTGATAGTTTAAATCAATTTTGTCGGTAAAGAGAATTTATTAAGGCGACGTTTATCATCCAGCGACGCTCCTTCCATTTCCCATTTTCCCAATTCGTTGCGTTTTATTTGCTTTAACTTGTCAGAACGATACCCAAATGAGTAATAAATTTGAACGTAACGGCCAAGATGTTCCCGGGCTGAAATTTTGCTACGTGCCCCAGTCACGGAACTTACGAAACGTTAATGCAAAATGATCAAGTTTTTATGCCGACCTATCTCGTCGTAGAAAGAACAATGGAAAAGCTAAGATCGCAACAACTCGTTTTTTAAATTAACAAAACGAAGCAAACTGAATAGTTGATAAATTCGATTCACCTTGAATACATTGCGCTATTACTGCTTTCTATAAAGGTACGTGTGTATATCCTGAATCATATTTTAGTAATTGTAGCCACGAGTTCCAACAGCACAAACTTACCGATAAATATCTTGAAAAAATCAGTCGTTTCGTGTATCTTTTTTAATTTGTTATCAATTTTTCCTGCGTCGTTTCAATCACCTTTTTTTTTTTTTTTTTTTGTGAATAGAACCGTAAAGCCTGAACTTGCGCTATTTCGCAAATCATTGGACATTTTTGATCAAAGAACGATATTTTATCAAACCGTTTATTAAGCTGAAATGTTTATTATGCTTAATCGTTGAATCAATTTTCGTTCTCGTAGTTATCGTACATAGGTTTTTCAGAGCGATCAACGTATCTCTACGTTAAATTTTCAAAGGGTAAATAATCATTGAATCAACGAATTGCGAATGCTTTTTTAGATCGTGACATTTTGCAGTGTTTAGTAATATTTTGGACCGAATACATACTGGGATTGACCTTTCCCTTCGATTAAAATTAGTATA
>JACXIT010000203.1:1389475-1438988 GCA_014737525.1 Bombus difficillimus | reverse complement strand
ATTACATCGATCCGAATAAGCTGGGAACAATTGAACCATCAATTGGTATAACGTGAAAAAGTGGACCTGAAATTCATGGCTTCGGTTTTGTCTAATAATTTTTATAGAATTTTTTCATTAACGTTAGTAATTGTCTTACATCTTATTCGATCGAGTTTTAAATTATCGTATCTAGCGAACGAATCGTATCGAAAAATATTATTATACGAATACGAACGTATCTGATTTGCATGAACGTAGCGATTGAATGTGACTGAACGAATGGTAGTTACGAGAATAAAATGATTGAAAAGCATAGAAACAACGGTCGAAGAATATGAAAAGTGAGCGTAGTTGAGCAAAGCTGCGTTAAATAAATCTATAATAGTCTGGAATTTTATTCCGTTGTAACGAAATATTTTTCTTTGCTTGCGAATATTCTTGCGTTGCAAGGCTAATCAGTGCTGTTCCTTTTTGTTCCAGATTATTTCACGCTATATCGATGAAACAACTATTCGACGAAAGCAGAATATACTTTATTGCTTGAAAACGTATAACTGCATAAAATTGTTCAACGAGTTAAAAAGTGAACGACAAATACTTTAAAAAGTTGCTTTCACAACTATTATGTTCGTTAGTCCCTTAGAGTTCGACTTAACGATTTAATAAATTCTTTCAACGATCTTTTGAGATAGCGTATTTTCAGATGTTTTGATAATCTCGACCTCTCGATTTCTAATAGCAGATTCTGCTTCTTATTAGAGATCCGTATTCCGTGTAAATCTTTCCGTGAAACTTTCAAATCGTATCGTTATATTCGTATTCTACATATAACTGAATTATATTTAAAGCACAAACTCCTTTCTGTCACTTCAATGAAATGGGCAAATAAAAAGGACTAATCGACGTCGATTGAAATTTCTATTTTCAAAAATATAGAATGTAAAATCGCGTAAGAATATTTCTAAGGAAATTCTATAACACTTTCGACGAAATTCTATTCTACACCGCGTGATCATCGACGTTTCGCCATAGGTCGAGTAATTAAACCAGCCGATAATTATAAAGAGTTTCCTCTGTGTAATAAATGTGTCCGGTCAAACACTGATCCTGAACAAACAAATTGGTTTTCCGACTTCGCTTCGATTTCATCGACATCGAATAATTTTCAATCGTACGAAACAAATCTGCGCTACCGCAATCCGCTAACGGAAAATCGTAAAGATTTATTACCAGTCTCTCTTTACTTGTTCTTTAACGAGATTACCTATTTAACAATTACTATAATACCCATAGTCCCTCTACAACGTAGTATAACTTCAAACTTACACAGAACAATGTATACGAATTACATATTATATTTTTTAATCGTCTTTTAAATTTTATCAATCAGCGTATTATTTGATATTATCGCTATGTCGTTATGTTAACACCAAATAATTTATTTATCGCGGTTTAACGTTTTATATTTTTCGACTCAAAGTGAGAAACTGCGAATGTCGAAACTCGATCTACAATTTCGAGAGAATCGTTGATAACCTGCTGTAGCGATTGATACGACCATAAGCGATCAATTAAAACAAAAATTCCAATCATAGACGATGATAGCTTCGTGACGTTACGTAAAGTGAAAATGACATGCCTTGCGGCTACGAATATATTTTGAAAATGTCGTTTTTCTCGCTTTTGCTCGCTTATCGCTGTGATATTTTATCTTACCCGTGATTATATCGACGACACCAAATCGCACCGATTTGTCTACGATGTAACGACGTAACGATTACCGATTTCAAAGTTTCATGTGAAATTAAAGAACTGTGATCGTGATCCCATGCTAGAACTATCAACTTGTAACGTATACCTAAATATAATTGTACATACATACATGATTACGGTAAACCTGAAACAACATAACACGTATGAAGGATACACAAAGAGAAATTTTGATAAAAAAAAATGTACATTTTTGTATTCATCCTGTATATATCTTAGTTTTAAACAAAAAAATGGACCATTTTTCTACTCCGCTCCTCGTTTTTGTCTCAATAAAAATGTCCATCGGTATTGTCAAAAAGACTTCTACGTTTTAAATAACTATGCAAAGAAGAACTGGAAATTTGAACAAACAAGCGAAAACCGTCATTTTGATAGTTTTAGCGTTACCAGATTCAATTTGTAACGCGATAGTTGACGATCCGAGCTTAATTTGCTTCTATTTCGCGTTTCAAGGTCGACAGAATTAACACGACGAGCAAGAGGAAAGAAACACGGAAGCGAACGTTGCACCATAAATTGTCGTAAAAGAAAGAAGGAAAATGGAAGGGAAAAAATTAACGAGAGTTGCAGAGCGATCGTTCATAACCGTGCCACGCGCTTCGAATGAAACTTTCCTTCTTAATTCTAATTAATTTGGCTTTAGTACTCGCCAAGTTGAACGTCACGTTGCTGTAAACACACAGTCACTACTACGCCACAATAAATAATAAGAAAGCGAACGCGTGCAAATGAAAAACTAAAGTACCTGATGAAAGAGGGTGAGATTTTGCTAATTAAAACGTCCTAATTTTGGCGACGCGAATTGATCTTTTGTCGTGTTAATTTTCATTACTTCTTGCCGCTGAACGAGAAATATAAGAATAAAAATATTTGCAAAAGAAAGGTTTTTTTTTAAACATTTAACATCGTGTTTAACGTTAGAACAAACAGAGCGATCAAAATAACTTTGATATCGAAAAATTTTCGTAAAAATAACGCACTAGACAGTTGCTAAATTTAAACAAAGTATTCATCGAGGTAATAACGAGGTTTTACAAATTCCGTAGAATAATTGAATTTTCCTCGCAATGTAAACAGTTAACAAGTATCAACTTGATTTTGCAAGTGTAAAATTAATTTACCATTATTCTACGTCTGCTAACTAAATGCCCGGTAATTTATGGACGAGGATGTACCTACTATGTTCCATCAAAATCGTAACAAGTTATGCCGCAAGTTCTCTGGCATGAATTTTCTTCTACCGAAACTTTCGAATCTTTGTTAGCTTCTTCGCGGATTTAAGCTCTTCATTTTCAAGATTGGTATCGTTAAGAGAAAATGAAAAAAAAAAAAAATTTGTTTAAACCAACGACAAGTAACTCGAAGCGTAAAACGAATAATACGAATATATTCAGCGTACCGTGGGGAAAAAAGAAGATATTAAAGAACTTGAAATACTATCTCAAAGGTACAGGAAACAAAAAGAGCATAAAACGAGGTTCAATTTTACGAAATCGTACAGATAAGTCGAACAGGTAAACACGACATTACCTATGGAAGCTGATCGAAGTAAAAATAATACACAGAAAAAAGAGATTATTGTTAACAGATTTTTCAGAAAATTTCGTTTCGTATTTAACCCGATTATTCGCGATATTTCATAAACAATAGATCGATGTTACGTTTCCAAAACCGGTTCGGTGCCTATTGAAAATCCAGCACATTGAACTCGCTAAAAAAAATAAAATTTCATTTATAAAAATAAAGATAAAGTAAAATTGTCGGAAAAGTGCGAATTTGGACAAAAAATCCAATTTTAGTGACATATTTTCCTCTATCGACCCCGAACTAAACGATTTTTGTACGAATAATTCTTTTTTCCTATATCTCACCTTTTTTAGCAGACTAAGAAACAAGCGAGCGTGTATGTTTAAGTAAAATATTCTATCGAAAAAAGGGGGAAACAAGGAAGAAAAATGTAAAAGAGTAACAAACAAGAAACCTGTACGCAAACTATCGAATAACGATGACAAGCGAGCTTTCATCGCGATAATTTTTACAAATTTCGCGGGGTAACGGCGCCATTGCGAGAGCGCGACGCGTACAAATTGACCTGCTCAATATTTCGACATTATGCCTCCACGTGTTTTCGCATTTTATCCGGCGAAACCAAACGGAGTAGCTACGTGACACGGCAATATTTGCGAAATCGCAACTTTACTATATACCGCGTAACGCATCTGTCAAACTTCGTACAATGGATTGGGCTACGCCACGATGGACGTCATAAAGCGAATAAAATTTCAAACGAGTGCGAATTGAACTTACGATTTATACGACTCCCGTAGCCGCGTCAACAGGAAAGTAAATCGTCGACGATGTTAAATAAAAACCAATCCTTCCTATCGCTTTATACCTCTGTTACAACCAATTTCTGCGTGTCCACGTTCTCTTTATGGTGTATATACTTCTTTCTCTTTCGTGTTTGTAAAATAATGAAATTGATAAAGGAAGAATTTCTTTCTCGGCCGCAAAACGATTTTCCCTTTAAAATACTTTCGTTAGAAATAGAAATCTTTTTCCATCGTGTATTAGCTACGTATTAGATGTAACAAATTTTCTGTTTTTAAGTTTATGTTCTATATACCTCGTTGCTTCGTATTCGGATGTCTTGAAAAATGTGGTGAAAATGAAAAAAATGGTCGTAAACGGGTAGATTATCCTTGCAGCCTATGAAACTTTTAGTTCTATTATTAGTAACAATGACGGAGAACGTTTCGTTTTTAACGATACGATTCGCGTAAAAGAGTTCATAGAAGAGAAAAACAGAATCTTTTTTCTATATCTAATATTTGTATTTCTGTGAAATTCTCTAAAATCATACCGTTGATCGAAACGCGAATGAAATATTCCAGTTGGAGAAAAGTAAATTCCCGTTAAATATAAATAACTGCATATCGCTATTGAAATGTCAGGTCAGTTAAATTTTCGTATCAAGATTCGTATCAATGTTATTGTGAATGGACGTTACGTAGGTAAGCAAGATTGTGCGCTTCGATTGCATGGACCAGATTAAGATTCAATTTTGCAGATAATTGAGAAATACGTGGCACCATCAAGATTGAAACGGACTCTCTCTCTCTCTTTATATCGAGCAAAAAATTGGAGTATAATTTTGACACTCGGAAAAAGAGACACGGAAAACGAATTTATGAAAGGATTTTTTGCCTCGCTCTTATCCCAGCTATTTGCCAAGCAATTTCTGTTCCCCTCTCGGATTTCCGGATAATGTTTATTCTGTTTCAAACGATGGCCTCGAGAAACTATAAACGATATTAATCCATTAAACGTTGATTAGACGCAATCTACGTCCGGAGAAAATGAAGTTTCCAGCAAAGAAATATAACAAAGCATGTTTGCATAAAAATCGTAAATTTCGACAAATTCTTTACAAATTAAGAATATTTAATCGAGCGGTATCGCACTCTTTTGTTTAAACATACGAATATCGCGGAGAAAGAAATATCACGTTCATCGTTTCCTACGAAGAAACAATTTAAAAATTCAATAAGCCGTCGATCGATCCCATACTACTAAAATCCTAACTTTTTATTCGCTTTGCAAATTAAATGTTCGTTTTGTCACGCTCTCGCGCATTCCAACAATATTAGTCGTCGTAGAATTTTTTACGAAACTTGGTAACTTTATATCTTTCGATTTAACAACTTGTCGTTATTTTCAATGTTACGTCGGTCGTATCGAAGAAATGCGATTTAGTCAACAAGCAAGTATAAGAATTAGGCTTCTTCCGTGCGTTCTTCGACCGCGTTTGTCAAAATAAACACTCGAAATGACGCCGCAAAATCGTAAACGCAAGAGGCCACGATCGTAAAACGAGCGCCTTTTACATTTTCACGTACATTGTCTATAAATAACCGTTTGAAGCAAGAAAAGAAAAAAAAAATTGCGTAGCTGTTTCTACCTCACAGTTCAACATTCAACAATCCGTATACGACGAGATATACAATTTTAAGCGCAATTAATCGCTTTCGGTATTCGAAATGTTCTACGTTACGTTGCGTTTAAGACATCCTTCGGATCAACGTTCGAACCTTAGGCATTAAACGATGCACGAACATAATTAAGCAGAATTAAAGTTTCCGATTCGCGATTCCGTCAATATATATTGTAAGAGAAAGAACAAAGACGATATGCTTGCTTCGTAATCGGCAAAGTTTCCTAGAGAATTTCGAAACTTGTCGAAAGCGTCACGTCAACAACCTTCCGCCGATCCGAACGACGAAACAATATGCACATTTTTCTTCTATTTTAGTCGACGTGTACCGTTCACGATAAGATTCGTAGAGAAAAGATCTGTCGTGCAAAGTAACGACAGCGAAGTAAATTTAACCCTTTGCGCTTCGAGGCTTTTTTCCGCGTGATCCACTTCAATAACTCTGAAAAGAGTAACGCTCGAGCGGTAATATAGCTTTTCGAAACGAAAAATTTCGATTCCAAAAGGAGGACGGTTATATTTTTGAAAATGTGTCGGCTATATTTTCTACCTTTCAGTTGGTATAAACGTTAAGTACGATAGAATGAAATTGGGCTGCTGGTGTAGCGAAACTGGGATAGATATGCCAAGATGGTAGATTTCGAAACGATAGATAGGACGTTTTAACTGAGAAGATCGGCCGAGATTGTTACGAACGAAAGGAAGACGAGAGGACAATTGGCGCGTGAAGGATGCCGTGAAAGCGGTGATAGCGCCGGAGTACTAAGGGTTAACTTTTATGGATACTGACCGACACACTGGGAAGAGCGCAAGGATGGAGGACGCGTGCACGATGATCGGCGGTACCGTCGCGTCGCGGGCAAAAGAAAACGGATTGTCATGCGAATCGTTTTCTATACTCACCGACTATTTCCGGGCGCACGCCAACTAACAAAGTAGTCACTACTAGAAGAGGCACCTGTCGTCTACTCGTGCACATACCACGTTTCTCGCACATGATTTCACTTTAACGCGAAACACGCGCAACGAACGTAACGCTCGTCGCGTCCAGACTGAAGTTCCGAGTTCGTGGGGTTCTCTGTATATCCTAAGCGCACGAGGATCCCCCTCCCTCGGCAACGGTTCAACCCCAGTCGAGCAAGAGTGCTCTCTCCCCGACACGGGGCGACCTGTTCATCCCCACTTGGCCACCATGCTTCATCCCCTTCCGACAACGTGCTCGAAGAAACTGCCGTCAATCGGCTCGTGTCCTATGTATACCCGTCACCTTTGCGAATCACGCGTTTCTAATTATCCCGTTACACGATAGACGATGTTTGCTGAATAAAAAGGAATAGCTCTCGTATTAATGTGCACGTTTTACGTTTTTAACTCCTTAAAAGATTTTCCATCTAGCGAGAATGATTCAATTTCTTTGTAATAATGAAACGATAACGAAGCTGAGCGTATTATAATATCGTCACTCGTAATAATATGTACAAACACATTTTAAAAACAAGATATCGTAACTCGAATTCATAAAGATCGACGACTAAAACGATCTATGTCTGTATACGTTACGAATAGGTTAAGTGATTTAATGATTTATCGTGACAATTTCGTTCTACGCCAGCTAGTTCAATTTTTATATAAAAGGATACTCTGATCCTATAGTTGTGAAACAGAAGAGTGAGCTAGATTTCTACCGTTCTTCTTTATAGTATGATCTATCCTCTCTTTTCTTTTTTTTTTTTCTTCTAATTTCAATCATTACATATTTCGTTCCTTATTAATACGTACGTATTAACCTCGACATATAAGAACTGAAAATTTTTGAATGATTTGCTCTCGATGAGAAGAATGTTCCTTGAGACAATTGATCGCTAGATCGCATTTACGTAAATATTATTTAAATTCGTATCTTCGTGAAAATAATAACTGAGAGAACAGGACTCGGACAAAATTCTATTTTACCTATTAGACGTTATAAGGAATACTATACTTTGAATGTTTTATATATTTCCCTATATTGTGCGCGTTCTATGCATTTTTTGCGTTCTTAAATATCCCACGAATGGAGAACGAACTCAAGCTTTTTGAACAGAATTTTAGTTTGTGCTTGATCTAATCAACTACTGTCGATCGAGTCCACGTATTTGAATGTGAATTCCCATTAAATGAACCAAAAATCATAGGTATCGGAGAGAAGCGGTGAACTCCTATTACGCGAATTTCGAGGTATAAATTGCTCGATCTCCGATAAGTCTATGTAAATGGATCTTCCACTATACGTACGAATTGAGAAGTTGAAATCGTAAACTACGTACATCTCCGTTTATAAGTATTCGTGCACTTATCAACGTTTACGAAAGGTACGCTACGATTAGACACTTGTGAAAAATTGCAAATTCGAATAATTAAAAAAGACAAAAAGACGATGTTTTCCTTGTCTTTCATACGATAAGTTTTACAACGTTAAAATTAAAATATCTTTGAAACTAATCGTTTTTCAACGCGAATCTTTCCACCTAACGTCCCTCTCGAAACAAGATAAGTTTTACTTGAAACATTTTTTTTCGAATGATAAACAGTTTCGAATTTAGGAAATAATTGCGTGGATAGATTAAAACGAGACGTCCTGTACGTAGACGATGATTCCATATCTACAACACGTCATAAATACTAAAACGATCGTCAAAATAGGCGAAAATCAGGAAAACACGAAGCGAATAAAATAATTTTCGTACTTATGACTTAATATCTTTCCAAATCTCTTAAAAAGAAAGAAACAGAAAAATAACCGAGGCACGTTCGATCCTTTCAATGTACGCTCTTTGGATCGAGATTGAAACAAAGAACATTGTACGCCTGTAGATTCCGTACGTTCGATAATTCTTTAGACATTAGTCTCAGATGCAAATCTTTATAATAGGTATAATACAAACACGAGCGGAAACCGAAGTTTCATACTTTGAAACTCAAACTCGTTTTTTTTTTTTTTGGAAAACGAAGCCTACCATGAAAAAATGTTAGTCTTCTTTTTCGACTTATTTTTACATGTACGATGGCCATTTGACCGTTTCTGTACCACGATCGACTTGTATTTGAACGGTCTATAACGGAAATGTAGAAAGGTGCGTTCGTTGCAAAACTAAAAAGAAACGTGTTTCTTTTATTAACTTATTCGAAGAAAATAGTCACGGAAAATTAGTACGCGAGACGTTATTGAGAAACAAATCAGTGTCAATCAGTTTAATGTAAAACACGTACTCGGAATTAACATTGCCAGAGAATTATTCTAGAGATTCTCATAAAATATAACGACAATCGAAAACCGGATCTACAATTAGACCTTCTAAATTAGATCTCCTAAGAAATTATCCATTTAAATCGGTGTAGGAAATCGTTCAAGCTCGAGACTCGGTTATGCTTTAAACAACTCGAACATCAATTTAATAGATAATATACATAGATGGTGTTTCGTAATATATGAAACCCATTTCTTGCGGAAAATCTGATCTATTTAACTTTATTTCCAAGTTATAGCTATTACCGTTATTTAAAACTTACCTCGATTACACATGTATATAAAAGTTTTTAACGACAAAAAAATTATATCGATTTAAAACGTACGTATCAATATACTCTACGTTATTTGATAATTATGATTTAAATATTCTATTAATTTATTATTCTTTATTTTTGATGAGTAACTGATCCTACTAAATTATTCTATAACATGGTGACTAGAAACTTGCATTCTGTTTGAACAACCGTGAATTTAATTAACTCTCCCTTCTCTCGTTCGTATTCTACGTTGAATTTACACGCGCTTGTCTTATTACTGCGCTATTCTAACGTTATTACAAGTAGCCTGATATTTATCGAAACGGCGATTTTTTAAATAGCATAGTCAGAAGCGATCCCTCGACGACATAGAGAGAGTCAACCGTACATTCTATAACAAACGATTAGATCTCTCTTGTCATTGCTCAAGTATAGGATAGAATTTAAAAAGGAGGTGCAGTTGTATTTTTCAAATACCCCGATGTGCAAAAATACATGAAATTGTTGCAGACAAACAATTGATTAACGCGGTGAAAGATATCTGATACAAAGGTTACCGATATTCGTATACTGTTCACAAATATTAATGTTTTAAAATTTCTCTATCCGTCACATTTAATTAACCCGTGCATTTACGTACTTTATCTTTCCCTCTGTTCGATCAATTGCCGCGAATCCTCGTTCTACAACATATACATATACGTACTTTGAATTGTCGAAATCTATATTCGTGAAATAAATTCACAGAACGGACGACGTCTTCCGTTATTTCTCTTGCATTCTCTTGGCCTTCAAAGAATCCAATCTCAGTCCGATTTCAACGGCGCAAGCTACTTTAAACCTGCTCTCTATTTCCCTTTGTAGTAAAATTAACATTTTACACGTTCAAACTGAAGGTATCTACATTGAGCGCCTCATAGCATAGTATCTACCTCTGTATTACTGTAGTACGGAAATGGCTACAACTTGAAATCAAAGTCAAATAGAACGTACATTTTTTTTTCTTTTATTAACCCACAATATTTCCTTGCAATTTGTCCGATGGACGTTCGGCAGATTGATATGACATTAGATGGGTAACGTTTAGATGCTATTTTTTTTAAATATGGTGTTCTTCGGTTGGTGTTATTTTAATACGGAGCTCCCAGACGGTCTTTGCACCTCTGCGTGAAATGTTTAATACCTAAATATCTATATCACGTAAGCTCAGTGTTCGTTGTTTTCGATCATTTTTTACGGTTATTTTCCATTATTTGCAGTTTACGAGATATTACGATATTTAAAATTTTGAGTTCATAAAGAATTATTATACTTTGAAACGTTGGAATACCACGACATTAACATCAAGTATCGACGATTATCAACAAAATTGCTAATTGCAGTGAAATGTATAAAAATAATCATGCAATACGTTGCGTAGAAACGACGTTGTATTTAATCGAATTAAAAATATTATGTTAATTAACGCAACTCATATTCGTAAGCTAAAATTCTCCGGCTTTGTGACCATACCATACTGCGATTTATAAAATACGAAATAATAAAAATACTCCCTCTGACGTATCTAGAATTAAACGAAATTAATAAAAAATTAATTATACAAGCGACGTATTTTAATCTTATTTGATAAAGCAAGTGTTATTGAGAAACATTGATTATTTGAAAACCTATCGAAAAATATAATATTGCGGAGCAAATTAAAAATTTCCATCTTTCAAACTTTGTTTTAACGTATTATTTATTCGCTCAACTTAATTTGCAATTTAATAGATATCCTATTAATTGCACGTGACTTTCTGTCTGTTTTTTTCTGTGCAAATTACTCGAAAAATGTTCGTGTAAATAATGAATAAAACACGACAGTTTACTTAAAAAAATCATTACCGTACCGAAGAATACCAAGTTTAAAAAATGAAAAATAAAAAATGAAACGAATATTTCTTCTTATAAAATGGATAATCTATGTACGATCGATACGTCTGTTGTTAGAAAAACGATATTTCATTTAATCTTTTTTTTTTCCAAAATATACGTATATCTATGGTAGAAAATTTGCGCCCTGTAAACTGAAAACTGAAAAATTTCAAACGATAAAATTTGGAAAATAAATTTCACCTTTAGTAATTTCGTCAATTTCGTATTACGCAGCAAACCAAAAGAATATTTTTTCGAAAAAAACGACAGTTAGTTTGACAAAATCAATTTATACGATACTTGCGGAATGCTTGAATTTATGTTTATTTAAACATTCCCATTTCCATCGTGACGCTTAACATCGTCGAAATATCAATTTCAATAAAACTTTGAAATCACGCATAACGTGTCAAAATCTGACTCGCATATAGTAATTAAATAAAAAGTACAGGTTGCTTGACCTCGTTACTTAACATTTTATCCTTCTCTGATAGGCCCAACGTTGATAAAGGGAATCCTGGCAGCGAGCCCATTCGCTACGTTGCTGTAACTAACCACGCGTGTTGGTAGAGATTTACTTTCAGATTATTCTCTGATACACAACGATGTATACGTATACTTAGTTGGCATCTATGCTGGAATTAATAAAATTATATCGCGTATTTTCTAATATCAATTTAATATCATAATTGAAGACTCGAAATCTTTTCGCATTCTCTCTATAGCGATCTTTTTACAGTTGGGCGCAACTTTCTGCAGATAGGGTTAGTTTTTCCAAATATCTGCTTTGTTCGAATTCATAATTATAACGGCTCTTAAAGAATTTCTTTTCTTTTTACGTTCGCAAAATAGATAAGAATTTCGTAATTCCATCGTTTGACTATAAAACACACTCGAATCTCCTTAATTGAGAAGCTGAAATGGTGATCAAAAAAGAAAAAATACATCTCTGTTCGGTTTGAAACTTACATTTACAGAAAGAGAAATAAATGGTAAAAATAACCATTATCGTATTCCATTTTTATTTACCTATGTACGATATTATTTACATATTCGGTTCCGCTAAGAACTAGAATACAACTCATTCTGTACAAATAGACTTTTATGAAACAATCGTCGGCCTTGGCATCTATATAGCGATTTAAATTATGGTAAAATCGTCAAATTTTAAAATAGAGAATCAACGTTGAAACCGTTTTTAAACCAATATAAAGTCCAAATGTAACAAAAGCAATTCTAAAGCTAATACGAATAGGAAGAAAAAGGAGTGTCCATTTTTAGCGGTTTTACCTCGCATAGCCCATTTTATCGAAAGCAACTAAAACTACAGAACTGTCGAATTGGAAAAAGTTACAAAGCAAACGTGTCTGCATCGATTAACGTTAAAAACTTGCGATATACTGGTTAAAAAAAAAAATACGGGAAATGTCTACCCACTACTGGAACGAAACAAGGAACATCCCCGTTCTTTCTACTACCACTATTTCTGATTAACGTAATTTTGCACGATGTCAGGAGTAACAGAGCGTGATGCGAACGACGAACAAAGTATCTAGCATTAACAAAGTGATTGGACACATCTAGCTTTGATAATAATGGAAATGGATAATTTCTATTTTACTTCCAGTATTTTACAGTGTTTGTAATATGTTACAATTACTTTATATTTCTCTTATACTTGATAAGCTTTGTGTTATAAACGATATCGTTACATTCATCGAATATCGTTTCTTTACCGATGTACTAACATATTGAAAGTTAATTTCCTTTCCAATTATTACAATTTTTATTTTAAGTCGAGATCTAGCAACAAATATCGTGGTATTACAACGAAATAAAACCGAATAGCCGAAACATGTATCTCTGAGCCACGTAGCATCGTAAATATGTTTCGTACGAGTCTCGAGAGTAGATCAAATTCATTCTAATCTTTACTCAAAAATAATCCAATTTAATGTAATTATTATTTTCTTCGCGATAATCCGAGTATCTGCGAGACTCAATCCGAATTAAAGAATGCAGCCATCGCCGAAATAATTGCACGAGCTTGATACGAAATGGAAAATATGAACTGCTAATCTTCGCTAACAACAACGAAGCATCCCCCTTTTCGCGTGGTAGTACTATGATCAAAGGGAGTTTCACCCACGTGCACGCCTATGCCCGACTACGCAGTTTGTCATTTGCTTCGACATTTTCTGTAGGGTGTAGAGTCTCATTATATTTACTCGATATGTATTTGGATTACGAACGAACAACTCCGACCTATGTAAACGACTGTGTTCGCATATATTCAAATGTCGTGACACCGTGTCAGCAGTTGCTAGCTTCCTTTAATAGCGTTCGTATCTTTAAACGACACGCACCGTCGCAAATAGAAAACACTCCTCCTGCTCATCAACATCTTTGAGCCAGAACCCACGACTTTATGTTTACATAAAAATTTCTAATCTCCACTGAACTTTTCATTAGAACCAGTAAAACCTTCGAAAACGACGGGCCTCGGTTTTCTCTTTGTACGTAGATTCGGTTCTTTCACTTTTTCATTTATAATACAAAAATTCTTTCTGTTTGCTTAAGTAAAAAATCGAGATTCGTAAGAAAATTTACCGCAGTGATTCGATATTTCATATCGAAAAATTAATTAAAAATGAAGATTTCGATATTCGAGATTAGTCCTAAGCTTTTCACTGCTTCGTTTACGTTCAGCTTACGAAAATTTATTGACATTGTATTCCAATAGTACTCCGAATTAAAATAATTTGAAGCATCGAAAATGAGAATAAAATTCTATTTTTCTCAAAGAGTTAATAAAACGAATAATATATACTATGTACTATTGTCTAAAAATTTCATTCGTTTTATCTAAAATCTTCGTTCGACCGTTAAATGAATTTGAATAATTGAAACCCTTGCAACGTTCTCTGGAATAATTTAAAAGAAAAAGAAAACCTAGCACACACGAAGGAAACGTGAAAATTGTATCCGATGCAACAATCTAATAAATTAAACAAAATGCATGCACTTTCCTGTTTCAAATTCTAGCAATCCTTTTCTGTTGAATATGCTACACATATCAATGAAGAGATTGTTGTCAATTGTCACACGTCGCGTGCAATTGTGGTTAACCACGCACGTTCCTGGTTTGCCGGTGATTAGCTTCAACCAAGTTAGGTGAGAATTTAACTTCGCTAAAGGCGAAGAAGATTTTCACGTGACATGCAATCGTAACTGTCCCTCTTTGTCATGGCAAATACTCATTAAAGATAATAAACCGTCAAAGAAAGAAAATAGTAATCTTGAGAAACATACCGCAAATCTATATATACGTGCAGAAAGAAATTGGCTGTATCTACCCGAAATTAATATTATAGCTGTATGGAAATAATTTCGCACGTACGGACTAAGCGTTCAACGGGTTAAATGTAAATTATTTGTTTTTTTCTTTTTTTTTAATAAAGGCTAAAAGTATTTTTCACGCTTCCTGTTTAGACTATCCCCTATACACTATATATAATACTATATTACCAATAGTAGTAGTGATAAAGTTACAGTTAAAATTGCTACTTGTCAGTGTACGTGAATATTAATAACCTTTATATCAGATATCTTTTCTTACGTCAGTAGCAATCATTTATCGCAAAGCATGCCAAACTATATTAATTTGTAACTCTTATCGACTGTAATCTCCTTTCGTAAAATTATTTGTCCTTCACACGTTCTTTTCCTCGCCATTGTCTGTATTAGCAAAACAAGGTTTATCAGATGTTGATCGATGATTGAAAAATAGAAGAATACAGTGGTTGATACGATCGAATGTAAAAAGTTAATTGCAAAAAAGATTGCCAAACCAATAGCGAAAGAACGAGATCAACGAGAAGATACGAATACGGATGAAACGGTGCAAACTGTTAGGAAACAATCAGAAAATATTATATTATATTAATATTTTTATATTTAATATCATTGATTTATATTTATACGTGAAATATCTGGGGGTTGCATAAACTTTTTTAAATCTTAATGATTCAACAAATTGGTGGACGTTCTACGCGGCCTTTGACTCGAGAATCCCGATAGTGGTTTATTGCGAAAAATTGAAGTGCCGCGAAATAATTGGTCGATTAGGGACGATCGAAATTCTTGATAAAGATAGCGAACGATGGTGCCACGCGATAGAAATCGTTCAAAGGTTATTGCGTGCCACCCTGAACCACCATACGGAAGTAAAAGGACTCACGAAACTATTGTACAACCGAGCTAATGATTTCGATACCTAAACTATGCTGCCCACGTGCTTTTTCTTATACTTTCTATTAAAAACTTACAAAATTAGCAAAGCGTATTAATCTTCGATAAATCAAACAACAACGTAGTATTGTCATTTTCTAAGTAAAAATATTCGAATAAATATTAGCGAATATTAAATGTTTAAATATCGACGAACGTGACACATTATCCGAGGGATCGGGCAAAGGCGCTAACTCTAATCTCGACTAACTGTAAGAGTAACCTCGATACTCAAGAAACTGGCGATCTTGTTCTATTTAAGCAATTTGAATCTTCATAAGCAGACTATTAATTCTTTGTCTAAAACAAGTATGAGCAGAAAGTATTCAGTGTAACAACTAATTTAAGCACGTGTCTGGATTCAATTTGGAAAAAAGGTTTTAAAACGTCTACTTTTCCATAATTAATACACATTGTTGAAACGAATAAATATTAATTGTAAACTCACGTTCGCAGAAAAAATGTGGTTCGGTCCACCCTTGCCCTCAATGTCTTATTCATCTTGTGTAATCATCTATCATATATACCATAGTACATGTAACCGCGATATATGTAACAATAAATACCAAGCAGGAGTAAAACTATGATTAAACTTGGGAACAGGTAGTATTAAGTAGACTTAAGATCGGTCGCACTAGACTAATACACTTTCGCTTAATCTCTAAGTAAGCTAAACTATCCAACGTACAATACATGTAACTGTCTAATAACGATCAAACACCGTATCCTCGACAGCTTTTCCAACTACTATACACGACATCGTAACGATAGATTACACAACAGAAAATAGTTTTAAGCGAAAGTGGAAATTTAAAGAAAGAGAAAGTCTAATCGTTGCAAATTACCACAAGATATACAGGTTCTCAGGAATTCAACGCTCTTTAATAGATAATAAATTGCAAACAATCCATGTGCAAAGATAATTATTAATAATCACAAAGGCGTAGGCGTCTTGCGGCATAAATAAAAATATCAAGAAAGACAGGTAAGACAATAAATATATTTGTTTGATATCGAATAAAATAAACATTCAGAAATAAGACCAAAGATGTATATTAATGAAATATCATTTAATCGAATATATAGACAGGTAATTAATCGAGCAACGATTAATTTCGCTATTTCTACAAATACGTTATAAATTACTCGATGATATCTCACGAATCGATAAGATTATATCGTACCTGTAGGTGTCATATTCTGTGTGCGATAAAAAAGCTACTCCGTAAGGTGTCAAGATGTAGCAGAGATCAAACTTTAATGACTTCGCGAGACATCGCTACTGATGATTTATCGCGTCATAAAGGGGATATTATGAAATTGTTCCTTTCTACTGCTTCACCGATGAACCTTACGGTTCTTACGACGCGATCATCGAACGGTGTCAACGCGTTTGCCTTCTGCTTCCTCGTGCGTTATTACGGGCATCGACCTTACTACGGAAGTGTGTTTTACCGCTTTATAACAACCTCTTTGTGTCAATGCTTCTTACTAATGTAAAAAATACTTCAACTTTAACCAACTTTAACTATAACAAAAACGGTTGTACAACGGAGCGTCAATGAAATTTAGGCTCGTACGAAGAAAGATAATCGACGGAAGAACCGAAAAAGTGCTGATTCTACGGAATATATCGTTACGATATTATATTAACAAACTTGTATATTCTACGAGCTTCGGAATACTTTCGTAATCCGCTGTGTATTTAAAAAAAAAAAACGAATTTATCGAGTGTCAAGAGCTTATAACGACACTGTGATTACAGACATAATTGTAAGCGGTATCGTTCCCTCGAAAGGTTCTTTCCACAAGTATGATCGGGCCAATAACAACGGAAGTTACTAACGCTAGGAGTCCGTGCAAATGCACGCAATGGCAAGCTTCCGTTCTACGATACTTTCGTTCGTATGCTTTCTACGATTTGTCGGAGTGACTCTCGTGCTACGAGCCGCTATGTCAATCAGTCCCCTTTCCAAGCGAGAGTTATTTCGTTCATGGAAAACGAACATTAACGTTGTACCCTTAGAGTTTACCATGGCAATTGGCAATCATGATTCCTTCAAATAGTTGCGTCTTTATTGCCCCTGATTGCATAACCACACACAATGGAGGAAAGAGCGCGGAAGAATAAAGCAGTAATGTCGAACACTAACTTTTCTCATGACTCTATATCATTACGGTTATCATTTGAGCTGCACGTTTCTCGTTGGATTATTTTTAGTAATAACACGTGTCAACAAATGGACAGGTTTCCGTAAGGTAGAAGGGCTAATGTCATAGAAACTATTGGCGATAGAGCAGATCTTTTTCCTTTTAACGTAAATCGCATTTCTTTCATAGAAATTAATGAGTCTACGTGATACGTATTGTTTGATTTTAATCGAGCTCGTGTGATGTACATATAAACGATACGAAGCAATTATAAGAAGACAAAATATACTGTGTCGTGTGTCGTTATCGAATTCATATTATATAGCTATTAATAATGTTTATCGTATGGGTAAAATATTGAATTTATATACTGGATTTATACGTATTGTCGTAGTAATATATAGTTATTTATATGTATACGGTCAGAGACAAAAATAACTGTAATAGATAATGGAAGTAGATAACAATAAAGTTCGATCGACCTAGCGTTTGTTTACTATATATTCTTATAGTACATAGATTAGTTCGTAAATGACTGAAATTAATATTTACCTTGCTGCGTAGACGGACGAACTTCGCTTTAACGAAACTTCATTGGCAATTATTTCCACTGCCTGTCGCGTTTATTTCTCTTTTTTTTTTTTTTTTTTTTTTTTTTGACCGAATGCAACGACGTATTTTTAGGCTACTACGATACGCTGTTTAAAATCGAAACGGAATATAATATATACTTTGTGAAAATAGGACGAAAAAACAAAAACCTAAGTTACTAAGATCTGTTAAAACGGCACATCGTTCGAATTCCAAAACTTCGATGTATAGGTATGGCGCGCATTCCGTGTACGTATTTCTAAACCTTTCATGAATTTTACGTATTGAAAAAGTAAATTACATTCCGATGCTGCATACCGCGCTACTTGTATAAGAACGGAAATTAAAGTAATCTCAAAGAATTTCCATTCAAAAGAAATCGAAAAGACTTTGAAACTCGATACTCTTGATTTGCAGAAATTTCATTTGATCGCACGCTAAAGGAAATCGCAGCGCGTTAAATAACAACTTTGCGCGTGCAACTTTACACAGTGTATTTGTTTCGATCGTTTCATTGTACGTGTATAATCGTTTCTCTAATTGTCGGAAGTATAACAAATTTGTCCTATATATATATATATATAAAATGATAAATACATGTACAATATACATATCGTTGATAATAAAAATGAAGCGCGTGACGATATCGTACGTCCGATCGATTCGTTTGCAGCGATCCTTCCGTAATAGGAGGAGGGTTAGGCGACGATGGCGGAGACGGTGGTGTTATCGGAACAATGAGGAGTAAAAACGGTTGAGCGATCATTCAGCATCAGTCAGAAACGATTCTGGCAGAGTTTCTATGCGCTCTTAGTTGGTCGACGGACGAGTCAGACAAATGATAGCTCGCCCCTTTAAATGGGGGAGAGCACGGGGAAAATGCGATATGTAAGCGACGAGAGTAAGAACGAGTAACGGCAGGCGAGTTTAGTTCGGCTGGTCTTGTTTACTCAAAATCCTTTGGAGAAACGGCGTCGGGGCGTGCGGAGAAGACATGTCCCCTTCCGTGAACTACCAGCCACCTAACTTGTTTTTCGCGTTTCATCCCCGAGTTTCGCGCCCTGCCTCGTGCCGATAACGCGGTGAAAACAGCCGTCGAATAATCGAATCGATAACGATCGCCGCAGAACGACCACTTGAAAGCTACGGAATTACAATTTCGTAACTCCCTCCGACACGACTGGAAACGGCTACATTTTACCCAGTTCTTCCGGCGCTCTCCGACGATCGTGCCTGCACGAGTAATATTATTCGAGTCTCGATAGACCGAAAAACAGGTCACTGTTTTCCCTTCCTATATTTTCACGTTAATCGTTATGAATCCGTGGCGATGCCGCGCGCGAAAATATTATTTGACAAATTCTGATTAGTTGCACCGCGTTTAAAGCGGTAGAAAAGTAACTGCTACGGTAGTAATACGGTCGTGTATGAGTTTTGTTTTGACCGAATAATCGTTATCGTAACTTAGACCATCCAATAATAGAGGGCTCGCTTTGAAGAACACGCCGATGCTTTAATCACGAATATGAATATACCGACTAGTGGAACCTCCGGTTAATAGAACTTACGGTTAATTTTCGTTATAACCGCATTTTGGTTTTTGAATATAGAAACCAAATGCGTTTCCATGGGAGAAGATAATGCGAATAATGTTATACAGAATGTTAAGAATGACGTTACGAGTTTGTAAAAGAGAATAAAGTAGAAATATTTAGTAACATTCGTACGTCGCTTTGTAATTTTACATTTAAATAGAACAAAAAAAAAAAAGACGAGTAAACGCTTACGATAGATGAAACAAAATTTGATATCTTAAGACGATATTAATATCGATATTAATGACAATTTTTTACCTTGTATTATTTTCTCTTGGATTTCTTTTATCGATACGTTTCAAAGAATATGGCTCTCCTCTTTTTCTATATTTCGATTGTATTATTTCGCTACAGTTACGCGTTACTGAAAAAAAACATGATTTAAACGTGATTTTATTTTTGAACATTTTTGCATAAAGGACTGAAGAGAAGTAGCTACGTAAAGATTATTTGAAAAGATTTATTATACCATCTACGCACATAAAAAATCTATAAGTGAACGAATGATATCGAATTTATTTCCATTACCTTGCATTATTCGTCTCAGGAAACTATCGAAGAAATGCGATACGATAGACCACGAGCCACACATTCCATTTATGAATCGAAGATATTTCAAAGGTTTGCTTTATAATAGCACTAACCAATACCTTAAGACTATAAGTGTATGGAATGGAAAGAAAAGAATCTGGAATTTTATTATTAATTTATATCGTCACCGTTATTCTATAATTATTTAAGTTTTTTCTTTTATTTTATTTTTCTTATAAACATAAAATTTTAATTTCAAAATACTTGTGCGTCTCAAATACCTATTCCTCCGTTCCTATTTTTATCGCAACGAATAAATTGCAAATAAAATTCTTGCTTTAGTATGGTAATAAAGAACCCAGTAACCAGTTTATTACCGAGTAATTTGAATATAATAATGTAAAATTCAAAAATCCCTACAAATCTATTACTTATTCGAATCATAACCTAACCTAACAAAAAAGTGTAAAGCCCATAGATGCCACTTTCAATGATACGTATACGGAAAATAATTCTCGGAAAAATTTTGGCTCATCAACCTAGGAAAAAGGGTGAAAACAGTCTTTAAAATTGCGAGAGTTGAATTTATATCTTTTGCGATATCTTAGGTAATAGATGCGCTAACACATTAATCCACCAAGCACAAAGAAACGAATAATTAATAACTAGAGGAACCAACCACATAAATTCGATTCTTTCGTAATTCTCTGTTGTGCGACAAAGCATCCAAACGCACGCAAAAATTTAATAAAATATCGTTTAGAAAATATTATAATAAAAATGAAATTTTTGGTAATCTTTCTTATCGAATCTTATTCCTTCTTTCTCGCAGAGATCTCTGTATACGAGCTATGTATCAAAATAGTAGACACATATATTTGCACTTTTCCATTACTTTCAATTAAAGTTACATACGTATTCGTATGTAACAATGACTCACGAGAGTGTTATACAAAAGATTTTGAAATTTCACTGTAACGACGCCCGTTCAAATAAGTACAAGCGTGTCTACGCGTGTACGTGGCAGAGATCACGAAAGTATCGAGAAAGTCGACTATTTTTACCCGAGAAATTTTCAAACTCGAAACGATTTTATCGAAAACTAAGTTTCCGGCGAAGAAACGTTCTTCTTTTGTTTCGACTTACTTTTCCCGTTGTACTATTATATGCGACCGTACAAAACGTACAAAGCATATACGATGTATGTATCGAAATACTATTGCGTATCGCGTAAATATTTATTATCTTAACTATGACATTAAAAATTAACGTCCGTCGTGCCTCCGATAAAAATAGCATTAACGAGAGATCGAATAGACGGAATAAGCTATCCAAGTGGCCAAATAAGTTACCGTTTACACTCGTATGAAAGACGAGGAAGTGCACCAGACATGTATGTAAATATACAAGTATTCCGTGATACGTTTCACCGGTTCCCTTTTCTTTCGTTCAAACTGCAGCCTGACGTCTTTATTTCTTGATTTCTCAAAGGCACCGATCAACTATGGAAATTTTGTAACTACTACTTGAAACCAGCTAGAGCAGACATACGTGTGTTTCAGAAGTACGGATTTTATTGGATCCTGCTCTACATAGTTTTATTGGCTTCGTATGAAGCTACCGGTGACATCCCCTTTGAAGTTATTTACATATTTATAAGTACACTGTATGGCTATGTATAGTCACGCTGACATAGCCACGCAGATACATAAAACGTATAATCAAACCAATGTTAATTCGGTGCAAATATTATTAGATACAAACGATCATTCTGATCGATGCGTTTAATCGTCCTTCCCATTTAATTGGTTCCTGCTTAATTAATATTAATGACGCGGCATAAGTCGTCATAGACAATATCGTAGTTAATATTTGTAGATAATTTATTGTATAAAGATAGTGGATCGTAGATAACGGAACGTTTAAAGAACAACCACTATAATTTATATCTTACGCGTTGCGATAAAAAATAGTAATTTTTTACGTTAAATTGATCTCTTTTAAAGACAAAAGCGTATTGAAATATTAGACCTTCTTTGTATCCTTTCGATAACAAAGATTAAAATCACGGAAAAATACATTTTCCAACTTCCTTAGTTTTAGTTCGTACCACGTTTTCTTTCAAAATGTTCGGCAATTCCTAAAAAGATCGTAATTCGAATGATTCGATCGAGTTGTTAAAACTTGGCAAGTATCAAATTATCTCGTCGTTTATATTACGATTGTTTTCTACAGGGCAGTAACAAAGTAACTCGATGGGTATTCGTTGAATTGACGAAATTTTTCTTAGACCGTTATTATGATTCCATAGAAAGAAACTTTTAAAGAAAATGCTTTATTCCGCTAATAGCGCCATTTCTTTCGAACGGTTCATAGCGTATCGCATCGAGATGCTCTGCTCGTCCTGAGGCGGTCTACCCCTTCCTGAATTCTAGAAATACTAAAGTTTAATAGCCTTGCATTTTGCCACGCGTTATCAAGCCGCGGTCTCCTCGGCGCAATTTTATTTGTCATCTTGGAGATTAATCGACTAATAACCCTCCCCCTGGAAATCAGGAGAAGAAAGGCGTAAAAAGTACCCATTTACTTGGAATAATTATTTATGTATGCATAAAACAACGTACAATTATACAGATAACATAACTGAATTGCGCTATTTAAAAATTAATTTTATATCTTTGTATCGTTCCGTCCGATCGCAAGCGAAATAACAAAATGATAAATACGATACGTGTCGATGAGCAAACCTGCCATATAAACAGAAATATTTAGCTCGTAGGAAAGAATATAGCATAAACTCAACTATAATTGCTCGTATTAATTATTCGTAATCATAAAACAGATAATACAGGACGATATTTCATTTTTTTAAATAAATACAAAAGCTCAAGCGAAGTTGATGAAAATTTTAATATCGCTGATTACCAACAACCGGGTTTAATAAAGTTTTCGTTTCCCTGTCTATTCGCGAGAGCTATATTTGAAGAATTAGGTAAATATAAATTTATATCTCTAGCAATAAGTAAAACTAAATGCAAAGGTGATAGTGATAACATTTTTTGGCGAAAATAATACATAAACGACGAAAGCTATGGGTAAAAATAGAGATAAAATCTAAAATAATCCCAAAAGTTTCGATCCAAAATTCCATTCAAATACGATTCAAATTTCGATGAAAATTCTAATTCGAACTAAACGAACATCCAACGTTCGGGAAATCTATTCGATGAAAACAATATTATATTTATTTTAATATATGATCCCAAAAGAAAGCGAGTCGCGAACACGAGCGAAACGATAATTCTACGCCGAAATTACGTAGTACGAGGGCAAAAAATAAAAGTGGAAAACGAAGAAAAGATGCAGCAATATCGATTGAATATTAGAATCTGAGAGCATGCAAAATCAACGAGCACGCATTAGCCCCTTTGACTTGCTAAATAGGTTAATTTGAATGTTTAAATTCCGGGCCCGTTCAACTCAATTTGCGAGGACTCTGCGTCTGTTTAATTCCTTTCCTTCGTGCTGCTATCCAAACCGTACCTGCATCAACCACCACTAAACCAGACCAGCTGGCCTGTTAACTTCCAACACGTTTCGAGCGGCCGACATACGGAAACGTCCGACAGCCCCTCACACGGATGCTTAAACGGGCCATGTGCTTCCCATATCGTTTAACTAGAGACTGCCACCTGTGCTTTACACTGTGATCTTACATTTCGTACCCCCTTCTAATTATCTTCCTAATGAGAAGTCTAAATACTTGTTACAGGTTACATCGCAGTTTAATCACAAGTCGATGATTAGATAATTGTTATACGACCGATCGTATTAATCCAATCCTTCCTTATAAGCAAGTTGGAACTTACGAAATTCTACGTCCTTACACATATCCTTAATTCTGTTGATTTATTATTATATCTTTGGGATTATTCGGAACATCTTGTTAGAAAAATCGCTATCTTTAAATTTTCAGTCCGTAAAGAAGTCTGTAATTAAAAATCTGTGTTCGGAAAGGAATTTCCAAATTTTGGTTCTACGTATACGTCGAAGCTATAATATCTCATAATTCAGAAATCATACAAAATGATTGTCATTTTGTTAATAATAATAATATTAATCAGAATGGGACACGTAACTGAAACCATTTTTCCAATTTTTATTGGAATATGTTATTTCTAAAATCCATATACGCGCCCATAACATATTTTACAAAAAACTACTTTGCGACTCACGAAGAAGAAATAACTCTTCGTTACGTAAAAGACAAAGCTGAACGAAGTCCGCTAAAAAAAATTATTTTTAGAAATTAATTATCCGGGATAGCGCGAACGCAGTCCCGACTATCAAAAATTGTACGTCCGAGATACCCACATTAGGGGTATTCGCAGAGGTCAGCTCGACCGTAGTGCAATGGAAGAGCCTCACCCTGGAGGAACCGCCTTTTTGATCACGGTAGCCTCTACGCCAGGTAAGTATGCTTTCGTCCGGCTCTTCCAGTTACTTAAACCCATAGGGTGTAACTACAACTGCGAGAAATTATGTTCGTAGCTAGCACTACGTAACGGTGATATTTGGAACTAACGTGTAATTCGTCCTTATGACTCGTGCAACTATTTCATGTAATCTTTAACATAATCTGAACAAACAATTATCGATGACAAGTACCAAGCAAAATTCAACTTTATTTTGAAAATTAAATTCAAGTAACTTCCTTTGTGCAATATATGTTAATAAATTGTTATAATATTTTTATTATACATATACGGAATTTATTTGAAAATGAAAATATTGGCATTTATTTACAAAATTAAATGTTCGAACGAAACATTTTTATATAATTTGTATACTTGTAAAAAATTTGACTTTTTTGTGTAATATAAACGGAAAGTGAATCTCAATAAAATCAACGCAGCTTCGTTAAAAATATACAGCATACAATTACTTCATAAATAAAATATAATATATTCCTCTTTTTTAATCGAACTGAACTTCGTTCAAGCTCTTCAAGTAACCGAAAACTTTTAAAATTATTTCGACTAATTTCCTTCGGCTGCATGTCGCATTACGAGCTATGGAGTATGAATTTCTTGCAAGTTGTACTCTGCTGTCTATAATTTGGCTCACTGTTATTGTTGGCACAAATACGTGAATTAACATTCAGAATGTTCATTTGAATGTGGAATCATTATTAGGCATATGCACGTGTTCAGATATTGTGTACGAAAACGAGACACGAAGGTAATATTTAATCACTTTGTATATTGGCATAGTAATTATAGAACATTATTAGACTGATAAGTTGTTTGAATGAGATAATGATTACGAGACACGAAATATAAAAAGCTGAAAACATATAACTGAAACGTTCGATTTCAAACATAGATCCTACTATTTATACTTTTTAAAACTATGAACATAGAGTTACGAAGCCATTATCTGTGATATTCACACAGACTTGTACTTAAAAAATCTTTTAAACTTTTACTTCTATTTTTAATATATAACAAACATATGACGTCCGATTTTGTGAAATAATAAATAACATTTTTTGCAGGGAGAATCTTCGTTGTTTGAGTCGATTGAACGTTATAATTATTTCTTCTTTCAATTTCATAGTTTTGTTATTAGACCCTGCTTGCAACGGTATACGACATTTAAATATTATATATCGCGCAAGTTACTTGCGTATGTAAAGAAAATATCATAGTTCTAACAGAATCGTAAAACAAAGAATTATAAGAATACAGTACAAAAAGCAGCTTCTCGGAAACAAAAGGAATTAAATACATGTTCGTAAGAAGAAATGAAAGCAAACACTTCAATAAGGAAAGGAAAATTAAAACATTCACGTATCGTAAGCTCGTAACGAATTACTTGTGAAATCACACAAGAAAGTACCAAAAACATTTTTCAGTCATAAACAATTGTATAACGAAAAATGCATATAAAGAAAAGAGCTACATCCAGTATGATCGTAGGTTATGATTATTAAGTTCATTACTAACCGATTATCATAACAATACTACTTATAATAAATAATAATAAAGCTTATTGTAATTTGTATATTGTAAGATCTTACCTATCTTATGTATGTAAATTGCTCATTTAAAATGTGACTTTTAATGATAAAATCCAAACATATTGTACATTATACGAGATATCCATGTGAGAAATATTCATACGAATCAGCTCAAGCCAAATGGTAGTGCAACGTAACAACTTCAATTCTGGAATAACTTCGTTTCTCACAATAACAATCTTTACATTAAAAACAAACCTTTTTGTTTGTGTCGTTTCAAAGCAACACCAGCTTACCGATGGTTATCAGCGACAAACAACTCGTTCAAAGTGAATTTCAAGTCAACCCGAAAAATAAGAATTTTTATTTTCATCGCCATCAAATGACGTTCATTGTTAACATTGGATCTACAGTTAATGATGTAATTCTAAACCATCGTAAGATTGAAAATGATTTTATATGCTTCTCCAAGTTGCTTAAAGCTACATAATTCACGATACAGGCGCAAGGATATCGGCAAACATGAGGCAATTCCTTATAAGAAAAATTTATCGAGTATTTAAACTTGACTAATCATCGATCGGATATGAGCAAACAATCAGCAGGTGCTTATTCCACGTGCGAAAATAAGTAAAGGATATGGAATACAGTTTTTTCGTTTAAGGATGCTTGATTTTCAAGAAAACAGAGTTTGAATACGTTCCGTTAAGAATTAATCTAATATACATCTACAATAAGGGCGCACAACTATAAGTAGAATTTACTGCAGTAGCAACGACAGATTTTTATTAATAACTTTTTAATAACCTATGAGCGACGGTTAAAAACTTTTAGAGGTTATTCAGGAGAGTGACCTTGACAAGATATATCAGACCAAGGTCATCAGAGCTGCCTCTTCTAAAGCCAGTATTTATAGTTTTCTTTGTATTTGTCTATCGTCTTTCTAATACGTATATACCCATAGTAACTAAGAAAAGTTGAAGAAGATAAAAGTGAAATAAATGTTGTTAAGCAACAAAAGAACGATTACTAACAGAGTAAGTTTTAACAACTAATTCATGCTACTTTACAAAAAAAAGAATTAAACTTATTTCATAGAATAAATATGAATAAATGAACAATAAAATTCTACTGCTGAATAATTGCATAATAAAAATTATAACTATTATTCGTGACTTCTCTAAATTTGTCTTTATTGTGGAAAAGGTATATCGTTCACTGAAGTTGGTTACAAATTTTAATTTCAACTTCTTCTGCTACGTCGTAAATTAGAGCAGCGTATCGCAGAATATCCTTAAGGAACTCCAATATAGGAGGAGTGAATGAAAATTACTTATTTCTACAATGTAGGGGATTACTTTTACAACTGCAAAAAAGAATTATTTTTTCCAATAATATTATCCGGGATAGCGCGAACGCAGTCCCGACTACCAAAAATTGTACGTCCGAGATACCCACATTAGGGGTATTCGCAGAGGTCAGCTCAACCGTAGTGCAATGGAAGAGCCTCACCCTGGAGGAACCGCCTTCTTGATCACGGTAACCTCTACGCCAGGTAAGTATGCTTTCGTCCCGTTTTTCGAGTTACTTATGCCCATAGAGTCCGAACGTAACTGCGAGAAACCGTACGCGTAGCTAGCACTGCATAACGGCGATTTTTGGAACTAAAAGGCTGTTCCGACTGGGAACCATCTATAGGACTATCTATACACAATAATTCTCAATTTTTACGTACAATCACAAAATATGGTTGTAGATTTCGATTTTGTACATCTTTAAATTTCTATGTTTAATATAAATTACAAATTTCTACATACATATTAACAAATTAGTTCGTAGGTCGTAATTTTACATTTTATGACATTGTAGGACTTACATATGTGTAAAAAAAAAAAAAAAAAAAAAAAAAAAATGATAATGTTACTTGACTGAAAAAAAAACGGTAAATAAAGCATGCTGAAGATTCAAAGAAAATATATATTTAATAATTAAAAAGAATTTAATGGTTTGTATGTGTGATATAGCATGTTTTTATACATTGATAATGTTGGTACTTTTGAGCTTTTTGAACGATATTTTAATTCATTAGTTGTTAACGTATTGTACTTAATTTAATTTTACTATTAAATTATTTTGTAAATATTTCTCTAAAGGTTATCTACGAATTAACTGCAATTTTAAAGATAAGAGTATATTTTGCGTACACGATAGAAATTTGACTACTTTTTATTATTACAGTATATAGTAAATATTTATATACACAGCTAGAATGTTGTACCTACTTTCATAGCAGTCCGGCCTTCCCTCTCAATTCAATTTTCAACTATATACTTACTAAATTATGCAGATTCGAGAGAGATCACTTACTTTCCGTAAAGTCTCATTTGCAAGCAGTTATTGCAAGGAATCGCATTAAAACCTAACTTCGTTAATTTTGAAAATTAATTATCCGGGATAGCGCGAACGCAGTCCCGACTATCAAAAATTGTACGTCCGAGATACCCACATTAGGGGTATTCGCAGAGGTCAGCTCGACCGTAGTGCAATGGAAGAGCCTCACCCTGGAGAAACCACCTTCTTGATCATGGTAATCTCTACGCCAGGTAAGTATGCTTTCTTGCTGCGTTCCATGGTATTTACTATAGCTACATTTTGTTTCCATAAGCGAGAATAGATGGTCGTTCGAAACGCACCATAGCGACCGATTCAGGAACTATATTCTATCTTTTGAGACAAGCCGTGTTTCTTTCTGAGAGATACGTAACATATAATCTATATATTTTAAACAATGTATAATACATTTAATGTAATAAATATTTTTTGTTAGAGTATATATAAAGAATATAATATATAAATATTTTAGAAAATACGTTGAATGGAAAAAGATGTTTTGCGTTATTATATGTATAATATATTTTTCGAAATATTTGCAATAATAGGTTGAAACGGAACACTCTGTGTATCTAATTTTTGTTTCTTTGGAAAAACTACTGTATATAAACGAGATGAGGCAATATCGTTGAACTGGTAAAACGTGAGAAAACCATGTACCATTTGTTTATTAACATAGAATAATTTTTAATCTATATTATACAAAATTAAGCACGCATAGAATATTTGTCAATACTAATATATATTTATGGGTGTATAATGTGCATGTGTTAACACTATCTTGTATAACAGTATACTCGTATATTATAGATAAAAATGACCAAGTGTAACAGATAACTTTTATATATCAAAATATTTAAAGAGAAGGATAAAATATTTTGGTCATTGCCAGTTAAAAATATCATTTACCTAAAATATATTATTCGCTATAATCTCGTATACGTAAAACTTGTTTGTTACTTATTGTACAATAATCAAAGAATATTGCTATTCGAGTTACAATTTTACGTTCCCGGTAATCACTCGTAACATAGGCAATACATTTTTCGTCGTTTTACTTTTAATTTATAAAGTATCCACATTCAAATATATCTATTATTATTTGTATAAAGTATACATATGGTAATTTCAAGTATAAAATTGTTTACATAACGATGCTTACTAAATTGCGAAGAATTTACTAACCTCGTGGTACTGCCAATTAACGTCATGACGTCACAGCGTAGTTCCACGGAACCCTTCAACATTCACCGTCCCGTAGTTTGTAGAAATCTATGGATCGATAAAACACATTGATCAAATTACGTACTGAGTGATTCACTATTATTACTTACTGTTTCTATATGCGATCACGACATATTTCTCCGTGTCATTTACCGTGACAGTAGAAAGTCGCAGTACGAGACATCGATTGTAACATAACATATGACAAACGCTTGGGAAGGTACGGTCATTGAAATCGCGACTTCGAGCGCAAATAGTACGATTGCCATCGCCATCGCTGTCTTCTTTATATAACAATTTCGTCGTCGATAATACATTTTTATTTTCCTCCTTCACATCAGTTTTTACTTCGTTATCGCAATGATCGCAACTACAAGACGGTTGGCTTTCTGGACGTGCATAAGTGTACACCGTGACAACTACAAGTACTAAATATACCACATTTTCATGTAAATTGTATTGCTATATTTCCATGTATCTCTATCGAGAATGAAACTTTGAAGCGAGAGAATGGTAGTAGCGTACCGATTGTTAGAATAAAATATTAACAGTGACATATATTTACTACATTATACTTGCTATACTGACAGTTACGCTTTCTATGTTTCACATTTAAATGGCACTTTAAAGATGAATGGCAGTAACGTCGACTGTTAGTTACAATAATTTTAATTATGTGTATTCGTTATGTTATACCGGTAATTATGGTTCTTATAGCATGAAAATCATGAAATACGTGTATTTGATACGTAAACCTGCATACATACATATTATAATTGTTCTATACAACGACAGCATGGCACGAGATTGAGCGAAGGAAACTGGAATTACGTATACAAAAACCAAAGTCACCAAAATCGATCAATGAACGAGCTTGCAAACGTTGCCAGTTCAAACTGAAACTATTCGATGATTGTACGATGTTGTATTTAGCGTATTGCAGTGCCGTGCCAAATTTATTTTTGTCATTTTTATTCAAACATTATTTCACCAACGGCGAACGTTAAAATAATGTTAACTACAAACAAAATCTAATAAATTCAAGAATAAAAAACTGAATTTCAGCATTTATAATGCGGTATATGAACAAGGCGAAATTTATTACAATAGATTCGAGCAGAGATTACAAACACATGAAATGTTTGCATTAGACGAGGCGATTAAAATATACGAAATTATACGATGTACATATATGTATATTATATCTGGAATTACGACCCGAACGTTAAACTTTACACACGTGTAGAAAATGTATGAAAAACATTAAATGCAAGTAAGTACGTTACTGTTTTATTATGTGTCAAAGATATCGACACGTGACCTTTGCTATCAACGCAGCAAAAAATTCAATACGTATCAGTGTTACAGTGACATACATTTAGTCGGCTAACAAAAAAGACTCAATGTTTGATTATTAAGTGTTGACAAAACGGGGCTGTATTAATAAACTAAAATCACAAATTGCTTGAACTTTTTATTCTATTGTTATTCTATCGAACCGATGGCAATATTATTTTTCAATAAAATTCTTCGACGTAACTGTGCGAATACTTCTTTGTTAAAGCTTGCAACAATCATTGATGCCAATCTCGATGTAAATATTATAAAGGAATTTTTCCTTACCTCACGAAGAACTAATTTTTCTTCTTAGAGCTAATTTCTTTCGACGCTCGGTTCGTGATTTATTTGCAATATTTCTGTCAGTATTATACACTTTTATCACGCAGTGAATCATTCGTTCTGGTATAGAAAAGCTACGATTGTTCTATGCAATTTTCCTTCCTTACGTAATTTAATAATAATTTTTCATTCCAGTTTACTTGTTTCCAATTTCTTCCCATTCGGCGTTCCCGATTACAGACGTTAACTTTTCGTTTCCATTTGCTCTCGAGTAGGTATTGTTAGAAGCATTGAGAAAACTGTTTGTTCATAGTCAGGCCTTTTTAAATAAATTACGAACTCTTAAAGCACAGCGCTCGAAACCTTTTGCTACGTGTTCTTTGTATTCACGATTAATTGTAATAAATGTTGTTTACATGTTGTAGAATTTTTTTACAAATTTTATGTACATTTACCGAATGTACATATGGGTAGTATAAATATAAGTTGTTTCAACAAGTCGCAATCCATTCTACAATTTCTACATGACGAATTATTTCCTATCACGCCGTTCAAGTAGCTTCGTTATTCGCTATATGGATTAATATGTTAATTAATTTAAGGTATAATACGGTTCTTTTGGGCCGGATTATTAGAGTTTGATTCGTTGTATACTGTATATACCGTACAGAAGGTTAAGAAGTTTTTCAATCATAGGGACGATAAAGATAAATAATATCATATTTCAGATAATGATAACATTTGTAAAATGATTAAAGAATAAAAATATTTCCTCTGATTATTTTCATCTTTTCGACTTGCATGTTGTAAATTTTCTAAAGCATTCTTAGAGGCATAGATACGATCGATCGAACGGTGCAACTATTTATAGTACGTACATATTATTCGACAACATGAATGTGCATCGCCTTCTCGTTCAAATTTTCAGAAAGCAGGTACATTTAAGCGTATTTTTATTTAAAACCTTTTGAATTTTTGCTTCCTTTTATAAGGAAATATTTGTCGTTAGCTTTTCCACGGTGTTATTATCTTTATGCTAATTGTTTGCGGATAGCGACGCTCAAGGTGATATAGTTATAGGTCCAGGGACACAGAAGCAATAACACCGAGCTCTGCGCTCGTTTCTACCTTGACCCGAAAGGAAAATAATGAACGCTAAAGTTCCCACTTTATTTCCATGAATTAACTGGTAAATCGCTGGCGTCGCGTATATGCATGTTAAAATAATATCTCCTTAATGAATGCGGAATTATTTGCCGGAAGCTTTCAGCAACAGAATTACAAGAATCAGAAGTTATACGTTATTACGAAACTGAAACGTAAAAGTAACATAATGGAAAGAACTCATTACCGATTCTTTTTCTAACTTATTGGATTTAGTAAATAGGCGAGCAGTGAGCTAATGCAGCAAAAACGTGTCATTTATGGATCCTAATAATAATAATAATATGTGTTCTACTATACATAGACGTGGCCCTTGAAAAAGATGCTAGTTGTAAAACATAAATCCAGATATATTTTAATTTTTATTCACGTTTTTCAAACAATCTTTCTGACACGTAATCGTATCAGTATCGTAGTTAAACAGCGAATTAAAAATAAACGAAATTTTTGGCTATATAACTAGTCTATAGATATAAATAACTTTTTTCGTTAATATTTTTAGTTTTGCGACAAATTGATAATATAGTTAGAGAAAATATGTTAATAAAAAGTGCTTCTCAGTTTCTTCTCGCATAACGAAACAGTTACGAATTATTTAGCAAGACGTTTGGAATATTTCATAACTTTAGAGTATGTCGTGGCGTATAATAAAACGACATTCTTTCATTTAGGCCATTAAGCTTATGAGAGTAATAAGGTTGCTTCGCGAAGAAAGTAATTCAATAACAACTTCGCATACACCCATGATTATTGTAGGAAATTAAGCTCGTACCATAACGTCTAGAAATGTCGATAAAAGTGGAAAGCCTTTCCGACTTGTAATTTAATGCTCGAATCTTTGAAGTTTATTGGCATAACAATGGGTATTTCGTGGCGGCTGACAATTGCATAATGTTGTGACTTATGAACTAATTTACATCTTAATCCGAGTGGCCATTGTTTGACGCTATTGTTACTCAAGAGCTCACTTGTGTCTAAGGTGGCAAACTTCGAAGGGCTGTAAAAACACGTCGTATTTACACTCGTCGATTCGCAGTTCTATCAATGGCTCCGAATACGAAATACGCGTATAAAATATTTCTATTACGGTAGGATGAAAAGCGATTAATAAAAAGTAAAATAAATATGCTGTTCTTTCGCAGCAATTTATATTGAAAATTTTCGAACGATAAGTAGTTAAGGTACTTGTAAGGATTTGTCGAAAAACAAATTCCAACTTCTGTCCCTTTCTCTCTCGCTGGTAATTTCTTTTAATTTAATTTAGTTTCGTATCATATCAAAAGACTACCTGTTTTCGATATGTCGTATAAAAATGAACGCCACCGTTAATTAATTTCGTCATATTTAATTTTCTCTTCAGAACATGAAACGTCCGATTGTACACCAATCTCTAAACGAATATAAACGAACGTAGTAAGCGGGGTTGCCATCGAGCAAACGAATATTCCAATTTTCAGATGACATAGCGCGTCTTTTTCTTTTTTATTCGTTCTTTCTCGTCCAGCACTTGACTCCATTAAGCCGCTTCCAGACCCTATCGTTCTGCCTTTACATTTTCATTTTCGATAAATTCATTACAAAGGAAGACAAGTGCAATCAATATTAGGTATCTCGTAGATATTCTTCTAATTACAAAATTTTGCATCGATCGTCCCTGACTGACCCTTGCTACGTTGAAACTAACTTTTGTTCTACTTTAAAAATAGGACCACTATTTTGTTTAAACGAGTGAACATTTTTATTACATTAAGAAGACGATAAATAAGGCAACAATGGTATTCCAGAGAATTATCGAAGTAAAAATTATATTTATTATTTTTAAAAGTGAAATCTATTAAAAAATAAATACATTTGCTTATATGTATAAACTGTTTGGCCTATAAATTGAACTCTATTAACTTTGTTTATTTTCAATTACTTTCGATATTTATTTCAAGGGCTTGCAGAACCTGTTTCTGATCAATTTGTTTATTGCCTTTCGTTTACCGAACGGGCTTTTAAAATATTCCATCGTTTTCAGCGTAAGTAATTCCCTTAACTGCTGTATGGGCTTCGTTTATTCGATTAACATCGATTCGAACGAAGCTGTACAATTCTGATTAATCCGAATAACAATTTTCGCATATCCGTAATAATCAGTACGAACGCGGCTTTATATGCAACAGAAACGAAACGCGATTTCAAAAGAGGGGTATTGAAGTGATGGATAGTGTGAGGAGTGGCGATGGTAGAAAAGGGTATTGGGGGGTGAAGAGGTCATGGAAAATTGTCAATCAGTACGAACCATCTAGACTTGATTACAACTCCAGCATTGGACTTGCAGTTTGTTTCGATGTTTCAGAGGTGGATGAATTTTTATGCTGAGATAGCGAGCTTCAGTTACCCTTATATCAGTAATAAATATTTGCGGTTTTATCGTTTACCCTCTCTAGAGATTTCCTTTGTCATTTTAGCCTACTTTATGTTAGGCGGTATAGTTCGTAACGTTTCTTTAATATATATCTAGAATATTGTTTCTCGTATGTCACGTGTTTTTTCCTTTTTTTTTTTTTTTTTTTTTTTTTTTTTTTTTTTTTTTTTTTTTTTTTTTTTTTTTTTTTTTTTTTTTTTTTTTTTTTTTTTTTTTTTTTTTTTTTTTTTTTTTTTTTTTTTTTTTTTTTTTTTTTTTTTTTTTTTTTTTTTATATAATTCATCGTCAGTCATTCGTGAATATTGGTTATTTTATTTGTTTGTCTTAATAATCATTTTCTTTCTTTGGGTCAATTAACTTTCTAACGCTACGCTGTATAACTTTCGCGCGAATATTGTTGCATAAAATAATAAAATGTTAAATATCTATTTCCTATAACCTAGAACAAGTATAGGTATTTCCCATTTTACGTTATATCGTCTTAATAAACGAAGGAATAGAATCGTATTAATAAACGTTATTAAAGCAAACGTGTTAATTGGATTATCGTATTAATGAACGAAGGAATATTATTTTATAAAAATAACATATATGTCTACGTTTCTCAATATTTATTAGAAATAGGATATAAGTATAAGGGATAATAACAGGATAATAATAGTCCAGTATTTTAATACAGTCAAGGATATTACAGATTATCGTACATTTTATCTATTTCTTTACGAGATTTGGTATTATAGATAAAAAGAACAACTTTCAAGGTTAATGTGGGGCATTATTTATATTCTTATAACGTAAACAAATTAAGTCCGAGAACTAACCTCTGTGCTATGTTACAATATCGAAAAGATGTAGGCCAAAGGAAAAATACTGTATCGAACAAATAGCCCTTTGTAAGTAGATCATGAAGAAAATTGAAGAAAAGTTCATTGGCGGGTCATAGGAACGTTACTACGTGGATGTAAGAGTATTAGACATTTATATTTAACTGTATTCCATTTAATTTTCGTTTCTTATTAGATTTAATTATCAGGAATAAATTTTACGTAATCGACTTTTTTCACGGGATAAACCGATACTCTGCTGCGATATCGAGAAATGTGAAATTATAGAATAAATATATCTTAAAAATAAAAAGCTTGTTTTACATATGTATACATACAAATATTTGTAATGTTATACTTTCACTTAAGAATTTTCAATATTTTACAAACACGTATGTACATAGTTGTTTCCGATGAAATGGAATTTAGTCGTAGTCCGTGCGTGAATGTGCATACTCATACATCCATATATATACACGTTTCTAGACAATTCTAACTCTTGATTTCACATTCAATCGGCTCTCTGACTTTCAATCCCCTTTTGGTTTATTTTGCTATCTGCATTGATATGGGATCAAAACAATTTCGATCAATGCACTCCATGTAACAGTTCGAAGGTAGTTAAATATATTTAATAATTGTAAATTCAAATCAAGCATTCTAAATGATACGCAGAATTAATTATAATTATAATCGTATTTGCGAAGAAAAAAATGTATCGTTTTTGTAATTTATAAAATCAATATGTATCCAACCTTAAGATTGACGAGTAATTCTATTAAAAATTATTACAGATTTTACGATATTTCGAAATCTTCGTGTTATTTTAGTACCATTGTACGGTGGATATCGCAAAATCAAATTTTCTATAAAACCAATAGCATAAGAATGAATTTTATGTAGAAACATACGCTTAAATAAATATCCAAGGCCTTCAAGGCGTATCCTAAATTCAATGTTTAACGTGGTAAATGTTGTCTTAAATATTTATTTAAACGTGTTACTTCTATGTAACATTGATTGTTACATTATGGTCTTACGACAATTTTGATTTTCCAATGTACACATACTAACGTTAACATAAAATTTATAATAATGCTTAATAAAAAGTTATTAAGAGGAAATTTGACTTGTACATTAAAATGATTCTAAAAATGATTCTAAAAATTGTGAATATATCGAAAATTCTATAGCTATTACGCGAAGATATTATACTCCTAATATAAAATTCTCGACTGCGAATATTTATATTTTTATTGGAAATTTAAATATGCAAAAATACGTAATGCGCATGATATATGCAAGGATATGCAAACTACCCAAAGCGAAACGCCTGTTATAACATCGAAGTGGTGAAACAAAGCTCTATTTAGGTATCGTCTCTAATTGTATTCACGCACTTGACACGTTTCAATATGAAATTCAAAACTCGACTAACAATAATCGAAACGTAATATCTATCTATCCAAAGACGGTTCTATAATATTAACTATCTTTGTTGTTCGTTGTTGAAATTAGGAGAACCATTGTGAAAATCAAACGTAATATAAAGAATAGAGTGCAATCAAGAGAATCGATTGATAAGAGCATACGCGTCACTTCCAGACACGCGACTACCAACGTTCATCCCCGTTTGTCAACCTATTCACCCCTGATCTATTCTCGTGTCAATAATAACAGTTAGTCGATGCAAGCGTGTCCCATGTACCATGGAACAGTCGCTGTACGTGTGTCTCACCATCCGTGTCGCACGTGCTTATATGATTACAGAGGAGTAAGAGTTCACACGGGAGAAGATACATGAATGAACCAACGTACGTACACACGTATATGTGTGTATGTACATACGTAGGCGTCAACCACCCTTCATTCACCCCTAAGTGACTCGTAGTTTCGATCGAAGAGAGTGAAAGTAAGATTGTTCCTCAGTGTGTACAGAAGCTTAGAAGGGAGTTAAGAAAATCTCTTTAAGAGAAGATCAGATAAAAGAGCGATGTCTGCCTATCCTGTCGAGGAAAGTTTGTAATTCATACAGTTCGTCCGGAAATTCATTATATGCAATTAATCCAATTTCTCGTCGTTATTTCCGATCGAGTTATCTTTGAATTTTTGTTACAAGATAATTTATTTCAAGCACTTTATTCGTAGAATTATTCTCAAACATAATTATATTCTATTTTAAATATACTGACTACTCGTCAAAGTTTAATTTTACTGTTAAAAATCTCTTTAACGCGAACCATTCTTTGGGATTAAGTTTTTAATAAATTTATTAATTTAAATTCATTGATATAGATTTTATTAAATAAAGAATAAATTGCTTTCTTTATAAGAAATAGATTTTAGAAGAAGATTATAGAAATTGTGAAGTGGATATTTAAAATTCGTAGAAAAATAAATCTCTTATTATCATCGAAGACTAAAAGGAACGCATAGCAAGAGAACAATAAAGAAAATGCACGCATTTTGACGAGGCTTATTTTTCACACGCATAACGATTCTTGTGAGTTTATTTCCTACAACCAATGAATTTGTTCTGATTTGCGAACATTTTGAAAGCACGTGCTCAAGATCAACGGAAGCAATTTCCGAAAGAATTTTCAGATAATACAATTTATCTAGCAACAGTTGCGCACGTGCAATGTGTCAAATAAAAGATTACGACACGTGTTGGACATTATGCGGCATAAAAGATTACACGGACATGGAAACGATTTTATTCGTACAACGAGCCTATACATATATAGATACGTATAGGAATATATAGATAAAATATAGAATACATAAGGAATAAATCGAGCAATTAATAATCATATTCTTTTCGTTATAATTCAAATTAATATAATATATGTACTTACATGGAAATTAATATCTAAAGGATATATCTAAAAATATGATTTATAAATAACGCAGTTAAATCAATACAACTATGTAATCACGATACAACTAATAAAAATTACTAAATTTCATTACTATATTATTATCTTTATCGTTTATTTCGTATTGCTTGCATTTATTATTGGTATTCCTCGTAAAACAACAAATTTTCATTAAATATTAATATACTTAAAAAGTGTATGAAAAAGGAATGTTCAAAAATGTACGAAAAATGTGAAGCTTCCAATTATTATTCTATAATTGTAGAATAACTGTATTAAAATTGTAGAATAATTGTAAAATTATAATTATAAAAATAAATGTTTCAAACACGATTTGAATAGACATCGAGTATTAATATCGTAACTGGTATTCTGATCGATGTTCACGCTTACGGGGCGTATCAGATATATCAGTCAAGCAATTAAACGCAAGAAATTTTACTGGTCTCGACGTTAATGGTACTACTGGCCTACCGGAGAAGAGAAGAGAAGAGAAAGATAAAAAAACTTAATTAACTGTTCGCGCAAAGGAGAAGCTAATTTTGTCGCATTTCCAAGGAATCGCAAAGAAAGTCTGCGAAGAGTGGTGACATTGGACATTTCTCCGAGCATACAAGATCCAAGAAGTGACTGGCAGAGGTCTTTCCTCCCTTAAAATCTACAGTTAAAACGGTACGAAGGTAACATAGACGGCTATAACATTAATGGATTGAATTTTCCAATTTTCGAAAGTACTTTCTGTTAATGTTGGAATCATTATTGAATTGAAATTTCAATCATAGTTCGCAATCCTATTGATGAATTAACCGTATTGCGATAAATTGCACCGATACTTGGTTGATTTTATTTAAAAAAGTACATTGAGTTTATTATTTATTCGGGTGGTTACTAGTTTGATATAATTCGTAGAAAAAAGTGAGAAAGGTATTCGATATTTTATATAATTATTGAAAAGAATACGCTATTTTGAAACGAACTGTTCGTTAACGTATATGTATGTAAGATACGTACTTGTAGATTTTAAAAGCATGTAATTATCTAAATCGAAATTGAAATCAAGCCACAAGTAGATGGATACAGGATGAGGTCATGTATACCACTTAAACAAAATGCTTGCAATAAATAATGAATGGTCTCCTTCGCAAATTAAATACGGTTACGGCATTACTTTAATATCTTTCTAAATTCATGTTAAGCTTGAGTCTATCCTTGGTATAGCGATTTAATTTTAATGCTAATAGTAATAAAATTAAAAATTTAATAACACCTCGCATTAATCGTGAATAATATATCACAATAAGAATGACTGTGATATATTACTATAAGAGTAATATTCCAACGGATTGGATAGCTTAAACGCCGTAGAAACTTTCACGATAACCCAATGATAACATCATTTTCTATTTAGGTGACATTTACTAAATATTATTAATTCATAGTACAATTTATGATAGTAAAATATTCCTGAGTACGTACCGTGAACATATATTTCATAAATAATGATATTCTACCAAAATCTATCGTTCTTTCAATTTAATGCAATTAAAAGTATACATAAAAAATGTTATACAATAATAAAATTGTAATAATACAATATTAAATAGTTTAAAAAATTAACGCAACAGTTTTAAAGAATTTTAATGCGTCGAAACAGTCGTTTTATGATACAGTACATAATGTATAAATCTTTTAAAATATCTACTTAGATATTAAAGTGGTTATTCGTACTCGTATACCATATTAATTCGAAGATATTAACCAAAATGTTTTCGCAACGTAAGTCTGTTGGATACTAATGGGTAACGTTCATTACTGGAGTATTATGTACATGGGATAACATGTAAGAATACCGGTTAATCCTACGTTGATATGCCGAAATTCTCGTTTCCACGAGATAAATATGGCGATCCTGAATTTTGCAAACTCAACATTTCTCCTGCAGCGTTGTGCAAAGATACACACAGAAATGTCTCGCTAACGTTGATAAGGCATATTATCTTTCGTATTAACAGTTAAAACATGTTAAAAATATTCTCAAATAAAATTTTCCTAATGTCGTATAATAACCTTTAGGAAAAATTTCATCGTTCAATTTTATCGTTGGTTTGTTCGTTCTTTGAAAAATTGTATGCAACGCTTTACGTTAATTTATCTTTTTTCTCTCCATGAATATGCATTTCGTGTTATACATCTGTCAACGATACGTATTTAACTCATAAAGTAAAATGCACGCAAAGAGTGTCAAGAAATCGTATTTCGATGAAAACGTAACAAATACAACGTAATATAATTTACAAAATCTACTTGATCTTAGCGATGATAAATTAAAAGTATGTTATAGAATAGGTATATCAAATTATTCGCTGATGCATGTATAAACAAATATTCAAGGTGTTCACAGAGAAATAGCGAATAAAATATGCTTTTCCTTCCTAGAATATACTCCACTATAGCAAAGCGTAATTACCGTAATATCACCAAGATGCAAATAAAGCGCATTTCGCACTTGAAATATTAAGATATTATCTATACGTAAATATGATGCAATCAGTATACATACGTAATGTAATCAGATGGTATAGACAGCAGACGTAGCAGGTAAGAAAAAGTCGTAGTTCGTTTATATTTACTGTCAAGTTAGAAAAAATCGTAATTCTCGCAATAAGCATTCGTCGTTCAGTCTACCAGCTATGTCTACGGTATACGCGTTTACCGAATCTCTTAGCTCGGCTGTTTCAATTTGATGCGTTATTAATCAAAAATTCGTCATGGTTCTCCTCTGTACGCTTTCATTAATCTTTGATACACGCGAAAAGTACATCGCATTAACGTGTCGAGCCGATAACATCGAAAAAAAAAAAAATATTACCTATCTGACGTACAGCATACCGTGGAAATTAGTATTCAAAGGACCGATAATATCGCGTTAACGGGCCTTTCGTATTAGGAAACTTACGGAGTATTGATTTTACCGAACCTTTAGGTAAACTGCGTTGTGCATACGAGGCTCGTTTGATCGACGAATTAGCGCCGATAAACTTTTCTAACCATTTTCCATGTTGTTCAACCCTATTTCGTTCCCTTTACGATCCGAGTTAAATAAATGCCTATCAAGTCGATTGAATACACGAATCGAAGTACAAATACATATTCTGACGAAGATTCATAAATTTTAATATGCGAACTCGAATAAAAATATTTGCTTCGATTACGAACAGTGAGCAAGTTAAATTATACGAGATATTTTTCGAAAGTAACTTTCATTTAAGAGAAAATAGATATTTCTATCGTTTGTTGGCATTATTTAACGTAACTCTAGTATACACGAAACACAGTGTCTCGAACGAGTATTCCAACATTCCTAGAAATTTTTTACAGATATATCACGTGTTTTGTGCGAAAGAAATTTTGAAATTTCGTTAACGTTGTTACGAGACCCGACTATTACGATTATATTGATAAAATTTGAAATAGATCTGAAGATGTGTACGTGTAGAAGTTACAAGATCGTAAAAATATTTAAACAACCAGTCGGATACTATTAAGGCACAATATGCAGTGAAATCATCCTCAACGTCTATTTTATTTTAAAGTGACTATTCGTGCTAACTGTTTATTAAGTATAGATTTGCAGTAAATATTTCGTAACATCTACGTACATTTTCAAATCGGTTGTCAATACGATCGTGTCAGTCGCGCCTTCTTAAAGCGACAATAAAAGTTTTTTACGATAAACGATCCAGTACTTTTGCGAGCCATCGTACGGACAAATTTTTGCTACGTTAAATACCTACTAATAGGAAAATTTCATGAGAATGGAATTTGAAATTGCCACGAAATACGTAAATGAATGTTGCATGAAACGAAAGACGAATTTCCGTAACTCGTCTCATCGCGTGGACGTATTTAGAGAAACAGATAGAAGAAATATCGCGTTGATGAAATTTTTAAAGGTGAACTGTAACTCGTTGTTTATACCACAACGTATTAACTAGGCGAACAACTCGTTGGTTAAAAGCATTATATGTAGTATGAAAGCTACGGCTGGAAACGAGGACAGGTAATGAAGTAACTAAGGTAGATGAAACGAGGTACGTTGTTGTAACTTTGCTTTCTAGCTCTCAGGACTAGTGTAGATCCACTAGGTGGTTCATCAGTTCAGTCTGTGGCAAATGTGAGGTTACTTCCATCCTCTTTCATCCCTTCGTTCACCCGTACTTTCTCTCGAGGCCATCAACTCCCTGTCCCCTTGCTGATCTATAGAGAATCCCACACTTTCCCTCTTCCTACACCCCTAGCCTGAAAACCAGACAAGACTGACCTTTACTCGTTTGACCAGAGAGGTCAGAGATCCGCTTACGCTGCTACGAATTTGAGATTCCGTAAATCCACCGAAAGTTTGACCTACGTCACTGGCTTTCCACTTATCTGGCAAACATACAAGGTTCGTGGGAACATACGAGACTATATAGTTTCCGACACGATGAACAGAAATTGCGACGTAACGACGAAAGGAAATCCATGTAAATTCCAGTTTCCTTTTCCTGAAAAGCGATATTCGGCTATCTACCATTACTGTCGGACTAGCGAAATATTAGCGGGATATTCGATTCCTGCGGGACACGTAATAGGTACAGCCAACAACGTGTATTCATAACACTATGAAACCGACAAATCGCCGAATTTGAGCTAATACAGATGAAATAGGAGAATACAATATAAGTAAGCGATATATGTATTTGTATGTAATTAATTGTATGTAAAAATTTATATCGAAGAGAAATCAAACAAACTTTCATATAATAAATAATTATTATCTAGCGGTTGTAAGTATATTTTTCATTTTCTCATTCGTTAACGCTATCGTAAATTCTTATTTTAACGAATCGCATTCTTATTTCTGTTTATCCTAATAACACTCAAAATACTTGATTCAAAAAATCAAGTACCAAATATGGCAAATAACTATTTTATACATTGACTATTGGATGTAACGCGAATACAATGTTTATAACCAGTATCTAGCATCCAAATTTCATTTATACGTCGTGGTTTACGTATATCGATAAATCTTTATTTGTGTTCTCCAAACACCGTTCGTTTAAATTATGTATATATCGACAACATCAATCAGCATAATCAAACCAATATCGAACTATAAACTAAATTCAAGATGAATAAACTCGAATTACAGCTATGTTTTATTTAAATGAAAACGTAATTTGCTTCATTGTTTTGTCTAATTACTCGATCATTTTTTTTTTTATTTATTGATAATACTTTTAAAACATTGATTTATCAGTGTGAAGACTATCTGACGTTTTAATCCTCTGTAGAATTATCGTTACCCGAGTAATTTCTTTGGAACTTTTGACAAACAATAATCCAACAACCTTTTAATAGAAAGCCATATACGCATAAAGTTATTGAAAATGTATATAACTTTCTAAAAACTTCTAATTCGTTATAATCTCCAATTATGGTTAACAATTTCACGACTAATAATAGGTTATTGTACGGTATTGTAAGAAATAAATAAAATACGAATGAAGAAGAACGTAGGTACATGATTGTCTGCCAACTCCTAGAAATAATCATGGCATTATAACGGATTAATGAAACATTGATATTGAAATTTTCTATTGTCGAGTGTCGCAGATATAAACGAAATATAAAAATGGATATTTATATTATTTATGTAGATTATATGTATCATCTATCAAAAAATAACTCTGTACACACCTTTTTCCTACTGAAAATATCGTACGTATGTAATTAAATTACCGCTTCGTAAATTAGTATTAAAATAAGTGAGTTAGCGTGGGGATCCTAATAGTACCAGGTCTAAAATACCAGAAAGTGACTGACAATCGGACGTTCTATCGTGAATCTAATTATTGACGAAAATAACGAAGTCGAAGTGGGTAACAAGATATAAAAGAAGGGAAAATGCACTATCTTATTCGCTTTTGTGAGCGATATAGCAGCCGGTATACACTTGATTCAACAAAGCAAATCAGAGTTCGACACGCGAAGTCGGTATGAAGCATCACGCGAGCTATGGCCTCCCCCTTGGCCAATCTTTTTCCTGATTTCTTAGCCTTGCCCGTGCTTCCTTGTGAAATTAGTGTCAAGCTAATTTCGCGGCTGAATTTAGAAAACTTCTTTGATCGTGCGTCTCAATGCTTCCCAACTGACTCTCCATGATCAACCTTCTCCCTTACTCTTTTCTTTCCCTTCCTGCTACTACGCTATTTCCTTGAAATAGCAATTGCTTTGTAACGTCGAGTACATTACGGAACTTCTTACCGAGTTACTTTTCGACTTTCACGCTTTTGCGAAAAGGAATATGCATGCGATTCTTTAAGCAGCCCAACTTTCGGTGATATCGAATACATACTTCTTATTTGTTTCTTTTTCTTTTTTCGTGTCTTACGATAAATCATGAGCCGTTGAATTTTGTCTCGCCAGGTGACATTCGCTAAACAGTTTATTATATCGAATAAGAATATACACATAGCGATGAACAACGGTATTGGCACAGGCCAGCTAACGTAGTAAATTCCTGTGTGAATTTGTAAAAAAACATGATTCTTTATTCTCAAGCTTTTTATGAAATATAAAAAATAGGGGATTGTGTGCGAAAATAGTTTTGATATTGACTTTGGTTTTTTAAACAATTGCCTTTAAACTTTATTTTGGATAATTGCTACGAGGGATCTTTCTATCTCGGTGGATTATTTTTTTGATTCTAGGTCGGTTCCAAAACAGTTCCAGAATCGATTCTTACAGGCGTTTGTTATAGGAATCCTAAGAATAGGAGGAATTTTTTACGAGAAATGAAGCAGCAAATAAAAAGTCCTTATTCTGTATTTTCAAACTATTTTTTCATAAGAAATTCACCCATATTCGATTCGTATTACCCGTATCGAGATATCCTGTATAAGATAATGTTACCAATATTGCGACAAGAATCGAATTATCAAAACATTTAAAATAAGTATAAATTAATATATGATTTAACATTTTACATCACATACATCATACAATGTGCATCATACATTGTACATTCAAATTTTTGTTTCATTCTCATCAAGTATATATATATATTATAGTATCAAACCAAAAAATATTATTGCTTATATTTACACATTGCTATACTTTAGTACTTAAAAATACTATTTAAAAACTTTACTTTATCGATTCAGTGCCTATTCGATAGTTGGAATTATTTATAAAATGTCAAAAATTATTTGTATACCGTTCAATATTTGAATTTGGCGCCCATATTCAATGCTCATATATGGCAACATATGCTTGTATATATTTATGATACGTAATATAACACATACGTAAGCATATATGAAATTTAACGTATGAAAAAGAGAAAAAGACGCAGAACGGTATTCTTATGTTTACGTTTACGTATGTTTACGTTTTCTTGTCTTTTATGCGCTGAATCTGACAAATTAAAGTTAATCTATCTACCAAACTAATAGTTTTTCGACACAAATAGATTAATACTTTTTTATAGAGAATACTCTACAAAATACTCTACTGTATCGATTAATATATTAAAAGTACATCAATGACACTTACTTGCTTATGATGCCTAATGAAAACTTCGTTAAACGAGGAGAAAAAAACGAAAAACGATCGCTATTTTGAATACATACGCACACACGACGCGTTCAAATTAAACTCGTAAAATATTTTGATTCTATTCCTACCGCAAGAGTGCGCAAAGAGCAATATGAATCATAAAATCAAATGTATACATTGTACGTGAACATACATAATGTGCATAATACGTACATATGTACATACGTATTTCTGATTTAAGAAATGTTGATTCTATTTGTGTAACAAGATTCTCAATTATATTACAACAGCTTTAAAGCTAGTATGCTTAATTTAGAAAAAATCTTTATGAAATCTTTATTTGCAATTCGTGATCTTTTTTGTAAATTGTGAAAAAATAATTTTAGACTTTTTGAGGAAATTATTAAGGACATGTTACTTGCAAATATATTTGTATATGTATCTCGACATTAACGTTTATTTTTTCTTGTTAAATACAAGAATATTTTTGTAAAATACAGATACATATATATAGCGGCCCATAGAAGATTTCTTTACTGCCATCTATCGAAGACATTTACAAATTACATATATGGACATGCAGGAAATCGTATCGAGTATTCCGTTAGTACTTAGTACCAAACATTGATACCGTGGTGCTGTTGTTGCAATGCAGAAGGTTTGCATGTCGGGCGGGTCGATTAGATGATGTAGAAATCGAAACTACAATCATTTTTGGCATTCGTACCTGTGAAATACGTTGCACGATAAAAGGTGAATGTATTCTACGTTTTTCTAACTAAAATGGAAAGTTTCGAATTAATTCACTGCGTAAATATTATTACATGACAGATGGACATTCTTCATTGAATTCAGTGCAGAACGTTGTAACATGAATATTAATTATTGTGTTACTCATATCTATACCTCACATTTCTCACTTTTTAAATCGTTTGCTTTTTCATATCTGCGAATATTTATTATTTATATGTATATTTATCACGGGGCAAAAATTGACCTAAAACTGACGTCATAGAACAGAAATCAATAATCGCAGTAAATCCGGTTGAAGTTCCGTTAATAAATTTCGTGAAACCTGTCAAGGATTTTATAGTCCTGATAATGATCAAAATCCCTTCGTATAGCCTCAAAGTCTTTTATTAATGTTAAATTGTCGAATATTGTTTAGGCGTTAAGAAAGTAGCACAATGATGTCTGACAGAAAAGCAGAACTTGAAAGAAAAAAAGCCAAACTTCAGGCTATTAGAGAAGAAAAGGAAAGGCGTAGAAGAGAAAAAGAGCAGAAAGATGTAAGAAATTTTTATTTAAATTTAATGTTCTTAATCATTTTACATGTTTATGTATCTCTTAAAATTTTGTATGAAAGGTTGAGGAAGCTACAGTTCGTGCTGCAGGAACGGATAAAGATCATCGGAAAGAACTAGATGCTATGCTTTCATCCTTGGGGGTAGCACCGGTGTCGGGTAAATAGTTAAATTTTAATGTTATGTTTATTTTAGTTCCATAGATATTACTTTGACACAATTTATTTCGTTCGCAGATGTCTTATCCAGTTTATCTAGTATGAATTCTTTGACTCCAGAACAAAGTACTAATGCTACTCCCGATGCTAGTTTACAGCCATCCAGTATAAATTCTGCTCAGAGGTATTTATATTATATTGGATAGTTCTTCGTGTATATTATATAAAGATATATTTGGATTATTTAATTTCTATCTTTTTTTGATAGCAGCAGTGCCAGGAAGAAGAACCGGGAACTAACGATTGTTTCTGTGGCACATACCAATATTCCTCCAAAAGAACCAGTTGTTTATACCAAACAAACACAAACTATTCAAACATCGCACACATCTCACGACGGTGAGTCGCTATATTCAATTTTTAAATAATTGCACTTTTGTGTTGCTCTTAATTGTGAATTTAGAACTATATATAAACATTTAAAACATTTTAATACTTGTGTTACACTAATGTTAATTTAATCGAATTAAAATATCACACGAATATAAGAAAATATAATCTTTTTGACGTTTACAAAGAATGAATTGATTATAATGAAATATATGTTATTATTATATACTTTTTATTTAGTCACATTTATATATTTATTTATTTATTGCATCGATTGTTAATCCTTTGTATTCTAAAATTCTCAATTTCATAATAGATTCATTTAAATGTAAATTTATATTTGTCCATAGTAAAGGATTAAAATCCAAAGAGAATTAGTAGTTGAATTACAAAAGGAGCAGATCTTTATATAAAAAAAATTTTGCACAGCTTTTTGTAAAAAAAATTAACTTTTAGTAGTTACTCGGTCACGTATGATTACGTTTATTTACAATATAAGATATTTAATATATCTTTACAATTGTTGTAGTTCAATGAAATTCTCTATTACTATAGTTTGATGCATTGATGAATAAATGTAATCCGATGACACAAGTAAGAACGTTATCGAGCTTGTAAAATAACAATAAGGATTAGAATTATTTTGGTTTCATAATACTTAGGCATAGATAAAGATAGTGGGTTACACAATGATAAGTGCAGATTAATTATCTGATTTCAGTTGAATTTTCAATCCGTTTGTGTTCTAAGAAGGCAAATACTTTTATAAAAATGTTTTTCTATAAAAAATTAGCTATTCTTTGGTTGGATCGGTATATTCATCAATAAATTCAAATCAATATATATCTGTTAGTTGATAAAGTAGGTAAAGTTAGTAAAGATAGCAAAAAGAATCTTACACAATAAGATTTTTGTAAATAAGGATAATTTTTTCATACTAACTTATAGCTTGTTTTCCTCTATGCGTTATTAAAGATTGAAAATCATTATAGTTGAATTTCGAAAATTAAAAGATATTAATATCTAAATTTATGTATTATGTTTACAGAAGAATACAAAGGATTATAACATTTTTGATACCTTTTTAGTATTTTGAAAAATGCTATCACTTTCACATATGCCTATATATGGTTGAATATGGTAAAGTGGGTGGTGTAT